>VZRS01008063.1:0-248862 GCA_013398055.1 Ifrita kowaldi
CTTCTCTAGACTAAATAGGCCCATCTCCCTCAGTCTCTTCTCGTAAGAGAGATGCTCCAGACCCTCATCATCTTTGTGACCTTCTCTGGACCCTCTCCAGTAGCTCCTTGTCTTGAGCTGTGGAGCCCAGAACTGGACACAACACTCCAGATGTGGCCTTCCCAGGGCCGAGTAAAAGTGGAAGGACCAGCTCCCTTGACCTGCTGGCCACACTCTTCGATGCACCCCAGGATCCCACTGGGCCTCTGGCCACAAGGACACACTGCCAGCTCATTGTCACCTTGTCACCCATCTTTGGAAGTCACCCAAAACTTCCAGGTCCTTCTCTGCAGAGCTGCTCTTCGGTGGGGCAGCCCCAGCCTGTGCTGGTACTTGGGGTTATTCCTCTGGTTATTCCTCCCCGTGGCAGGACCCTGCACTTGCCCTTATTGAACCTCATTAGGTTTCTCTCTATCCCAATTCTCCAGCCTGTCAAGGTCCAGCTGAAAAGCAGAAGTGCCTTCAGGTGTATCAGCCACGCCCCCCGGCACTGATAAACAGGTTGAATAAGGCTGGACCCAGTATTGATCCTTGAGGAACACCACTGACTACAGGCCTTCAGTTGGATTCTACTTCCCTGATCCTGACCTTCTGAGCTCTGCCATTCAGCCAATCCTTGATGCACCTCACTGTCCATTCATCTAACCCATTTATCCTTAGCTTATCTCTGAGGAAGTTATGGGAGACATCGTCAAAAGCCTTGCTGAAGTCAAGGTAGACAACATCCACTGCTCCCCTGTCATCAGCCCATCCTGCCATGGCATCACAGAAGGCTGCCAGATTTGCCAAGGAAAGAGTTACCTGCTGCTGCAGCAGCAGAACGCATGTCATCGCTGAAGCTGCCTGGGGTTTCTGCTGTGTGTAACAAATGGAGAGGACACAAGCTTGCGATGGGAGAGGTCTTTTTGCTGCTTGTATAGAACTCAGTCAGGCCCAGGGACTCAGCTGCTGCTCTCTGGGGGCACGGGGGCTCACGTGAAGCTTTAATTTTGAACAGCACTTCTTTTCTGCAGTGATACAAGCCAGGGAAGGTCACAACGTGCCCTTTACAGTGATATACCACAAAGCACTATTGTTGGTGCCTGTGGCAGAAAGGCTTCATCACAGCCCTGGGCAGGTGTCATAAGGTTGTGTGGTGGTCTCTGAGAAAAAGGCTGTCAAAGCCTCAGATAAGACTGTTACATTTCCTGTTATTCAAGATATATTCGTTTTGCTTTTATCCACAGAATAAAAGTTTGACTTAGATATGTGCAGTGCTTTGTTTCAGAAAGAAAGTAAATTGGGATTTATGCTCATGTAGGAGGGGAGAGGGGGAGCAGGGGAACTGTGTTATGTACCTCCCCTGGCTGCATAACCTCCACCTGTCTCAGGTAGTACCTGGATCCTTCAGCTGCAAGGATAAAGCCCTGTTTGACAATGGCAACATCCAGGCTTCACCCACAAGGACCACATTCACAAAGATTCTCAGGCATCGTGTGCCCTTTCCACCCAGCTTTTTCAACACTTTTAAGATTTTTTTATTATTATTATTATTATTTGCTTGTTCTTATTTTTTTCTAAATCATGCTGTGTATTGAATTGCTAGAAATCTAAGAATTATAGCAGAACAGCTGTTTCCTCTGTGTGCGTACGTGTGTGTGTGTATATGCATGCGTGTATAAGTAAACTTCTAGTCCTGACATCCTGGAAAGTGTTGTTGCAGCATACTGGTCTAGATAGGATCATTATGAGCACTGTATAAAGTATACAACATTCCAAATCTACCATGTATATGGCATTTATTCCTGCTACAACGAGTCATTAAGACAATCCAAGAGTTTGGGTTAATTGCTCTCCACTGCTAACTTGAAAAAAAGGACTGTTGTTTTCCCCATCAGATTATACAACTCAACTCTGTGTTGTGGAACAACATATTGGATCGACATCGTTTGCCTCAGACTAATTTAAGGTACAAAGCAAAAATATTTGACGTAAGCAATACCCTAGCTGGCACAATGTTTAGGCTCAAGCATAAAAAGAGAGCAGAACACACTGAAAAATGTCTGACAGCTGGTATTAATTGAATAGATTCAGGGGATTACATGAAATGGAGCCAGCCTGAGAAAAACTGCTTCAGTGGGGATGTTCAGTTCTGCTCAAGGGTGATCTGACTGAATGACATGCTAATAATTTTTGATCAAGAAAGTTTAATTCCTTCTGCTGCTTTTTGCTTAATGGTGGAAGACCTCTGTGCTCTCATCGCACCAAGTTTAGAAGGAGGACTCATTCTCCTCTGTCCATGCTTTACAGATTACAACCAGACCCCCAAAGTCAAATTTCACAGCCATCCCTGCTAAAGAAATTACAACCTCATTCCACACTATTTCTCAGGTAATTAATGCTTTGCTAATAATTCCCAGCTCCTCCTTGGGCCACCAACTCTGTTATCCATAATCCATTCCTCAGGCAATGCCATTGACTTCAGTTATTAGTACTTAGATAGTAGTAGATTGACATATTTTCCATTTTATCCATACATAATAATGCACTGACACAAAAACTATGTAAAAAGGAGATATTAAGTAATACCTAGGTGGCAAGGTTAAATATTTACAATGTAAGATGCCAAACTGAGCAGTGTTTTGAGCAGCCTTATTTAGCACATGCAGTACAAAACCATCACCTTTAATTACAAGACAACACACCCCGCTTTTGGCCCAGACACTCAGCCTTCTCTAGTACTGAGAGCCCAGGTGCTCTGAATCCTCATTGAAGCTGAAGACCCGACAAGGCTCCTTTTTCTAGGATCAGCCTTATTTACATTTCTTTTTGGGATGTCTAACAGGCCAGACATGGAAATGCCCTGGGAAAGCAGGGCAAAGTCCTGGTCCTGGTCACCTGGTCCCCTGTCTTCCATCTGGTGGGGCCTCTCCAATTTGCTTCTTCCAGTTCATGTGAGGATCAGCAAGGTGATCCACTGGTGACTACTACCTCTGCCTAATGCCTGAGAGTCCAATTTCCCAGCCAGACCAGGCAGTGCCCTGTCCCAGCCTGGTTGAAGGCTGCAGAGAGGTCATCTGCTTCTGGGGCAGCAGCTGGAGCTCTGAGCAGCCACAGCATATCAGCAAGCCTCTGGTGGTGTGTAAGCTGCTCCAGTCCAGACAGATTTTTGTGTGAACTGCAAAGACATTCTAAATAACCAAGGTTCATCCTCTCTTCTGTATCTCTGTCTCATATGTGGCTCTGATCCTAGGTGTCTTCTAAGAAGGATTCACCAATTTCTAATGATTTCTTTTACTCTGACCTCTCTTCTCAAACAAAAATAGCTGGTTTTATTGAAAAATTCTAGAAAGACTGTAACAGACATCGAGTATTGAGGACTTAAGTTGGAACAGTCTGTCTGGGAAAGCTGAAATGGGGAGTATAAGCATGCATTGTTTTCTGGAGAAGGGTTAGTAAGGTAATTAAGCACATGGTGTGCTAGTGGTCATTTATGATGTCTTCTAAGGAGAAGAACAGCAGCTGATACTGGGGTTTTGGGACTGCTATATAAACAGTGGTGATGCATTCTTTCCATTCACATAAGGATTTTTCTAACACCTCATTAATTTATTAAAACCGGATAGCAAATCTTGAATAAAATAATGGCAATGATCCCAGAATAATTAACCACAGATGGCAAAGTCTGTATAGCTAAAAACACACACACAAAACAGGGTACCATTTATTGTGACTGTTGCTGTCGTCTCTGAATGTGCATGCTGACTTATTAATGATTTTGGGGCATGGTGAGTGGTTATGTCTTCCTGCTATAATTAGTATTTATTTTCAGCAGCTGTTGAAAGTTGTTGTTTTTGTGATACTGAATAAATCATTTTAGGTACAGGAAACATTAACGGTGAACCATCTGTTTTGGGATACATTAAGATCTCATTTAAAGATGATGTTGAATAATCACATTCGCATTTTGAACTTTTAAAAGGAGAACTTAGTTTTTAAACCATGATTGCTTGTGTTAATGTCTTATGTTTTCCCCCATTACAGAATCAATAGTTTTTCTCTGCAAAAGAAAATGATTCTGTGACTTTGAAGTTATTCAAACTTTCAAGCTTCCCTAAGTCATATGTATTCCTCCAGCCGCTGGAACGTGAGGTAGTACAGTTAGAAGGATTATGATGTGCAGGTGCAAAAGTTTTTTGAAGTACCCATATAATCCTGATAATTTAAAAAAACATGATAAAGCAATTATAAAAAAACAAGGCATATTTTATAGGCCAGATGTTCCCCTTTATTAGCGTGCAGGATAACCTTCAGGATTTCCTTCTCATCCGGGCTTGTTCTCCAACAGATGAAGCCAATGGGTGTCTCTCCATTGCTGCAGGTGTGGCACAGGATCCAGAGCCTCTGAAAGCCACCCCGTGCAGATTTTAGAGCTGGGAGATGTTTATATGGCACACGTATCATGTACACAGCATCCCTGAGTGTACTGGCACCATGTAAACCAATACCTGGAAGGCTTTAGGGATCTGAGAAGGACGTGCGTTCCCTGTGATCCTGGAGGAAGCAAGTGGCAAGGGTCTCACAGAGATGAAGGCACAAGAAGCGAGACCAGGTGAAGGTAAAGCTTTCAGCCATGCAGACCATCTGAGCACTCCCTTGGTTGCCAGTACACAGTGCCGGTGTGGTAAGTTGATTAGTTCCTCTTAAGATACATGGACTGAACAGGCCTTTGGAGATTCACATCCCATTTCACTAACTGCAGAGGAAACCTTGGAAAGCCTGTCAAGCTTGGACAATTACGTTTTGGGTGACTGTAGGCAGAAGGAATATCACCCAACACAGAATAGCTCCACACTTCTTGCACAGGCAGGCTGATTACTTTGTCTTGTTCGGTTCAGCTTGCTCTTTTTACATACTTTTAAAAAACAAACTCACACTGATTTGAACAGGCAGAGTACCTGTTCTTCTGTACCTCCTGTAAAGGAGATGAGTACCTTCCATGTACAGTGCTCTCTATATACTACTGTTCTATATTGCATCCTAGTGTGTCTCTCATAAGACACAGAAAATGAGAACTGAAATACAATTTTTTCTCTTTGCATTAATATCCATAGATATGCTAATATCCTCAGTGCTCCACAGCTGTGATTATCCATCTCTTCAGTATTTACACTACAGCAAAGAGCAAAAAACATCTCCATTTGACTGATGATAATGAGGATTGTACCAAATTTTCTTCTTTATGCTTTTGCTCAATAAGATGTGTAGTTTTCAAATAAATTGATTTCATAAACAATTTTGAATGAGGGAGCTTTCATCTGTTTCCTCTTTCAAGAAATCAGAATGATGGCTGATGTATTTCTACAGACTACCAGGAAACACTATTTATAATCTATACTATGTGTCTCATAGTTTTTGGGTAACACCACATCTTATGAAAGCAGGCTAACTGTACATGGTCACTTAAGCCCTGTAATGTTTAATGTCTTGTGGGAAGCAAAAAGTCATGGTGGTTGGTGATAGATTTTGATATAATTTAATCTGAAAAAAACGGAAGTAGTCTTCTTTCTACAAAAGCTCTTGTTCACAGCTACCAATATTTTTCAACGGTTGCTCCCTCTCAGGCTTTATCTGCGTGGTAGTTTTGATTAAAGTCTCCATGTATAAGATGCATGTGAAGTGAATATGCACTTTTCTTAGTTAGAAGTAACAGGGAAGCCCTTGCTGAGCCCAGCCTTCTGTGTGTCTACTGCCATGTGTGCATGAGGGTAATATCACTGGCTTTGTCCTCTAATGTTCATCCCCAAAATCTCCTCCAGGGAACAGATCTGCTTTCTCAAACGAGCTAGGAGCAAATCTAAGACGCTGCCAATCTCAATAAAAATGGTGTCTGGCGGCATGTCCTCCAACACGCAGATTACTCCAAGAACTGAAGACACAGTCTCCCCTTCTTTAGCCTCTGGGAAATCTCTAGTGCCTTGGTATCAGTCGTGCATATAACTCTGTATTTTAAATTTATCCTTAGTAATGATTTATGGTGAAACTACCAGTGAACATGGTTAAAGATGGCTGGTAAGAACTGAGGCAAGCATGGGTAGTTCCCTCAAATAACAGGCCTTATTTCTCTAAAAAAACCGGGACAACAAATTAGGGCCTAGCAGACCAAGTCCTGCAAAACAGTAGCCAGTTCAGAGGAAAGAGCTAAAACTGCAGCAAATTTTTTTCTTTAAAATGCAAACAAACTCTCCATTAAAGCAGAATATTTTCAAACTCAGAAGATTAAATAATTTCTTGCTGGGTGTTTTAATTGCAAAATACTATTAAATCACAATGATATACTGTGAATAAAGATGTTGCTATCAAACTTCCATGAATAAATATTGGGGGGAAAAAGTTATTTATACTTTCCTCACATCATCTCCTGAAAGATGTAGTTTTGGAATTTAAAAACCCATACTTTTCTGGTCAGAGAGACTGTGTTTTTAGTGAATGAAAAGTATAGGATTTAGAAGACCTGTAGCATACATGGTTTAGCAAATTGATGCTGGAAATTACATAGCTGCAAGCTTAAAACTTCAAAGATTTACCTAACTAAGAGTGTCAGAGTCACAGAATATTCTGCATTGAAAGAGACCCACAAGGACCATCCAACTGTTAAGTGAATGGCCCGTACAGGGATTGAGCCCACAACTTTGGCATTTAACCAACTGAGCTATGAATAAAGACAATGTTTTGGCCACTGAATGCAGACATGAAGAAAACTGCATCATGGCATAGATCTAATCAGCATAGCAGACCTTAGCCTGGAACCCAGAGTGCCCAGACGTGCTGACTTTATAAACAAACTCAGCAGTCTTGCAGTTATAGGTTGGTCAATACTCCATTCAGAAGTGATCTACAAAACCCTAATATGTTTCTAAGATTTGCACATGCAAGTCAAAAAATGGAAAGTGGTTGTTAAAAAGCACCTTAATATGAGAGCCCATATCAGAGAAATCTGATAGCTCTTTTCATGTCCCTTCGCCCTTTGCTTGTCTTATTTTTTTTCTACTGTTGTATTTTAAATGCCAGGTTTTCCATGAGATTTGTTTTAAGAAAAAGGATAACTTTCTAACACTGTTATTTCTTTATTGAATTCAATTGTTCCACCTGAACTTTTCCTTTAAATGGAAAAGGCCTTTGTTTTTGCAATGAGAGTTAATTACACATAATTTTCTCTGTCTTGCACTTATAATTTATAGTCCTGAGGAAAAAAAGTCTCATTTTGGAAAATGAAGATACTTATAACCATTACCCCCCACAACTGATCATTACTGTGTAACAGAAAAAAAAAAAAAAGGCAAATGTTTTCCAACTATAATAAGTTGCCAAAGCTTGAAAACGTTTTGTTTTGTCAGTTTTTTGTTTGTTTCCTTTTCTTTTTTTTTTTTTAAAATTAATGAGCTCACCTTTAAGTGGTGTCTTTTGAGTGGCTCCCGTCACCTTGTAAGAGTGATTTCCAGCTATGTCAGCTACTACTATACCACTATGCCTGAGTTTCCCAGTTTGGTACCACCAGTAAGGGTACCTAGAAAGTGCACCCTGCAAAGGCTGCCCGGAGTGCCCAAGATTTTCAGAATCTGTTAAACTGTTGATTTATCACATTCCAATTTGCAGAAGTGTTTCTGACAATTAGGAGCCCTGAAAGGGATCTTCCTGTATTTAGAGGCTCCAGACTAGGCCTAAGCAGGAGAGATACTCTGTAATTGCTCTGTGTTTTAAACATCTATCACTAATATTGCTCCAAATAGGTTAGTAAAGAAAGTGAATTGCTACTTTTACCTAATGTTCATGCCAGCATTTGGTGCAGTTTTTTTCACAAAGGGGCTGTTTATTTCTACAAAAATCTTAGTAGTAATGAAGAAAACCCTGTATTTTTTTTTTTACCAGCTGCCACAAATGTACCAAAATCTGATCTGGCTTATAGAACATCTTTTCTAAAAGAATACAGCAAAGATAAAGGCAGGAACACAATTCTAAAAACTGAAATAGAAAGATGAGTTTTGTTACAAAAAAAAAAAAAAAGGAGATGGCTAAGCTTCATTTTCATCTGGCCCACCAAAATTTAGGTCTGAGTGAAGTCTGAATTTCTCATTTTGTTTCTCTCATCCCTCTGACGAAGGAACATGAATGATGGCAGCTTGTAAAAGTCTTTTGCCAAAGTGTTTGCCTCCAGAAAACTAAATGGAGCATAATCTGGTCTGGGTTGTTAGGGTAGCCCTTGGGATCAAGCATTCCACTTTTGAGCCAACCCTGAAACCTAGATGAGGCTCTTCCTTCCAGTGTGAGGCAGTGGGCAGAAAGTTTGACTGAAAAAAGACCACGGTGGTGTCATTAAGGATTCAGTTCAACATTAAAGCAGGGTGCAAAGCAGGGCTGCAGGATGCAAGGAGGAGTGGAGGGAAGGAGTGTGAGTAGGAAGGTGTTGGAGGGTACCCTGGGAGTAAGAACGAGAAACTCAGCAAGATGAAAAGGGGAAGGTGGTGAGGTGAATCAGAAGTGGAAAGACCTGCCTGGGGAGAGAGAGGAGGGTTGGGGCCATGCGGACACTGTACCCTGATGGCATAGGGGCTTTTGGCAGTAAGAGTCAGAGCTGTGAAAAGCCCTGTAGAGAGAGATAAGGCCTTCCCTGCCTGCCGCTAAGGTCATCTGCAGAGGGGTCTGTCTCAGCCTGTTTATCTGGTAGCTCTGTGGTTCAAGCATAGTGAAAGCAGCAGTCTGTGGAAATGATAAAGCCTACAGTCTGGCCGTGATCATAGAAGAGTCGAGATTTTGGATCTAATGTCCAGGACAGGGTTTTTGTACTCCATCTTGGAATGTGAAAACAAATATTTATAAATGGATTTCCATTAGAACAGAAATGAACCAGTAGGCTGCATATTTTGGATTTTGAGCTGGCAAACAGCCTGTTAACTTGCTATTCTTGTCATGTGATTTTTCCTAATAGAGTTTGTTTCTTGAAAACTGATTGCATCATCTCCACTCTGCTTCGTATAAACTGAGGAAATAAGAGAGAAAATGCAGAGGTGCTGAGTTGCTCACAGCTCTGATCATGTACTAAAGAGGTTGTATTATTATTTACTAAACAACTGATTCATTCAGAGATGCTCCCAATGAATTCTTTTGAAATATGACGCACCATATCTTCAGTGACTCAGTTTCTATCGTTTCCATTGCGCTGTCTCAGACGTTATATCTGGTTCATTAAAATCTTGAATTCTGCTTCTACTCCATCATATTTTCTTGTTGCTTGTCTGTATAAAAAATTCAAAGTAGTACTTTGGAGGCAGCTGTAAGCCAAATTGCTGATAGTAAGAATAAGACCATAAGCCACCATCCCTAGGATTTTCAGACAGGGTGAATGATCTCTTTTATGTATTCAAAAACTTAACTGATCCAGCTGCCACTGGAGTCAGCAGGAGATTTTTTCAAAGAGAGCAACAGAAGGCCGACCTCCCTCTTTATGTATTGGTTTTCATAGTGCTGGATTTTACCCTCCAAACCAGAAAAGAACAGAGCACTTTGATTTTGATTGATCAAAACCATAATGAGAAGGGCTGTTGATTTTGAGGCTGTTCTGCTTGATCTAGCTTTTGTCTGAAACTATCAATCTGTAGTCCTTGTTTGAAATAACTTCTCTTCACAGCAGGAGCTTGACTGCTGTACATATGTGGTTGTGCAAGGGTTGTGTTGTGGCGGGAACAGGACCCATCATACATCCCAGGTTTTGGGAGAGAATTTCTGTTGCCTCTCCCTTCTCTTCTCATTGCTGGGCATTCATCCTGGAGTGAACAGAGAACTGGTTTTCTAACAAATATATCAGCCACTTGGTATTTAGGGCAACAAATACATAACCCCCTGCCCACCATATAAAGTAAGATTTTCCATCAGTAACCATTAATTGCAGTCAATTTTTAAAAGATCCATTGCACATCCTCCAGCTTTTTTATCCAGAGAATATTGTATCTTCTTCCTGGCCAGGAAACTTAAAGCACAAAATGTTGCTATTTTATTAAATACACTACTGGCAAACTTATGCCCAACATATTTTTGTTGTGTTAGTCAGTCATTTGTAACTTAAAGCTGATATTTAAATGTCAGAACTGCTTATTGTATTGGAAAATTCTGTCTGTCTATCCTTTCTGGTTAGACTCATAGGTATTAGAAGCAGAAGCATGTTGCTACCTCATTTTTTTGTGCCTGTAGCCCAAGGCAACTGCAGGAGCAGATAATATCCCATCAGCATTAACATTTGTGCCGTGACATTCTGCTCCCAGCCAGTGTGGGAGAGTTAATTATGGTGAACATATGGATGTACAAGGAGATAGGATTTCTCTGCAAAGCCAGGCATTAAATGGGATTGGAAAAGACTTTTTGCATGGGTAACAGAAATTATACCTCCTGTTTCTACTCTTGGCCCATCAAAAGCAAACCTCTAGGGGAAGGGAGCTCAGAAAATACCCTGTAGCCTGCTTGGCAGTGCCTGTTGTTGGAGTGGCTTAAGAGTGTATTGTCCTCAGCTGTCTTCCCTGCTCCGTCTTCCAACTTGTCTTATTCTATGATTCTGTTATTGCAGGGGCTGTGGCATAGGACATGCACTTCCTACTCCAGCCAGGACAGGGGTAGTTTGGATCTGCTGACAGCAGCTCTCTCTGTGTCCCTGCCCCAAGAGGAGTAAACTCAGGAGGTGGGCTGCAGGCATCAAAGGGTGGGTGGTATCTGAAGTGGCACGTGAGGAAATATGGCATGTTGCATGTCCTGAAAGACGAGTAAGCAATAGGTCAGGAATCAGCCTGTGAGATGTTATTTTGTGCCAGCTGCCAGAAATCACCAAATCCAAGAATGAAGTTTGGTCTGTGCTATCTATGTGGCTCTCTGTGAAACTCTGTCCCAACAGACCACACAGTGGTTAAGGAAAACATTTCTTAAAATTTTGTGTTAAGTGCTGTTATACAGATGCCATATCTTAAAAACTGTTTTGTTTCATAGTGGTTTCAGCACAGCAATTTAGTTTATGGCTTTGAAGCTGGGAAAAATGTCACATGAAACATTAGGCTCTGAGTTCCCTTGAGCAGCCCTTGCTCCTCCGCCCACCACACCCAGGGTTCTGAAGCAGTTTCATTATAATCCCTTGTTACAGCAGCTCCATTCAGCTGTTTGAAGTCTGGGATTGAATCCTGCTATATAAACTTTTTTGCCTAAGGGCATGTTTTTCCTTCTTCAAAAGGAAGAATAAAGGTTGTAACATTTTAGTGGGCTGTGATGGCTTCTGGTGCAATTTGATGTCAGTGAGACTGTTCTACGGCTGTTTCTGGCATAAAGATGACAGAAAAGTGATACTTGAGGTGGCTTTCAAGTTTCAATGACAAAAAAAATAAAATTAGGAGGTCCTATTTACTGCTTAAATGCAAATTTAACTACCAGGAAGTTGGGCTGATTTCTGGGTCAACACACTTGTGAGCTAGAGTGGAAGCAGACTAGGTAAATACATGTACAGGTGCATATAGTACATACAGGAGATGATGTTGATCCTTAGAGATCTCAGAGCAGGAGCCAATGACACTGGAAGTCACAATTTGCCTTTGTCTCGCTGTGCAGGATATAACTCATTAGCAACTTGTTCCTGTTACAGCACATCTTCCTCAGTATCTCACTCATCTTTGTGCTCTAAGTGTGGTGGTGGTGTCTTTGCTTGCTCCCACACAGAGAGCTGGAGGCAACAGGTGCAGTTTCTTCCCTGTAGCCCCCGTATCTGCCCCCGCATTGGTAGAAGACAGTACAGAAGGCTTCTTGTTTTATGGGTTGCTTCACAGGCTAGTCCCAAGCACATTAGGTGGCTCTTGGCCCTTCTTGATGCTGTCCCACAGCTTGTCCTGTTGCTCTGGAGAGACAGCAAGGCAGTTCCTCATGTGTGCTGCCCACGCAGGCCCTTCAGACTCACTGCTTAAACCTGATCAAGAACCATCTGCGACTCACTCAGCCACCCATGGCAGGCAAGACAAAGATGGAGCCATGAGCTCAGGTTGCACCCGTGCTGTATCTTAAGCACCTTGCGCTTCCTGCAAGATGAGAGCTGCTGTCATCAGTGGTGCTAAAATGAAAGTGCAAAGTGTTGACTACTTTGGCTACTTTGGCTCTGGTTTAATTTTACTGAGTCTTCCCCTGTCCACAGTATGTTTGGCCCATGTGAGTGAAAACAACCATGCACATCACTAATTAAAAATGTATTTGCTCTGGACACCTTGACAGAAGTTCTTAGAGTGTTTTTGATCTTGTTTTTTGTTGTTGTTGGTTTTTTTTTTTTTTTTTAATAATCAAAACCAGAAATATAATCCAAAAAGAAAAAAAGTAGACCCTTAAGGAAAAAAAAAAGATTACGAGGACACATGGGGGACCCAGTCAAGACTTAATGATTTGGCTTACACAAGCAATAATTTTATTCATTCCAGATCTCAGGCCCCCGTGTGTGGGACACTTTGGAAGACAGCATGTGCCTGCAGCTGCATCCTCCTGGTTTGCATCTTTTCAGCTGGCCACCGGTGCAGGGTCCTGGCTGCCAGCTGGCCTCACCACTCGGGGGTGCACTGCTGTTCCACTTACCACCCCTCTGAGCAGACAATGCAGATTTCACATGTTTTATTTTCTGTTCACTCATTCAAACTCATGGTTAGGCAGACACTAAGGGTATTATTATTTCGTGATGCTGATCTTCATACATAAATATTAGATCCAAAGAGCGAAAACTGGAAGTGGGGTAAAAAGGTCACTTAGTTTCTTTATCTGTTCTTGCTTCCTTTTGAAGTCATTAGGAATTTTGTCACTGTGTCACAGTGGAAATAGGAACTGTTTCTTTTATGATCAAATAAAACTGGCTTTCATATAATTAATTTCTGAGTTCTGAAAACATTGTACAAATAATGAGTATGTATATATGCCAAAGCTGTGTAAATTCACATATACTGCTTATAAGGCAACCCTACATGTACTGCTTGTAAGAAAAGCAGGTAGTTCCCATTTTTGTCTAATATTCCCACGTCCTTTCTTGTGTAATGTCTAAGTCAAAATTATCTTCTTGACACACACACTTTGCTGGCTGCAATGGACATCCCCTTGAGAGAAGACCTTTTTCTTTTTGTCATTGTGTGATACAAATGACTGAAAGGTGGTACTCCTGTGTCTTCTGCTGTTTGGTAGCTCTGCATTGTCTGCACAGCAGTGTAGTCCTAACAGGAAGAGATGCAAGGTTTCCCTCTACTTGCCAGCATATATCTAGAATATTTCTCCTATAAGGAAAGGCTCTGAGCAACCTCATCTAGTTAATGTTTTTGCTCATTGCAGGGGGGTTGGACTGGATGGCCTTTACAGGTCCTTTCCAACCCAAATATTCCTTGATTCTATGAGAATGCATAG
The DNA here is from genome assembly GCA_013398055.1 of Ifrita kowaldi. Classification (NCBI taxonomy): domain Eukaryota; kingdom Metazoa; phylum Chordata; class Aves; order Passeriformes; family Cinclosomatidae; genus Ifrita; species Ifrita kowaldi. The sequence continues at coordinate 13,468 of VZRS01008063.1, forward strand.
TGAAAGCCTGAACTCTAAAACTTGCAGAAAACACGCAAACTGTGAGGAAGTTATAACGCTGTTAACCCTGATGGTGCAGCTGTACGACAGCTGGGAGCAGCCAGACCGGCCCCTGTCTGCAGAGGTGCTGTGGCATCCGTACCAGGGCTTCTGTACCTGTGATCGTGTGGGTAGAGCCTCATGTTTGCAGTGACGTTAGTGGGCTGCTGCAGTTTTTCACTCTATACCAAGGTAGCCAGGGCACGGAGTATGCTACAGACCTCTGCTGAGGTGAATCTGGGTCAGCTCTGCCTTCAGAGGGTGGTTCTGTACCATAGAGGCTGGCTCCTAATGAGGGGAGGGTGTGTAACATGAAAGAAAATGTATGGGAACAGGCCGACTTAAAATTACTTACAATTAAAAAACTGAAACACCCGGGTATTTACATATTTTTATATTTCTAAGATTATCTAATTCTTATACATTGAATAATACAAAAGGTGGCTGCTGGGGGATGGAAGTTTCTCCATGGTAAGAAGGAAATAAACCAATTTTCTATCCATAGCTCTCCAGAAAACACTTGCAGAGTTTCGTCTTCTGTTGGTTCAGAGTCAGCCTATTAATCTGTCAAACAAAAGAGAAAGGAAATGTAATACTAGAATGACTTATATCACAAGGTGGTAAATATAGCCTACACCCAAAGATACAGCCCCCCCAGTCTTTGGGAAAGATGGTAGTCAGGTTCAGATACCACAACTTAGACTCATTTTGTTTTTACCACCCACATCACAGAATTCTGCGTACTTGTTTCCTGTATTTCTGTTTTCAGTTCTTCCATTTATAAAGACCTTTTAAAATTGAATTTTATTACAATATATCACAGCAGTACCATTTACTTGATGACAGATTTTTAAAAATAACTTACTTATTTTTTTCTCTGATCAAAGAGCCACCACAGGAAATCCGATAAAGAATCAGAGACTTCTTTCCCTGGAGTCAGTAGCACATTAATATTTTTCATATTTGTATTTGCTGTCATCAGCCACAATTCTGTTTCAGATCAAGGGTAAGGGAACCTTTTTTAATGTGGGAGGGTAGGACTTTAGGCAAACTTAAAACAGGTAGCATTTGTCTTGCTTTAAATCATCCTGGTTTTTAAAATCCTTTAAAGGTTTTCATTTTCTGTCTGACCAGAGAATATTCAGTTCATCTCCATGTTCAAAGTGACGAACCCTGGAAAAAGCAAATTATCATGTGGTGTTAATTCTCTATAAGCAATCACATTTCCAGCAGTCAGCTGGCTTAAATTAAGGCATTATTAAGCTTTCATGTCTAGAAAATGATATGTGCACTGCTTTGAAAATGTAGAATAAACTCAGCTTTTTTTTTTTCTTGAATATAAATGCCTTTCTTGTATGCCTATATGTGATGATTTTTTTAGATACAATGAGATTAAAAGAGAGGAAAGGCTGGGGGAGCCTGCTTAGTTCTACTAGTTTTTACTGGCCCTTTGCTACACTGTGCTGGGCACCCAAAGCAGCCTCTGGGGCAGGTATTTGCACCCCTGGGTGTGCGAATTAGCAGAGCACTGTCAGTCTGAAGCCTTTTGTAGCAGAGCAGTTATTGTGCTGGGATTTACAAGCTCCCAGCTCTGGCTTCAATGGAACATCATTGTTTGGGGGAATAAATTCTTGTAGTGGTGGGATTTGACTCTGGTGACTGTTTTGAGCATGGGTTTTTTTCAGATGTAGGGCTTAAACTGAATCAGAACCTTGACTGTTTTTCTTGAGCTTAGTAAGGCTGAAAATGCCCCAAGAATTATGCACTGTCCTCTAATGTCAAATGTTGAAATAATTCCAATATATGAATGTTAAAGAACGGGGTCGTTATTGTTTACTAGATGCATGTTACCATTTGTTAGATAAATGTGGATGCATGAGGAACTGTTGTTACACTGCGCCACTTAAAGGAGAGGTCTCATTCTTCACATCTGCCCTCAAGCAAGCAGCGTGGGATTATCTGTGCCAAAATGAAATGTACAGCTACATGCTACAAAAAATTGCAGCTGTCTTTGGTGTGTCAGCACAGGCCATACAACACTGCTGGAGCTCATGAGCTGCTCTTCTGGTTAATGGTGTCACAGAAGTGAAGCTGCAGCTATGTCAGGTACCTCTGCTATGCCAGCATTTTCCTCTGTTACCCATTAATACACTGTGACACCCCTTACAGCCTTTGGGGAAAACAGGGAAGGGGAAAACTGTGCTGTCACAGCAGATGCACTCTGATCCAGCTCCAAGGAGGACTGGGGTGCTTCCACTAACTCTTGCCTCGGATTTGGGTGATGGTGGAACTTCTCAGCCAGAGCCTGTGACCTGTTTCTCTTCAAGTGCTTGGACCTCTGCAAGTCAGTGCACTCTGAGCTCTGTGCTACGGAACAGCCTTGCCTGGCTCTTCCACACATCTCTGCTCTCTGTGAGCACCCCACGAGCCCAGTCAGTGGTTCTTTTCAGGCAAGTGAAGCAAAAAAAGTAGCAAATGTGCGACTTTGCCTCATTTTAACAAAACCTCTTTACGAAGTGCAGTGTGAAGCGCATGAGAGCAACTCTCGTGTGGCCATGCATGCAGTGAGTTGCAGCTCATGTGCTGTACATCGGCACCTGATTCTGAAAGGAAAGACCATCTCTGCAGGGGCATATAGAAAGATGTGGCCACACTGCAGTCAGTGGGAGCCTCGGGTCTATAGCGAGAAGGAATTGCTGAGCGGGTCGTAGCACTTGTGCTTCATTAAGCATCAGTTCAACAAAGTGCAGGGACAGGTGGGTTCAGCTGGAGCCAGGCTGCTGCTGAACTTACCTCCTTTTCTGGTGCTCCCACAGTTCTTTAGTTTGAAATTCTTAATTATTTGATTTATTCTGTTTATTCCCTAAAGTGCTTTAGACATTATGTCTCAGTTTATGCTGAGAAATCTTTCTCTGTTTGTTTCCTGGGATCATAAACTGATTTAACTTATTTTAATCTTGCGGTGACCTAGGTAGATTTATGTTCACATAGACAAATGACATGGAGGCTATTTCCTTTGGAAGGACTGCTGTAATTTCATTTTTGTTTTCTACCTTGTCTTCTTGAAAAACTAAGTCTCCAAGATGACATAATTCTTCATCATATCTATGGGCATGTTTGGAGAGAGATATAAAGACATAAATTTGCATATAAAGATGTATTAGTAGAGATGAGTGACATGCTATATGTACTCATAGCAGATCTGGGTTTTCTGCTTTCCTTCTGCCTCTGCTATTAAAATCTACTATCATCACAGCTTTTTTTTAAACATTTGTAAGCCAGCAGTGATAGGAAAAGTATTGGCAATTGCCTGTTCTCTCAGTGACTCTTTATGAGTCTGTGGCTAAATGGTATCATAATTAATGTCACAACAGTGGCTTTGAGAAGGTGAGACTGTGGCCAGAGTTCAGAACTATTCCAAAGTGGTGATTTTAAAGGGTGACTCTCTTCTGCTAGATTTGAAATGCATACTGTAGCTTGGCTTTATGTTAACAGTCTGGATGCCTGATGCCTCTTCAGGTTTAGTATCATGATATAGATCAACTCCTTTGTAGCAGTGGGGGCTTAAACGTGTTTCACAGTAGGTCTCTCTACAACACAGAAGTTTTGGGCTTGTTTTTTTTAAAGCATTTCAGAGCACATTCAAATACAAACAAGTGAATTTTCCCACTACTGGTGGGATGCAAGGGCTAAGTTTTATTTTGTAGGAAATGTGTAGAACAGCCTACTATTTTAAAGGTGAAATAATATCTGGCATTTAAGTGTAAACTTGCAAACGTGGTACTTGTGATTAACCCCATCTCTTTCCTGCCATCTGGGACTGGCCACATTTGTAGCTGTTTGGTAATGGGGGGATCCACTTGGAATGATCAAAACAGCCAGAGATTGCCCAGACTGCTAAGCAGATCTTGCAGCAATGCATCCACATGCATGAGACAGCTCCTGGCCCTCTCTCATCTCTCACCATAAGTACAAATATGGCTGTTTGTCACCAATAAATAGTGGAGACCCTGGGCTATTGCCTGGCCCTGAGGGCATGTAGCAATGTGTACTGCTCACATCTGTACAGCTCCTTCTGTTTCCTGGAAGCAGCGTGGTCATGCTGGTTGTGAGGAGCAGTACTTACCTCCAAATCACACCTGGACATCAGTGAGAGTGGTGCTCTTTGACAGGTCAGAGGGTTTGTAACAGAAGCCCTGAGGCTGGTGAAGATGAATGAAAAGTGCATGTGAAAGCTCTAGCAGAAATAGAAAGATAAGGGTTAATGAAATGAATAGATTAATCACTGCAGAGCATTGTAGAAGTAAAGTCATTCAAAGAATTTGATATCAAGAAGGCAAAGAATAAACTGAAGCCTGAATCTATGGTAAAGAGATGGGGAGATACTGGAGGGGTGCCATAAAACATCCTGATAAAGTAAACAACAGAACAATGGGATGCAGGAATTTAGCCTGTAAGTTAAATATCCTGTCAGATCCCTGGGGTTCAAAAGGCACAAACAGAACACAGTTTGTCGTCACCAGAAGCAAACCTAAGAGCTGTGCTAGGACTTGGCAGCCCAGTACTGCACTGCCACCTCACACACAGATTGTTTGGATGGGTGCAGATAACCCATGGGAGACCAAAGAAAACTGCAGTCACTTCATTTTTCCTGGGATGGGGTGAGCTGAAGTGTCCTCACAATCCCACAGTAAGTGAATCAATGTCATCCACACATTTTGACTGTAGGAGCCTGGTCCTTCTTAAAACATCTTATTTTAAGAAAATATCTCTGTCCACATTTGAGTTAATCTATTTTTAACAGATCATTAAGAGATTTTTTTAAAAAACTATTTGCTAGAGAACAACTTAGACAACATAAAAGGGGAGAAAAACCCAGTGGTTAACAGTATCAGCAGCTGTCTGAGTGGCTTCTACAGGCAGTAAGAAATAATATCTAGACACATTTGTAGTGCTTAATCCTGTGCCAGGACAGAAACCATGCTCCATTATTCAGGAATGCTGGAGGAGATAGAGCTACTGATTTCCAAATGTTTATTAGAAGTAGTCTTCTGTGTGGTGTTACCTGTAGAATAAAAGGTATTATTATTAGTGTTTTAAATACAATTTCTACATGTCCTTTTTAAATGCCTATTAAAGGCAAGGCAAATGTGGCCAGATGATTAATTTGTCAATTATTCTTCAAGCACTTGTGTAGAAAACTCCTCAAGGTTTGAACATTTCTTTCCCAGCTTCAGTATATTAGTCTTCAGGATGATTCATGAACTTGAAGGTTAAACACTATTTGTGCTTAATGTAGAATTTCCAAGCAGAAGTAAAATAAACACAGAATAAAATAAAATAAAATAAAATAAAATAAAATAAAATAAAATAAAATAAAATAAAATAAAATATAAAGAGGAGAGTAGAAAAGCAGAAAGAAGAGAAAAATTTGAAAAAACCTGAACTGAAACAAGAGAAGGGAGAGGTTCTTTCTGAATGTTAAACAGTGTTTTTACCACATGTACCCCGTATGAACAATGTTTAATATATATAGACATACACACAGTTTTTATGGGTTTGTGTTCCTTCTCTCAGTCAGAATGCCATGTATTCATCCTTCTTTCTGAAGAATATGCCTGTAAATATTCAGGAACAATTCTTTACCTTGTAAGAAATTTGTAAATGGACCACTCTTCCTCTCCCCTAAATATAAGAACATGCCATGAAATTATATTATAAAATCCATTGTGGGATCAGTCAAAATAATTCGTCTGGATTAAAAAGCCTCATTTGTAAAACTGATATTTTAAAAGGTTTGAAAACCAGGCAAAAATAAATTACTTATAAAAACTAATTTCGAAAGATTTCATGCCAAAAATTGTTGAAACACTTAATTTCTAGTCAGCTTTCTAACACAACCCTATTGCTATAGTGTTTGAATACCTCAGGAGTATAGTCACATCTGCAACACTCTTGTCACAAAAGGGAAGCTGTTATTCTCGTTTCACTGAGTTTTCATTTAGTGTTTTGAAGGAAGTACAAAGACAATACTTCTAGTCAAGAGGCAGGAGACAAAATGTGGTGAAGTGAGGTCTCTCACTCTCCAATTCCAACTGCCAGAGAGCTTTCCTGAGAGGGATTTTGTTCTGAATACAGGGAGCATATATTTGGCAATATAAGGGCAGATTTGATTCACATTCATAATGGCTAAAATTTCTACTCTGGTTGCTGTTCAATGGTTTTCATGGCCCAGCTCTTCCTTGTGGGCCCCATCAATACTTGCCTGGATTAGCATGAATGCAGAGTTTGGATGACCGTAGAGACTGAACTGATGTGTCACTTTTGGATATGTGTTAGAGGAAAGTGCTTCAGTGAGAAGGCTGTGGTTTACACTAAACATTTTTTAGTCAGGCACTTCTAGCACCTTCTACAACACTAGCTGTGGTACCAACGTGACTTGGCAGCTAGCTATGGGTATTAGAGGACAAATGGAGCCACAAGTAAGTTTATTTATTCTCATCTAGGTGTAAACTGAAATGCAGACAGAGAACACAGAAGCTGTTCTGCAAGATGATAATTTTGTTTCCTGTGTGCTTCAGCATGACCCAACATTTAACATGATGCATCCACAGGTAAAATCAGCAGAGTCAGCTCATTCCACAGCTCAACTTTCCATAAACGTAGCATTACCATGTATCCCTCAAACACTAGTTTCCCTTCAGCATAATTTCTATTCTGATTAGGGTATTAACTGAATTGTTGAGACTTGTAAACTGGATAGGAAATTACTTTAACTTCTTAACATGATAGTGAACATTTTACTACTGGTATAACAGTTAAAACTGACAGAAATATTGATAATTAAATACTATTTGGAGATTTGCAACAGCATTGTGGCTCAGATCGGGGACAGATTTCATGCTGAAAACTCTCTTTAATAAGTGTGCAAAGCTACATACACTTGTATGTAGATACTGATACATATAAGCAGTTGAAGTCCCTGGTTTTTAACCAACACCAGGTCTGCAAGTGCGTAACTACAGATAAGGTGTTGAAGCTTGAGCTGGGTACTCTCATTCGACTGAGACACCAGCACAGAAGGCTTATTTTCAGTTTGAGGCATTTGTTCTGTGTTTATTGCTTATGCGGGTAGCTCCCTGCTCGGTAAGTTTCCAAGAACTTAGCTTTTTGCAGGCATTATGAAGAGTCTGAGCTGTAACTCAGGAGCAGTAGGCAACAAGGTAGCGGGGAGGAAAGCGCCAAAGTGAGCACATATACACCTGCACCCAACTCTGTTATGAGTTGCAGTGCCGTGCTGCAGTGTGTGAGCATGCAGCACTGTTGTGTGCTTCATGCAGTGGAGGGGCTGGAATGTACAGAGCTGCAGCTGGTGATGGCATGGCTGAGAGCCTCTGGGTAAGAATTAAGGGGCAAGCAAAGGCAGTGGATGTCATCATGGGAGTCTACCACAGACCACCCAGCCAGGACAATGACACGGACTAAGAAACTAAGGGACGCCTCCAAATCAACCCCCTTTCTCCCTATGAGGGGAATTCAACCTGCTGGAGGTTAACGGTGAATACCACACAGCTGGTACAAATGGTCCAAGAGATTCCTAAAACAATAACTTGACATAACTTCTTGGTATGTGTACTCAGGTGGCTGATCTGGAGAGGTGCCCTCCGTGCATTGTTTCGTGTTACCAGAGAGGGTCTTGTGGTTGAAGTGGCAATTGGTGGCTGTCTTGACCACAGCAACCATGAAGCCATTGAGTTTAAAGTCTCGGGTGCCTTGCCTGAACCTGTCTTGCTGCTAAGATGGACCAGGCAAACACAGCTGGAAAACAACATTTTTTATTAACATGTCCATGGCAAAGCCAATCCATGTCGTTACCTCAAGACACTGCTCAGGTTGTGGGCCAGCCATCTCTAAGGACTGGCCTGGTGCTGGCAGCATTAATCCTCTGGCCATCCTACCATGCTGGGCCACCAGAGCAGCTTGCACAAAGCCTGGAGGGCCTGCCTGGAGTGGGAGGGACATTGCTTGCAGAGAGCCTGGCCACTGAGGGTTTCCAGCCGGGGAGATGAGGGCTGGGCGGGCAACAGGGGCTGTGCAGGTCACATGCCAGGCACTCAGCGCATGCCTCATGAGGGACAGGCACAGGGACCCTCTCCTCTGCAGTACTCAAGCTCAGGTCTCTGCCCTGGGAGGCAGAGTTCCAGGACAGTGCATTCTTCCTGCTGTTCCTCTTCCTCGGCCCAGGCCCCCTCCTTGGCCTCTGGCACTGGCATGATTGTTTCCCCCACTGCCTCTCCCTGCTGCCTGCTGAGGGCATGGGCTTCCAGCTGGCTTGGTGAGGGGCTGGGAAGGCAAGAAGAGCTATGCAGGGCAGGGACCTGGTTCTCTGCCCCTGCTGCTCTCACCTGCTCATCAAAGATTGGGGTAACTGCTGCTGTTGCAGAAGAGACAGGTGCATGGTTCTCCTCTTCCTCAGCAGCTCCAGACAGAGCAGCAGCTGCCAGCTTGGTGTCCATGGGACCTGCAGGGCGGGACATGCACAGTGCAGGTCACCTGCCTCTCCCGCTGCCTCTGTGGCTGTGCTGCTGGGACAGCTGCATCCCTCCTGGGGACCAGTGTGGGGGTCCTGTGAGACCTCTGGGTGCAAGGGCTTCACCCAGATGATGTGAGCATCTGGGAGTCAGGCATTCCCAGTTCTGTGACAGCTCTTTCTTACTGTTGTTTACCCCTTGAGAAAACTCCTGGTCGTTGTGCCTAGGATCCTCCACCTGTGGGAGCGAGGACACGTGAGACGCAGCTGCCTTGACACAGCAGCAAGCCTGGCTCCAGCCATCACGTGGCTCCATGTGGTCCTGTCCCACCACTGGCCTCTCTCTCCTGCCCCATCCATCCTCTGTCTTGGCTGGGAGTAGGCGTTTGCCTTCTCCTTCATAGACATCTCCAACATTTTTTCTGGAGACAGCAGCAGAAGCCAGATACCAGTTCAGCTACAGGCTGCTCACTGAAACAGCCTGACAGCCTTTAGAGTCTCTCATGTTCTGTTTGTGGGTAGGAGGCTTTTCTGCTTTGCTATATTCACTCCTCATTTTTTAACTTTACCCTTTGGACAACTAAGAGAAGTGCAAACCCAAAATTTGGTGTCTTAAGGAGAATTAAGGTGCATGTAAAACTTTAGAATGCAGAAAATTTCAAGCTTGGCTACTAATATTTTACAACAGGTAATATGCCTAAAAACCCAAGAGGGTTAGGCAGTATACAGGGCATTATAAAGGGATCCTACTAACCAGGTCAAACTAACAGGGTCACATTTGGAAAGGCAAAACTACAAGGCAAAATATCTGCCCCTTTAATACCTTAGCTCTGCAAGGTCACCTGAGCCCATGGGATCACAGTCTACTGTGAGTACATGCAGACAGTCAACTGAGCAAAAAGGCTTTATTGATATGTAATTGTTTTCCAGAGCAAACTCATACTTATTTATTATTTAAGGACTACTTATGTCTCCTCGCAATTTTCTGGAAACATATCCGTATCTTTTAAAACAATTTGTTTTCATCGTTTCCTGTGGGGGATTATGGGTTCATTTGCTCTAATTCAGCTGTGCTTAATGTTGGTACCTCTGCAGTGCTCCAGGTTTTGCTGGAGTATGCCACCTTTCTTCATAAACTCCTGGTGGGAGCTTCAATCATTCACAGATATTAACATAATAATTCACGTCACAGATACTTTTCCTTAGGAGCTTGCTGGTTGCTGGAAGAGAGCTGGAGTGATTACATTTCCTAAATCAGTTACTTGTTTTCCTGTTCGCTATGGAAATGCATTTTTATTAGGCCTCCTATAGAGCAAAACTCAAGATTGTTGCTGCTGTTGAACCAGTCCTGATTTATAACCTGGGATGTTGTCCTCATTCATGAGCTAATATGGTTAGCAATGAGTCCTTCCTTAAGCTCTGAGTGTTTATTTAAGGCATTTCCTGAGGGTAGGACATAATGACAATCCACAGCAAGTTAATTTGATTATCATATGGACCATAAATTAGGCTTTAAATTGATTCACCAATGTACAGTATGAGGCTTTGCTAAGCATCATTTGGGACCCTCATGTGTTGTAACTCCCTATGCACCACTAACTAACTAATTGTTATTCATTATTGCCACCAAAATTAGGATGCACTAGCTGTGGTTCAGCAATGAGAAAAAATTTCCTTTGCTGATTTTAGGTTGTGGACATTGCTCTGTACCCCAGCTCTGAATGATGTAATGGCTAAACTGGAGCACCTGGGGATGAAATTCAGTCTGTTTCCACCTGGAGCAGAACATGTGCAATACGTGATGCTACTGAGTGTGGCTGCAAATCTGAAGAGCGAGATTTTCAACAGTTGATTTTGGTCTTTCTGTTCATGCTGTTATCAGCTAAGAGGATGTAATGCAGCTGCCTCTTCTCTGTACTACAGTGGAAGGTGCAGGATGATGGGGTCTGCTAGACACAGTTTATTTATGATAGCTAATTTTGTGCTCATTAGTTTTGCCCCCACACTAGGTGTTACATGAACTGGTCATGAACTTGTTATGCTACGGTATTGGGAACAAATATAGGACTTTACTATGGCTTCTGGATTTCACTGGGGCAACATGGGCCACTGGGTTTAACTCAAGTCAGCCTTGCAAATTCCGTGAGTCTGAAAAACTCTGCAAAAGGGTAAAACACTTCAAATTTTCCTTTTGCTTCTTTCCCTGTGATTTTCTAGAGTGTGAAGTCTAGTGCAGCAGGATCCAACCCTGTTACTATGCTATCTCATGTTATTGCCTTTAAGGTACAATGCGGTGGTCGTTTCTGCACCCAGGCAGGGTAGGGTGATGTCCCCCCTGGGGGGGCATGAGGTGGATTACATGATGGTCTACCTCTGCAGTTCCCAGTCCCATCACTTTCATGCTCGTCGTGCCACTGTCATGTGGCTGGAAGTGGAACTGTATGGCAGGGCATGTGCCAGATGGTGTTTTCCTGAGGGCAAGACCACGGGGCATTTGTGTAAGAGGTGGTGTAGTTTGGGTGGGTGGGTTTTCCTGCTGACCTGACCTCACCACCCCACCTGCACCACTGCAGCCACTGGATCAGATGAACATGCTGAGAGCAGAAATGGGGCTGCAGGAACCAAACTTAACCAGGTGTAGGTGTGTTGTACAGTGACTTGGTGCCTTCTCTGCAGACATGGGTCTGCTGCTGCGGACAGGAGTACTGCTCCTCTGCAGTGTGAGTATTATCACTGCTAAAAATGCCACTGTCTCACCTGTTTGCTGTTTTGCCCTCCTTTCCCTGATTGCATGAAGTGTGTACCAGAATGAAGGTTCCTTTAGCCCAGAATTCTGTCTCCCATGTTCACCCTTGGTGGGTGCTCAGATAAATAAGAAGCTGGTCATGTACTGAGTAATGAAGCTCTCCATCGTCCCTCTGCATTCAGGAGGAACAAGCAGGAGTTTGCACGGATGTCAGTAACCACTTTTGTTATCCTCTCAATTGTGTAGTTCTTATATGGATTTGTTTCATTAAAATAGCACAGAAACCTTTACTGGAAGATGCACCTCCACTGGCTAATTTTCCTTCTCAGTTTTTATTTTAACTTCTGTTTTATTTGAGCCTCTCGTTTGCAAAGCTGAAGGGCATTTTCAGCAGATTCACAGTGGGTATTAGTCAGGAGAGCTCTGTGGGATCAGTGTGTGCTAGCTGAGAGTTTGTCCCTGGGAATTATAAATGTGGTGGAGCTTCAAGGCCTGTACAAGTTTACAAGAGGAGTTTCTCCACTCACGGGTGATATGGTAGATTGCTCAGGTCAACTTCACTGCTATTACTACATAGAAAAATAACCAGCTTAATCTGATTAGGACCAGTGTGATGTGCATCTGTGTGATTGTACTGCGACGATGTCTGTGCTCAGCGATTACCAGAGTGGAGCAGACAAAGTGAGTACTGATAACAAAGTGAGTAGATGCTACTTCTACACTGCTGCTATCTTGTTGTTGCAAAGGCTTTGCAATCTGTATCCTCTGAAAGCAGGGTCCCTCATTAATTTAAATGGTACTTAGGTGCTGTGAAACTTCTTTACTCTAGACAGCCTTTGATATTTTAAAGCTTTTTGCTTTGCTGGTTTTTTTTACACATTTCTAGCAGATGTTTTGTGATTTGATTTCTCACAGCTTTTAATAGCATGGTGGAGCGAATCCTCAAGTGACAGAAGTCTGCACAATTTTTACTAAAGCAGGGAAATTGTATTGCCTTATGCAAGCTGAGTACCTGACTTTTGGGGCGTTTTTTTAACATTAGACAGGATGAAAATCCTTCTGGTGTATCTCAAGCATACACTTGATTCAGCTGCTTTTTGAGAGTGCAGTGGTACTCTATAGTATAAAGAACTGAAAAAACCCCACAGCTATGTTACAAGGCTATTTAGAGGAATCATCAAAACTCAAAGGTATTTGGGTGTGCACCCATGCAAAGAAAGTGGAGAGGTCTCACTTAACTTCACCTTTTTTCTAGAGCAAGGGGAAGACATAAAGGTGCTCTTGCAGGACACTTGCAGGATACCACATGCCTGAGTGGTCCTGGCTGTCCACAGCCCCTGCTGGTGCAGTGTGTGTGTTCAGATGGAGGTAAGGGGACATGGCAGCCATGGTAGCTTAAAAAGGGCAGAGAACTCCCATCAGAGAACATCAAGAAAATGTTCTTTGTAGATGACTGCAGATGGTTTCCTGCTGCCTTTATCCTGGCAACTGTGCTTACCATTAGAAACCAATAACAATAGGTCAATAGCCTCAGTAAGACTGGTGTTTTCCATTCCTGTCTTAACCTTTTTCACTACATATCGTAACCTGCATTTTAAATGTTACAAGACTTTCCAAACTTGACTGAAGATGGTCCTGAGAAATCTGCTCTGACTCTGAAGTTGGTTCTGCTTTGAGCAGGGCATGGGGATCACAGCCTGCAGCGGTCCCTACCAACCTACACTGCTCCATTTTAATGGAACATGGAAGATTTCACAGCCAGTGAAGCGGCAGCAGGCTTCCTGCATCTGCAGAAATGTTGTAAAATACAGAGAATATTGATCTGTTAGAGACTTAGCTGACTTGTAAATCCTACTTGGTGTTAGCACCTTGATGAAATTCCATTTTGTAAAGCAGAAGTCTTTAGCTGAAGTGTTTAGGGACAGAAGTGGTCATAATCTGTAAGATGTGAGAAAATAATACCCAGAGAAAGTGCTTAAGGGTAGACAAGAATAATAGATTTCATCCTGCCACCCACCTATAATCTCCAAGACCCAGGAATTGTCTTGTATTCCAGGCACCTCAGTTGATCAGGCAGGGAGACAGTTTTCATATTATTTTTATAATGTTTTCACTTTCTCATTTCTTAACATTTTTTAAAATTTCAAAAAGTGAAATTCTCCTACAATGAAAAAGTGTTCTGGATCTGCCAACTTTAACTTTATGATGCACGTTTAGGTAAAAGGACTTCATAGATCATATAACACCATAGCCATCACAGATTTCTGCTAGTTCACTTGTTTCAACTTATTTCAGAACAATTGTAGTGAGCAGTTGGCAGCCTGATGTAACCCCATTTATTGTAACCCTTTGTGCCTGACCTGTCAGCCAGTTGTACACCCATCACGGGATGTATTTATCTAGATGTATTTTTCCCCTTAGTTTCTACTAAGCAATTTGGTTTGCACGCTACTGTATGTTATCTCCTCTGTTTGAAATTATATCATACTGAAACTTGTCATAGAAGTTGCCAGCTTGGAAGCACATTAAAAAAACCCCAAAAAACGGGGGGAGTTTTGCTTTGATCCCTTTGGCCAAACTTGATATCCTGCCTGAGGGTGAACTAACAGTCTTATTTTCAAATTCGAGATCCCAGTGCTCAAAGTCCAAATAGTTTTGTGGCCTTTAGATATTGTGAAAGAGAGTTCTGGTATGGAAGGAGCAATGTAATATTTGAATGGCATAGTCTCTTCCTATGTAGTGGTAAATAGTGCCTATCAAAAGCACTAGTTTGTTTTACTGATTGGTTTGCAGACGCATCCAGCATTTCAGATTAGTCCAAATTAGCTTTGAACTTCTTAGGGCTGCAAAATTGGCCTAGATAATCTTAAAAGAATAACTTGCCCTTAATGTTTCCAGTAATTTCTGGTTAGACTTGTATGACTCCATTCAGTGGTTTTCTCTGAGCACTGTCTTGAAACTCCCAAATCAAAGGCATATGAAAATGAGTAATAATTTATTAAAATAAACTGACTGTACCTGAAAGTGGTGCACATCCACAAAGGGTTCTTGTCCTAGGAGATAGCTTAGGTCTTTGGAGGACATGTCTTCTGCCTCGGGAGAGGATGGGAGAAGTGTTATCACCCAGTAGAAGGTGGTCCCCCCTCTCCTACAGCATGTGGTGGTAACTCACTAGTAAAGGATGCATAAGCTTCATAACAACTTTCTCATACTGATAGTGATATTATTTTGATATATCTGAATTTTGTATCTCTTCCTGCGTGTTGTCTTTGATAAATTGGTTTATACTGACTTCTGTAAAAAGACAGTATTTTCTAACAGACAATATTGTCTAACAGGTTTCAGAGGGATTGCGTGTGACAGAAAACACACACACTCATTACCTGTCCATGCTTTGAAAGAAAATAAAGACAAGAAAATAAAGCTTTTGATACTGCTGGTAAAATGGAAATAAAAGAACTGGCAATGTGCATCTATCTTACTTGAGGACAGGCGCCTGCACCCATATTGACAGTTCAGTAATGAATCATATGATAATATCTTTAGTGATGACCTGGACAAGGGGATCAACGGCACCTTCAGTCAGTTTGCAGATGACACCAGTTTGAGTGGGAGTGTTGATCTGCTGGAGGGCAGGAAGGCTCTGCAGAGGGATCTGGACAGGCTGGATCCATGGGCTGAGGCCGATGGTGTGAGGTTCAACAAGGCCCAGTGCTGGNCTCATTCTCTACACCTGCCTGAAAGGAAGCTGTGGCCAGGTGGGGGTTGGCTTCTTCTCCCAGGTAACAAGTGATAGGACAAGGGGAACTGGCCTCCAGTTGCACCAAGAGAAGTTTATATTGCATATTCAGAAGAATTTCTTCACTGAAAGAGTGGTTAAATGTTGGAATGGACTGCCTAGGGAAGTGGCTGAGTCGCCATCCCTAGAAGACTTCAAAAACCATTTGTATGTGGCACTTCATTATACGGGTTAGTGGAATGGTGGTATTTGGTCAAATCTGGACTTGATTTTAGAGGTCTTTTTAAACTTTAATGATTCTATGATTCTGTGATCTTTGGCAATCAACAGGTTCATAGTGTCAGTGGTCCCATGCTACAGCTCCAAAGTGCACTTGCTTGGGCTGCAAGGGAAACAGCCTGTGCTGCATCACATATATAGCCCTAAAGACTGCAGGCTGGCATTACTAGAAAAATCCAGATGATATCTCTTGTGCAAATGAGAGTCAAATTTGGTGTCTGGGATTAGATTATTGAGGCTGCCAAGACAACTGTCCAAATATTTGTGAAAACATAAATTGCAAAGTTTTTCCAGGGTGTCTGGGGAATTCTCTCTGGATGTCCTCTGAGTTTTTTAGATGAAGCAAATTTTGCATCTCGGCTTTTGCAAAGTTTTGTCTCTACTGAGTGGTTGCACTTTGTCCTGATCTCAGAACTCAAAACACAAATATTGCCATGCCCTTGGTGAGGTGTTAGTAGGGACCATAATGATCAAAATCATGTTCTGTTTGAGCTTTCTTATGCTTGGCAACTGCTTCCAGACATCCTTATTTAATCAATTTTTCTGGAGGTCTCGGGAGTTGTTTTCAGACAGATTTATTTTTGGATGAAGGCAATATTTTTTTTTAGAAGTATCTTTGATGAAATAAATGATGGAAAGGAGCTGAAAAGCTGTAATTCAGTCAAGACATTCACTTATGGCAGAGGTTGTGATAGCAGCTTGATGGAATTAAGGTTTTTCTCTTCAGTGAAGAAGCAGGTATTTTCATGTAAAACAGAAAAAAAATTATTATTTTTTATTAGTAATGACAAGATTTATATTTTTGTGTTCAAATAAATATAATGTAGAAACTAATTTGTTTCTAAATACAGATGACAAAAATAACATACTCTTAATTCAGACATGGAATGCATAGTTTGATTATTTATGTAATTCTGGTTTTGTGTTAGTGGTTTTGGCAGTACATCTGAAAATGAAATGTTATGGAGAAAATTAAAATCAGTGATCCTTTAAAACTTGATTTATAATGGCAGGATACAAACAATTATTGTGATTGGAGGAATGAAGTTGCTATAGCAGAGATGATGTGGCTGGAAATATCTGACCCGTCTTTTATTAAGGAGAGAAGGAATAAAGCTCTGGCTAACTGCCATTAACCATTGTTGGGCCATTTTGTGGTGATTGTGCTCCCCCACTGCTCCAGGGAGAGTTGTGACTTCCAAATTCCTTTCTGCTCTACCACAGATAGCCCCTTTATTTAAAGCACATCTGGGCCAGGGAGTTCTGCAGCTCAGGGAAGATTAGATTTTGCTGTCCCAATGTGTGCAGACTGGTCAGCTACATCTGGGGAGAAGTTCTGCAGACATGGGTGTGTGGCTGCAGTTGGGTGCTGGGCTGGGAGTGCAGGAAGCGCTGCTCCTCACCAGGGCCCATGCTGCCTCTCAGCTTGCTCTCTAGTTCCTTCCCTGTGTGGCCAGCACTCTGGTGTGGAAAAAATGCCTCTTTCCTGCACTTCAGCATGTTGCTGCCTGTAGGAATTGTCTGCTTTGTGCATGCACTGTCAGCTATAAAATCACATTTGGCATGATTTCTCTGTTACAGTAGATGTTCACTGGCTTGGATCTTTTTACAAGCACTTGGTTGCTCCATCTCTTAACCTTAAATGATCAACCATTGTGTTTGGCTTGCAAGTCCCCAGACAAATATTTTAAAATACAGTGAAAAAAAAGCACAGGAGCCCACCCTATAATCAGGAATGGATTGAAGAGGAGATCCAATTTGGTCTTCTTTATAATAACTTTATATTTAATAAAGGCTCACCAGAGCCAACAGATATTGAATTCCTGGGGTGGAGTTTTATATGAGCCAGTACATTGGTAAACTAGAATAAATCAACAAGTAGTAAAGTAGGCTATGGATTACATTTAATTATTACTGCTGGAATATTAAATTTCTGCCATTAATCCTTTGGTTTGCATTTTCATGTCAGCAAGTTTCTACACTTATTCTGTTGCCTCTTGTTTTGTACCTCATGTCCTAGATAATCCTGACAATGTGGATAATTTCTTTTGATAGATGATAAATTATGTCAATCTATGGAAACAAATACTACATATGGAATCAAATGACTTTTTAAATCTTGCACACTCCCTGACCAAACAGATTTTGGGTGGAATGGTCAGCTAGCTTGCACTCAGCAGGACTACATGATTGATGATGCCTGGGTATTATATCCAGCAAAGAATGGTTACACTCGCAGCTGCTTGTTAGAACATTGTGAGTAACTGAAGTCCTTTCCCTTTATTACAGCTGGACAGAGGATTGGATGAGATAGTTGCTGCTGAAGTTGTGGTCCAATCACATGAATTTTGGCAAGAACACACTTACTCTCAGTTGAATCCAACCAACAGATGGCTAGACAGTCTGCGTGGATTTCGCAGGGAAGGCCCACTCTTGTGGCTGTTTCTGGACTAGCCCCTATATGGAAAGAACAGTGCCAAAACTCAGATTTTGTTGATTCTGCAGTCGTTCCGACAGTTAAACAGAGCTGGTTTTAAAACTGAATTGCTGACCTGTCAACCTCCACTTTGTGCCTGGGAAGATCACAGAACAAATCCTCCTAGAAGCTGTGCTAAGGCACATGGAGGACAGGGAGGTTATTTGAGACAGCCAGCACAGCTTCACCAAGGCTAGTCCTGCCTGACCAACCCAGTGGCATTCAGTGGTGGAGTGACTGCATCAGTGGACAGGGGAAGGGCTGTGGATGTCCTGGACTTCTGTAAATCCTTTGACATGGTCCCTCACAACATCTGTATTGTTTTGGCATGGCCTGGTTTTAGGTAGCAGGGGGGCCACAGAGATGGCTCCTGTGAGGAAGCTGCTGGAAGCTTCCCACCATGTCTGGCAGAGCCAGTGGCTGATGGCTCTGAAGATGGACAGGCTGCTGGCCAAAACTGGGCCAATGAGAGAGGTTGGTAACACCTCTGTGATGACATATTTAAGAAGAAAATCAAAACAAAGTCACAAGATTTTGGGATTGTAGCCAGAGAAGAGGAGGAGATGAAAACATGTGAGGGAAAACAACATGGCAACACCAAGGTCAGTGAAGAAGGAGGGGCAGGAAGTGCTCCAGGTGCCAGAGCTGAGGTTCCTCTGCAGGCCGTGGTGAAGACCATGGTGAGGCAGCTGTCCCCCTGCAGCCTGTGGGGATCCACGGGGGATGCAGAGATCCATCCACAGCCCATGGGGGAGATGCCCATGCTGGAGCAGGTGGATGCCTGGAGGAGGCTGTGATCCAGTGGGAGAACCGGTGGAGAGAGAGGGCCCTGCTTCCAGGCTGGAGCAGCCTGTCCTTGGGGGACTGCACCCCGTGGGAAGAGAGACCCACGGTGCAGCAGTTTTGGGAGGGCTGTGTGCCCATGGGAGGGGCTCACGCTGCAGCAGGTGCGGTGTGGCTGCTGCTCGTGAGAGAGGACCCATGCCAGGTAAATTCACGGAGAACTGTCTGCCATGGGAGGGACCCCACGGCCTCCCAGGGGAAGACTCCTCTCCCGGAGCAGCTGAAGGAAATCTCAGTGATGAACTGACCAAACCCCCAGGTCCTGTCTCCCTGTGCTGTCAGTGGGAAGGAGGGAAGGGCTGGGGAGGTGGAAGGTGGAAGGTGTTTTAAAGGCTTATTTTACTTCTCATTATCCTTCTTTGATTCTGTTAGTAATAACTTCACTTTGCAACTTACATTGAGCCTGTTTTGCCCTTGAAGTGTTTCTCCCCGTCCTTATCTCACTTATGAAGCATTCATTAATTTTTTTTCCTTTTCCCTCCTCTGCCCAGCTGTGGCAGGGGAGGGTGAGTGAGCAGCTCTCGTAGGTGCCTGGCGTTGGGCCAGTGTGAAATCACCACAACGTCCTTCTCTCTAAATTAGAGAGAGATGGATTTGAGGAGTGGACTGTTAGATGGATAAGAAATTGGTTGGATGGTCACATCCAGAGGGTTGTGGTCAAGGGCTCAGAGTCCCAATGGACACCAGTGACAAGTGGTGCCCTCAGGGGGCCGTATTGGGACCACTGTTATTTAGTATCTTCATCAGTGACATAGACAAAGGGATCGAGTGCACCCTCAGCAAATCTGAAGATGACCCCAAGCTGAGTGGTGCTGTTGACACACCTGAGGGATGGGATGTCAACCAGAGGGACATGGACAAGCTGGAGAAGTGGGAATCTCAAGAGGTGTAACAGGTCCAAGTGCAAAGTGCCTGTACCTGGGTTAGGGCAACCACCGCTATCAACACAGGCAGGGGAGGAAGAGATTGAGAGCAACCCTGCTGAGAGCGACTTGGGGGTTATGGTGGATGAAAAGATGGACATGACCCAGCAATGAGGACTTGAAGCCCAGAAAGTAGTAAAGTAGGATATGGATTACCTTTAATTTTTCCTGGTGGAGTGGAAAATTTCTTTAGTTAATCCTTTGGTTTTTCAAAATCCAAAATACAGTTAATCCTTGTCTGTATCAAAAGCAGTATGGCCAGTGGATCATGGGACATGCTTCTGCTTCTCTATTCCTCACTGGTGAGACCTCACCTGGAGTCCTGCATCCAGCTCTGGGGTTCTCAGCACAGAAAAAAAATGGACATATTGAAGGGCCACAAAATTGATTAGATGGCTGGAACACCTTCTCTATGAAGACAGGTTGAGATGTGGATTTGTTCAGCCTGAAGAAAAGAAGGCTCCAGGGAGATCTTTTTGCAGCCTTCCAGTACTTGCAGGGGGCTTGTAAGAAGGATGAGGACAGATTTTTTAGCAGGGCCTGTTGTGATGGGACAGGGGGTAATGGTTTTAAACTAAAAGAAGGTAGATTGATTCCAGATAAAAGGGAGAGATTTATTACAATGAAGGTGGTAAAACACTGGAACAAGTTGCCCAGAGAGGTGACCGATTCCTGGGAACATTTAAGGTAAAGCTGGATGGGGCTCTGAGCAACCGGATTTAATTGAAGATGTCCTTGGTAATTGTCGGGAGATTTGGACTAGATTACCTTTAAAAGTCACTTCCAACCCAAACTGTTCTATGACTCCCTGGTAGGGGGAAAGTGTTCAGAGATGTTCTGTGTTGCATATTGCGCTAGTCAGATCCATAACCCACAAGGAGCCACCCTCTGACCCAGATCCTTCCCCCTCCTCCAAATGAGGTGGAAAAGAAGTGCTGGTGTAGAGAGGGGAAATCCCACTCCATGCGGAAAACCTCTTTATATGACAAACAAAAGATTCTCCACTGGTGGAATATCAGGATTAAAACTGAGTCATGTTATAATTAATTCAAACAATTCTAACAGTCTTTGTGTCCATAAAACAGTCATTTGTTTTTGTGAGTTCTGTAAATTCTAGCTCACTTTTAAGATTGTTTTCTGCAAGAGAAGACATACCAACCATATTGTTGACGGATCCTATTTTTGGTGCTGGTTGAATGACAAATTTTCTCTTCTCCAAAGTTCTTTGGTATATTTTGCTTAAAAATGAGAGCTGAAAAATTGGGTTTTTAATTACATGCTTGTTTCCAAACAATATACAAGGAATAATTTATTTAAGTAGTTACTTCTACTGTATGACCAATAATAAATAAATAAATGAAAAAAGTCAATTTTTTGCATGGTGGTATGTAGCACGTACCTTATGTAGCACAGCAGAGTCAAAAGGCAAGATGAATTATATTTGATATGTTGCACTGTTTGGTTAAGTAAATTGATATCAGTAAGGCTCCATTCACTTCCCATTTACATGAATATGGAGGATTTTTCTTGTTCAGGCAAGCTTGAGGCAAACAGTGTCATGGTTGCCATTTTCATCTTCATTTTGAACATCTATATTCCCTATTTTATGCTTACTTTTTGAAATCCCTTGGTTCCCTTCCAACTCACAGATGGGCACAAAGCACCTCGGCTTTCCACCTCCTGCTGTGCTATTGCTTAAGTACTTGCCCTCATTGCATTCTAATTAATGAGGATATTGCTGACAGGGGCACAGATAGCAGAACTGGAGGTAAAGTAGTCTTTTGCAACAAACTGTGCATGTTAATAGATGTAAATAAGTTGTTGAATATTCTTGAAACTGTTGTGCTAGTGGAAAGCCTACTGCCTCTCTCCTGGTGGAGTTGTTATGTGTCCATCAAATTGATCTAGGTAGCTGACACGACCCAAAGTGCCTTGGCAGACACAAAATGAGTTAGGAAGCATTTACACATAGACAACTTGGATGGCAGAAACAAGAGAGGAGGAGGAACCAGTGGCAAAGGGATTAATGGTAGATTGAGGGTTACCACCTCCCAGCATCTTTGACGTGTTGAGTGCTCTAAAAATGAATTTTACAGGGCATTGAGGTGTTGTTGGGGAGAATTAGCAAATTGGTAGTAGTAGGACTGGGTTTACCACCTTGGATCCACTGTGAGGCACGGTCTTGGCTGTGCTTTTTCAGCCATCTGTGCTCATTTATTAACCCCTGGGGAGGCTTATGGCTCCTATAATTCATTTTACCATTCATCATGAAAAAATTTCAATTATTAGAAGCTATGGGGGAAGACAGAATACAGAGTCTTTATTGCTGTCAGTTTAAGATAATTTTCTATCATGTTTCTAGATAAGTTATGGGAAAGATATATGTTGTCTTTTTTTAAAACGTTATGGAATTGGAGGAAGTCAAGCCATTAATTTAAAACAGGGGCAGATAAAACATGTAGAGTGTGTATCTGAAGAGGCTGGAGAACTGCAAAAAATTTACCATGGGAGGATGTTTATTCTTCCTCAGTCCATTTATACATTTTCTTTCTCTCCTTCTAATGGCTAGATATTTTCTCTCTTTCTCTCGTCCCCAATCCCCTGGAGCCAGGTCTTCTTTCAGGCACAGTTTCTGTTTACAACCAGTTGCCATTAACACACCATAAGAACAAAAACACAGGCTTTGAATGAAGTCTGCCCAGTTTCTGCAATAAAGACCTAGTTGAAAGTAGGTTTCCTGAAGGGGATCCTTGACCTGACAAGGAAAAATCCTATTTAAACAATCCTATTTTCTCTGTCAAGATGATGCTCTTTTTCCCTTCTTCTCTCCCTGAGTGATTCTGTACCTTTTTTTTTTTTTATTTCTCAGTTGTCTGAGTTTCATGAGCTTGACACAGCATTAAAAGCATTTGTGCTTTGTCTATAGCAATAAACATCAGCAAAGTTGCCACCAATGCTCCTGTGATAAATTGCCATTAAATACAGCTGCACCTTTTTGGATGTGGGAGGGAGGGTGGCCATGGCTCTTATCTGAGCTAAGGATAAGCCCACTTGCTTGTGCAGAAGCAAGATGAGGGACCAGATTTGCTCAGCTGTGTTTATCTTCCCACCCACACATGTGCCCATACAAGCATCCCACCAGCCGAATGTCAGGCTAATCAAAACAACATAAAGCCTGCTGAATCCCAACCAGCTGCAGCCAGGCTTGTCATGCCTCTGCCATTATTATTGTTGTTTCAATTTATAAAATTAGCCTCTGCTGATGGCCCGGATTGTAGATGCTTTTCCTTCAGCTTCTCTGCAGCACCTGTGTCCAGGGGCCATCCTGCGTGTGATAGCTCTGCAATCCCACCCCAGCGTCCTCTGGAGCCCCACCCTGGGACCCAGGGCTCTGAAGGCAGTGGGTTCCCATCACGCCTCCTGCCACTGGGGTCTGCTCTTTGAGCTGCAAATGAATTCAAGAACCTCCCCAGAAACAGAAAACTTTTTGAGCTGATCTAATGGCTCAAAAGGAAAACAACCATGTGCTGCTGTGCTCACTGTGACTGCATTGGTCCCTTTATTAAAATTTCTGTGTCTTGCCTAACCAGTGCCTGTCTCCAACTGGGGTGACAGAGTGGTTTTACCCATTTCTCACAGCCCTGTGGGACTTGGCAGTGGCTGTTGTGGGACCCTCCACCTGACTCATGGGCATCTCTCATGCAGAGTCATCCCAATGGGCTGCTGATGGATTCTTCCACTACTGGAAAAAAACATAGTGTTACTTCATACTCCTCTGTTGACTTTTGCTGGATTAACTAGACCTGTAGAGTTCTGAGGTAAAGGTATGGCTTTTGCTCTCATTGTGAGAAATTAAGAGCATTGTTTAGGGTTTAGCAGAGACCAACACTGTGCATTCTTCAAAACTCATGCCAGCTTTTTGAAATGTGTCAATCAGTTCACAGAGGAAAAACAGAGTAAAAAGTGAAAACTAAGGCATGCTGAAATGGGAACAAGGTGATTCCCAAAGTGCCTAAACCAGAACCTGTGAACGTTCCTCCCTCAGGCAGGGCTGCTCTGAGAATCGTATGGTCTGCCTGTTGGTCTTACAGCATGGGAAAGAAGGTGCTAGTCCTGCTCTTAGGACCATGATATCCTGCAGCCCTTGCACCTGCTTTTGACAGAAGGGAGACCAGTGTGAATGTGAGAAATCTCACCCTTTTGGTGGCTCCAGGATGAAGGTGTTAATTCCTCATGCCATCTCTGCCACTATGGCCGGGCAGTGAGATCCTGTTCTTAACTCTGCTGTGTACATGGTGCTAGACTTGCCCATTCAGTCTGTGTGGGCTGTGGAGGGCAATCCAGAGGACAGGCTTAGGACGTGGGCTTGTGTGAACCTGATGAAGTTCAATAACGCCAAGTGCAAGGTCCTCCACCCGAGTCGGGGTAATCCCAAACACAGATACAGGCCGGGTGGAGAACGGATTGTGAGCAGTCCTGGGGAGAAGGACTTGGGGGTGTTGGTGAGGAAGAAGCTCAACATGATCCAGCAAAGTGTGGTTGCAGGTCAGAAAGACAGCTGTGTCCTGGGCTACATCCAGAGTGCTGTGGCCAGCAGGGCGAGGGAGGGGATTCTGCCCCTCTGCTCTGCTCTGGTGAGACCCCACCTGGAGTGCTGCTTCCAGCTCTGGGGTTCCCAATGTAAGAATGACATGGACCTGTTTGAGCAGATCCTGAGGAGTCTGAGAAGATTATCTGAGGGCTGGAGCACCTTTCCTATGAAGACAGGAGGAGAGAGCCTGTACAGCCTGGGGAGGAGAAAGTTCTGTAGAAAAGTTATATTACCTTCCAGTACCTGGAGAGGGGTTTTTTACAAGGGCATGTAGTGATAGGTCAAAAGGGAATGGTTTTAAACTAAAAGAGGTAGTTTTATGTAAGGTGTTAGGAAAAAATTCCCTACTGGGAGGGTGGTGAAGCACAGTGACATGTTGCCCAGGGAAGTTGTCAGTGTCCATCCCTGGAACTATTCAACAGCAGGTTGGATGGGGCCAACACAAACCATTTTGAGATTCTTAGAGGAAAGGAGAAAGATTTGTTGTAGAAATAGAAGTTAATGTCTAGCTGCTGGCACATGCTGCAGCATTTTCCCTCTCCTCCATATCTCTCCATAATCCTTTCCCACCCATTTCCCAGTGCTAAACTCCTAGCTGGTGTTGTGAGTAGGCCTCAGCCATTACTCCACAAAGGTGACATGAAATTATGCCTAATGCTTCCTTGTCCCCAAAGGCTTAGGCATTAAATATCACTGATATTTATGAAGGAAAGCTCTTTATACTGCATTTATGCCCCCTGCATAATCCAGTACAGCTCCAGCATGTGGGGCTATTCTGATCCAGGGTCTGGCCTTCTCACTTGTACAACAGGTATAAAAAAGAAGAGACTGTAGTGAAGAATAATTTACTTGACCCAGTTTGGTCTCATGCTGGTTTTACACTAGAATAATGGTGCTTCCTCAGTGTTAATATTCATGCAAGGTTAATTGGTGTATATAAAGTGAGCATGATGGTCATTCACTTAAAAGCACACATGGGAACTTGCTAATTTCCCTGAAGGTTTGGCCAGGTTTCCTCTGTGTGCTCCTGGTTTGCATCTGATTTTTATTTCAGACACATGTCTCAGAACTCTATGGAGTCTGCCTAGACACCTGGTTTTAATGAAATCAACCATCTCTACATCTCATTCTGGACAGGTCTGCTGGAAATTTTTTCTTCTCTTCCCACAATATTTTTTTTTAATCTTTACAAATATTCTTTTTAATTCTGTTTTACGAATTTGTAATTATCATGTGAATGGATCTGTTGAAACTTTTCCTTTTCCCTCTTCCTTTTCTTTTCCATTTTACATGGGTAGTGTTAGCACTGTGTCATGCTGGCCCTTCCAGCATGTCCCATCCTCTGAAGGTGCCCTATCTCTGTGCTGTCCCATGGCTCTACTGAAGTTGGTGATGGGCTTCACCTTGAGCAGCTCTTTAGGAAAAGGCTTAAATTGGCAGATAGGGCAGGACCTCAAAACTGCTTTTCTGACCTGCCTCTGAGACACTTTTGATGGTAAGCCCTCATCTGTGGCTGCACCAGGACTTATTCAAGTCACCATGTCCTGAAACTGCTACTAAAAATCCCGCTCTCATTGATGGGCTTGGATTGGTCTTTCACTTGTAGATCTGGGTCCAGAGATGCAAATTGCCTCTTCCCTGCCGCTGGTCCTGAGGTAGGGTTGGAACTATGCTGTCCTCTTCTTGTCTGGTCTAGGTGATGTGGAGAGCCAGACCAGGACTCACTTTTGCCCTTTTGCTGATAGTGCAGTCTGCTGTCCTCAACAGAAGCCTCAGCCCCTATTGCCTGCAGCAAGCTCTTTGGAGGCTGAAAATCAGCAGAGATTTTCTCTACAGGACAGGAGATGGTATCTCCCATTGTCCGTGGATTCAGTTAGTTGCCAAACTTCAAACCTGTATTTCAAAAATATGCTTCGATGTGCTTAGCTTATTCTTGTTCTTCCTCTGATCTTTTAAAAATACTTGCTTTTTAGCTATATATAGCAGAGCATAGTCTCCATAGTCAGATCAGACAAACTGTGGGGAAAGTTTGCTCTTGGGTTATTTACAGAGCTCTTAGCAGCATTGTCCCCTTGCCCTTCTTGTACAAAGCTAGGGCATGCTGGGCCGAAAACACAGCCATATCCTCTGGGTATGCAGACTGGTCATTCAGAAGCCCTTTTTTAACAAAGTTTGTGTTCCAAAAGGAAAAATTGTAGTTGCAGCTACGAATTTCTCAGTTCCCTGTGCCTGGTTGAGTTGGTGTGATAAATGCATACAGAGTTCAGGGGGCTTTTGATAAATCTTGTAGCAATTGTACATATTCTCCATCCACATCAATAGACTTCTGCTTCATGATCTCCTCTGAGCCACAGAGCTGTTAGTATTGTCAAACAATCTGGGTCTGTAATCTTTTGGGTTGTGAAGCCAATGTGAGCTATCAATATACAATACATTTATAAAACATGGCTACAGGAATTTTCATCATTCATCCAAGCCATGTATTTTCATTAAAGGTTAATGCTAACACAGATGTCTCGTAATTGATTAAAATTTGAACGATAGTTTTTTTTCATTAAAATATCCACATACTATGAACAGTCTATAATTTTCCCATGGGTCTTGCCAAATGGTCGAAATTTGAAATATTTCCTTCTTGTCTGCTAGCCTTCCCTTTTTTTCTCAATTTCTACAGCATGCAACCTCAATACTTACCATTAACAATATTCTAGGCCGTTAAAATAACAAAGACCAATGGACATAGCACGACATCAATTTTTGTATCAAATTAAAAGATCTTAGGGGCACTGAACTTCATTCTGTCATTCACACTGTATTTTATTCAACGAGACAAGTCAAAACTTTCATTTACATGAGAAGGCCACCAATATATGGGAGAAAAAGCCTTGCAGGGAAATCTGGTTGCTTCAAGTGTTAGATCAAACTTGATAACTTTTACACAAGCCCTTTATTAAAAAGAGTTTAGTGATCTGTTGTGAAAGGGAGTGTAGACTCATTAAATACACAAGGTTGATGCACCCTTTTCCCAAACATCAGCTCAACAGCGATATCTCGTATTGTTAGAAGTATCATGCACCCTGGAATGACATAGTTTTCTCAGAAAATTTAAAATAAATGTTAAATACAACCAGCAGGTAAAGTAAACAAGCCTGTTTGACAAAAAATAGCTTCCAAAAACTTTTATCCAGACACAAATCTTCTTAGATGAGATAGTGCAGAGCTCTCCACAACACCTGGTATCTGCCCTAGGAACTGGAGGAGTCATCAACACTCTTGGCAACTGCAAAACAAAACTACTTGCATATCAACAGCATTCTGCAAAATTAATAGACCACATTAATTCTTGGTGTGACTCCAAGTGAAATCAATCATGTTATACCACTGATGAATATGGACAAATTGTGTTAATAATTACTAAGTAGCAGAATGATGAAAATCACTTTTCACAGCAGGAAAATCCAGCCGGGGTAACATGGATAGAAATTGTTGCTGAAGGAGGTGGGATTTGTGGAAAGGTGGAAAGAATGGACACAAGAGAAAGAGCAAAAAAAATTTCTTGTTCTGCACAGAGAGAATAGTGTTCAAACACGTTCCATTTCTTCTAGAGTGTTCTGTAGGGTTAGTGCAAAGAAAAGGCGCCCAGAGACCTTTTTAAGATGGATTTCCCTTCCTGACTGCCGGCTATAAGCTTTCACCTCTTCAAAACCTGGTACTGTAGGCAGTGCATCTGGAGAAGCATGTGTCTGTCAGAAATACATGGGTTCATTTTTCCCTAATACAAGTTCAGAGCTAAGCCCACTGGGCTTGTACTGCTCTTTGGTGTCTGTGGTGCTGGGGCTCTCTAAGGGCCCTAGGACCTCTCCTGGGCAATTACTTCTTGCAGGAATTAAATAATTCAGCCTCTTGGGTACGTGGCTTTACACCATGGTGGTCCATGGCAGGCTGTCAGGTAGCCTTCCCCTGACCCTCAGCTTCCCACAGTGTATCTCCTGCATGCAGCATCCTCCAGGTGGTCTGTATTTCCCCTTGTTATGTCCTCCACCTTCTCCCTGAGGAGGCAGCCCACTGTTGGGAAATTAGGATAAAATTCCCTGCAGCATCAAGAGGCTGGCTGAGAGGAAATGAAAGCAAAAATTGCTTTTTTAGTGAGATATGAAGTCAGGTGTTACTTACTGTACTGAAAGCAGGTAAAATAAAGTGTAAATTGTATTTTTTTTTCTAAGCCTAGATAGTAAATATATTCCCACTTCCTAATACCTTCCTCAGAGATACCTTAGAGGTCTCCCAACTCCTGCAGCCAGGGTCCAGACTTGCCCACCTTGGTGCTCCTTTTCTGTCTTCAGAGCAATCCTGGAAAGCTGTCATCAGCGATGGAGGAGAAGAGCCTCCTCCAGCTCCTCCATTCCTCCCCTTCACCTGCACTTGCTGCTGAAGCACAGCCAAGGAGCAGGTGACCTCTCCCTGTAGCCATCATCTCCATGATTATCATTCAGAGGGCTTTCTTGGCTTCTACTGCACTGTTCATCTGGTTCCTGTTTCCTCCCAGGAAGTTTTCATGTGCAGCTCCAGATGCTCCTCCCCACCCAGACCAGCCATCTGCTGTAGCTCACGGGTGCTGGGGACGTCTGTGTCCCTGGGAAGCTCACACATGTCACCTCAATGGCACAGGTGGTGGGCTGTAAACAAGGGTGCCTAATCTATCTGCATCTCTACTCCACCTACACACTCCCAAAGCACTTTCTGTCACAGAAACTTGCGGGATTTAAAGCTGAGTAAATGTGATCTTTCAGAAAGATTTTCTGTTATTACATTTTGGGTTCTTAGACATGGTCACTTTATGTTTAAATCAAGTTGGCACAGATGAGGGAACTAAGTAATTATTCATTATTCTGCCAGCAGTGGCTTTCCTTACTACACACAAAATGCTTCTTTATAGAAGATTGAAGCACATTGTTTCTGGTTAGGAAACCCTTTCCTGTTCACTGAAAGTCATTGCCAAATCTTGAAATAGTTGTATTTGTAGAGACTTGAAAAGTCTAATTTCAGTACAATAAGCAGATCCATACTTCTCGTCAGCATGCCTAAAACAACATGCTTTATTTTAGGGCGTATAGCAAAAGTCAACAGCTTTAGAAAATTAAACTGCTCCTTTGCTGAAAGCCTTCTGTTGCAGAGACATGGCAATAGCTCACAAGTTAGGTAATGAGTTGCATATTGCTCTTTGATAGCGCCTTTAGCAAATTTTATAGAAAATGATCAGATTTACAGTGGGTCAGTGCAAAACTGTGACAACAATTCCTTTGTTCTCTCCCTGGATCAGTTTCCTTCTCTTACTTTACCTAACTTTTATCTTGTATCTGTAACTTTAGAAATTCCTTTGTAAAAGTTTTGTAGGCACAACTATCTAACTTTTATATTGTTTTTGGGCTTCCAAGGTTAAACGTAGCGCAGAGACATTAAGGAGTATGAAGGGAACTCCAGAGTATCTGGCTTCTCATTGGCTTTCAGAGGCTGTGTTGCTTTAAGACCAGTTTGAAACCACCAGAAAACTCAGTCATTCTCATTCAGTTTTGGTCTACTTTGTACTTTTACTGACTAAGGTTTGTACTTTCATTGACTAGATAAAGGTAGCATGCAGCAAAAGGAAGTTATATTAAGAGGAGAGAATGAACAAAAGTATTACTAAATGATTGACATAACTTAGCTCCATAAAATTGGACTAGATCTCTTAAAAGGGCAAGCATTCTCCAAAATGCAAATATATTTTTGTTCCAAAAATGCTTGAAATGTTGTGAGATTAATTTTACTCATGGAGTATTGGTCTTTCTACTTCTAGCAGCAGCCAAAACAGAAGTGCAGAGACAGGAAAACTGATTGTTCAGATGAAGTCAGCGGCATGTGGAAAATACACTGCACTATAGCTGTTGGGCAGAAAAAGAAAGGACCACAGAAGACAAAAAGGATTAGAAAGGAAAAGATTTTTGTGGGAGAAAGCCCTGTCTAGAAGACCAAATTTAGTGTTTTTACTGTCTCACCATGCAGGTAGCAAACTCCAGCCTACTGGGGACTGGCATGCTTGAGGGCATAGGAATTGCTGCACTTCAATCCAGATAAATTGCCTTAACCTGTGTGAAAGTCATACAGAAGAGCTTGAAAACTGCATTGTATTGCTTGCTTGAAGATCCCTGGTCAGGCACATTGGATGTTCTGGACAGTAAACTCCCCCTTTTCTGAAGGAATGCATTTACAAATGGCAAAAGCTCCAGCATTTCCAGTTCAACTTTTTCTTCCTGGTGCTAGGAAAAAATACAGAGACCTACAGAGCAATGCCTACAATTTTCTGGACCAGCTTGAGAAGTGGGCCCATGAGAACCTTATGCAATTTGATGAGACCAAGTGCAAGGCGCTGCACCTGGCTTGGGTCAGTAGCTGGTACCAGCACAGGCTGGGGATGAACAGATCGAGAGCAGCCCTGGGCAGAAGGACTTGGGGGTACTCTGGGTGAGAGGCTGGACATGACCCAGCCATGGGCACTCACAGCCCAGAGAGCCAAACGTGTCCTGGGCTGCATCCAGAGCAGTGTGGGCAGCAGGGCCAGGGAGGGGATTCTGCCCCTCTGCTCTGCTCTGGTGAGACCCCACCTGCAGTGCTGCATCCAGCTCTGGGGTCCCCATGACAAGGAGTGACAACGACCTGGTGGAGTGAGCCCAGAGGAAGACCACCAAGATAGAGGGATGGAACCCATTTCCTATGAGGAAATGCTGAGAGAGCTGAGTTTGTACAGCCAGGAAAAGAGAAGGCTTTCAGGTGGCATAATTGTGGCCTTCCAGTACCTAAAGGGAATCAATAAGGGAGATGAAGAGAGACCCTTCGCAAGACCACGTAGTGACAGGACAAGGGGAAATTGCTTTAAAATGAAAGAAAGTAGGTTTAGATCAGGTATTAGGAAAAATTTCTTTACTGAGAGGGTGATGAGGCACTGGAACAGGTTTCCCAGAAAAGTTGCAGATGCCCCATCCCTAGAAGTGTTTAAGGCCAGGTGAGAAGGAGCTCTGATCAACCGATCTAGTGGAAGACATCCCAGCCCATAGCAGAGGGTTGGAATTAGATGATCTTTAAGGTCCCTTCCGACCCTGGTCATTCTATGATCCTATGAATCTATGATACAATGAATATCTAAGTTGTAAGGAAAGTGGACTGTTTTCAGGCTCTTTCCTTGTCTAGGGGTAGCACAGTTTTGTGCTTGTTTGTTATTGGGGCTTGTAGGTGTTGACAAGAAATCAAAAAAAATTTAGGTGAATACGTGCTTGAGAGACTAGCTGGTGCTAACTGGCATTAATTACTCGTTTTCATAATGCAAATGCACACTTCAAAAGGAACACCTTTTAAAATCCTTTTTGAGCAGTTAGGACTTGGAGGTGGAGCAAACACAGTGGTTTCTCCAGCAAGAAGATTGATATTGATGCAAGTGAAGGCCACCAAACCACTTATTAGAGGGAATAAAAAAATTTGTATTCTAAATTTACCTTCTTTTCCCAGTGTTCTTCTGTCACATACTTTTTATTTTAATTAATATTGGATGATGCAGAAACAAGGTGAAAGCTGAATTTAAAGGCAAAGAAGAGATGGCTTTTCAGTGACTC
Source organism: Ifrita kowaldi (assembly GCA_013398055.1). Taxonomy (NCBI): domain Eukaryota; kingdom Metazoa; phylum Chordata; class Aves; order Passeriformes; family Cinclosomatidae; genus Ifrita; species Ifrita kowaldi. The sequence goes on from VZRS01008063.1 coordinate 45,277, forward strand.
ATTTCTCAGAAAAGAATTAATCAGTCATGGTGTCCTATCCTTCTTTTTTGCAAACAGGCTCCAGAATTCTTATATAATCTTTCTCACATAGTTTCATTATTTTATATTAACCTTCCCATTTCTTGTCCTGTCTGTTCATCTGTTTGCCTGGCTTTGCTTCAGCTTGTATGCTTGTATAATCAGAATGATACCTTGCCTGTTTAGTTCTTATTTTAATTTCCTCTGCACGTCAGCAGAGTGTAGCCTTTTTGCTTCTTTAACTGAAGTCTTCAAGTCAAAGTCAGTTGTGAAGAGGAGGAAAAAAGGGCCACAGTTTCAATTTTTCTTCAGGACAGAGTTTTCAGTGTGACTTACTGGAAGGAGAGTAGGGGGACAGGCATGAACCCTCCTGCAGTGCTACAGGTTTCTTCTTATTACTAACTGCATTCTACATATTGGACATCACTAAAGAAGGAAGTGATGAAGCAGCAGTGAGAGGGGCTGAGGCAGCTGTTTAAAAGTAGGGAGCAGGTCATCTGCTCCAACATCTGCCTTTCAATGTTGTCCCAGTAGGAAAGGAGGCTCACATGAGTCCCTCCTGGATCTGAGGACTCTTTCTCTCAATGAGCCCTGCTGTGGCTTTACATGACTCCTTCTCATCCAGCAACAGAAAGTCCTTGGTATTCCCTAGCACTGAAGCTGCCCCTGCATGCAGCAGTTGTTCCACCCTTGAACAGCCTGCTGCTGCTGCCACAGAGATTGTGTTGCTTCAGATTTGGGCTTGTAACTTCACTAAGCCCTTTTTATTTCCTCTTGTTGGCTCCCCTCTGCACATCTAGGTAATTGATTTTAGACAGCTTCCAAAACAATTTTTGAAGAAAAGGCTTTTAGGAAATAGTCAAAAATATTTTTCTTTAATTACTCCCACACTTATTTCTCTCAAAACCCTCCACCTGTGAGATACATATTCCTGGGGAATGTAATGAACAAGAAGCCCTGTATAAATGTATTTTTTTCCATCTTGCAAAAAAATTGTGCTGGTTTCCTTCTCCCCCCTGCAAGTCTAGCTCAAACACTTGGTTTTAGTAAACTCTTATTAGTTTACACTTCAGAAAGACCCCAATACTTAAACAGCTGTGTGTACCAGCAATCTTATCCTGTAAACTCATGGGGATCTCTTCCTATTTTGTACGTGAATAATAGCTGATCCTGGCCATTGATTAATAGTCCAATATTTCCACCATCACACCAATTAAAAATAATTCCATGAGCAGCAAATTATTCTCAGGTTGTATATATTTAAAGAAATTACAAAATTCAAAGCAAATTAACATGTTTCTGCTAGTGCTTTCCATAGTCCTGCATTAGCATGCATCATATGAAGCACAGGAGGGATCTCTTTCTTCTTTCTTACATCAGCTTTATCTAAGCTTCCCAAGAGCTGCACTATGGTAGTATTTGAGAGCTCACCTGCCTGTGTATGTTGTCAGGGAAGGGTGAAGAGCGAGTAGTGAGTGTATACAGGTAAATGGCAGCAGCCAAATTTATAAAAAAGGAGATGTAGGAAAACAAGTTTGAAGGAGGTCTCCTGGGATGACACCAAAAGTCACTAACAAGGGTTGAGGAATTAAACCACTGTCTCACAGATACTAGGTTATCACCTGAATCAGCAGCATTGAGTCTTCCTCGTGGTCTGAATTTTGCTGTCATTCAACTGTCAGTAAACAAACCATACTGTATTATATGTTAATACCATTCCTGCCTGGCTCCGTGGGGTCCCGCGTGCTCCCACAGAAGCCTGGGCAGGTTCAGTATTATGTCAGTGACAAAAAAGTCGGGAAGGGTATTTGCTTGCATTCCGGCAGAAGGATTTTATTGCATCTTCACTGTCAAAGGTCGCAGGGGCAAATATGAGAACTATGGCTAACTCAGCGTCTTTCCCGGGGCCAGGGGAAAGGCGGGCTCAGGGAGCGGAGACCAATGGGAGAGCCCTGGGAGAGTGACGAGGGGGCAGGGCCAGCAGCCAACCGGGGAATTCGAACTGGAATAGATTAATTTAACGGAACCATGCACCCTGGGAAAAGCCTTTTGGTCGCCTTAACATAAAGGCATGTTCACCGGCCACCACAATATGCATCTTAGGTAGTTTCTAGAGGACTGTAACCTTTGTAGAAGGAGTGTGGTTCTTTATCGCAGTGTTGCCATGACTTAGCAGAGCCCATGCAGCACTTGGATAAGGACATCCTGTTGCAAGAGAATGGTTCCAGGTTTTAGTGAGAATTTCTTAACCCTGTCTCAGTAGAAGTATAGTGCCACTATTCAGCCTCTGTTTTATTGGGTTTGTGTGGCCAGATTTTGGTGGTGGGGGTGCTACAGGGGTGGCTTTTGTGAGAAGCTGTGAGAGCTTCTTCTGTGTCCAGCCGAGCCAAGGCCAGCTGGCTCCAAGATGAACCTGCTGCTGGCCAAGGCCAAGAAAATCAGTGATGGTGGTAATATTTCTGTGATAATCTATATAAGAAAGAAAGAAAAAAGGAGTTATTGCAAAGACGTAATTGTGGCCAGAAAAGAGAGGAACAATTATAGAAGCACCAGGGTCAGTGAATTGAACCACAGAATCAATTACAGTGGAAAAGACCCCTGAGATCATTGAGTCCAACCTATGACCAAACATCGTGTCAACTAGACAACGGCACTAAGTGCCACATCCAGTCTTCCATTATACACCTCCAGGCACAGTGGCTCCACCACCTCCCTGGGCATCCCATTCCACTATCTAATCACCGTTTCTGTGAAGAAATTCCGTCCTAAACCTCCTCTGGTGCAGCTTAAGACTGTGTCTCTTGTCCTATTGCTGGTTGCCTGGAAGAAGAGGCTGACCCCTCATGTGGTTACAACCTCCCTTCTGGCACTTGTAGAGAGAGATAAGGTCTGCCCAAGCCTCCATTTCTCCTCCTTTTCACCCCCAGCTCCCTCAGCTGCTCCTCATAGTACAAGCACATCATGAAGTGAAGTGACAAGGAGGGGGAGGAGGTGCTCCAGGCACTGCAGGTGGGATTCTCCTGCGGCCCATAGTGCAGACCATGGAAGCAGCTGTGCCCTTGAGTCCATGGAGGTCAGTGGGGGTGCAGAGATCCACCTGCAGCCTGTGGAGGAGACCTACGTGAGAGCATGCTGTGTTCTACTTGACTGACAGGAGATTAACCCAAATGTTTTATTCACAAGGGTTCATCAGCTAGCAGATTTACCATCTTGGTAAGGAAATCAAGGTGAACTGGGTTAGGTGTCCAACTCCAGGCTTGTGGCTGAAAATCGCAAGAAGACATGAAAGATAGTTTAGAACTGAGATCTGGCACTTTGGTGCTTGCTGGTATATATGAATGCCATATTTTTGCAGATCTACTCTTAAATCCAGTTTTAATTCTGTTTGTAGATGCCTAGGCTCTTGGCTGGGAGCACCAGAAGTCTAATCCTAGGGAATGACTAAAGTACTCTGTATTATGAAGACCAGAGAGATCAGACCCCAACATGTGATCATCTGGATGCAATTATGAACTTCAAGAATGACTTCTTAGATGTGGATTTATTCTGCTCAAAGAGTAAAGATACAAACCAGCCACATCCTCTGCAATACAAAGACAGAGTTGCATGTCATTCTATCTTCAGCTGTGCTTAATTTAGAAGAGCAGAGGAAATAGACCCTTATAATACCAACTAACATCAGTTTCCTGAGTAATGGCTACCAGCCAGCTAGGGTTAACACAGAGACTTTGCAATGCAGGAGCCAGTCTTCAAATCATGTAAATGTTTGATGTTAATTTTTCAGTATTTGAAAATTGATTCATTGTCCTTTGTTCATTGAATTTCACTCTGCACCTCAAAATGCATCACTTTTGAGCTGTATTTTATCTCAAGAGGCATGGGTACCAATACTGGCTTGAAAAATTTGAGGAAAATTCCACTCTCCTTGTCGTGGCCACGGTCACTCTGTAAACATCCTGGCTAAATACTTTGCTGAGATGCCAAAACCAGACTAGTTACATGCATTTGGTAACATATAGTTGGGTTTAAAATGGCCAAGGGTAATTTTCTGACAGTTCAGTCAAAGTTTGTAGCTAACACATGTCTTTATGGTGCTGTGATTTAATAATGAGCAATGTATGTTGCACATCTAAAAGTAAACAGAATAATTCTTGGTGATTTCCTGTTCACTGTAGGTTGTGAAATGTCAGCATGCCAGAAACAAGCAAATGTTGAGACAACATATCACAGAGCATTTGATGTAACAAAGCCTCAAGGACCACACATTTCTGTCTCTTCCTCTTTAATATTCCAGATACAGAAATGAAAATAGCACCTCATCATAGATTGTGTTGAATCAGAAGAGAGCCGTCTGGCTCTTCATTGCCTCTGCTGAGCAGGACCACTCCATGGGTTTCATCCAGAACAGAGATGGATACTCTCCNCAGTGGAAAAGACCCCTGAGATCATTGAGTCCAACCTATGACCAAACATCGTGTCAACTAGACAACGGCACTAAGTGCCACATCCAGTCTTCCATTATACACCTCCAGGCACAGTGGCTCCACCACCTCCCTGGGCATCCCATTCCACTATCTAATCACCGTTTCTGTGAAGAAATTCTGTCCTAAACCTCCTCTGGTGCAGCTTAAGACTGTGTCTCTTGTCCTATTGCTGGTTGCCTGGAAGAAGAGGCTGACCCCTCATGTGGTTACAACCTCCCTTCTGGCACTTGTAGAGAGAGATAAGGTCTGCCCAAGCCTCCATTTCTCCTCCTTTTCACCCCCAGCTCCCTCAGCTGCTCCTCATAGTACAAGCACATCATGAAGTGAAGTGACAAGGAGGGGGAGGAGGTGCTCCAGGCACTGCAGGTGGGATTCTCCTGCGGCCCATAGTGCAGACCATGGAAGCAGCTGTGCCCTTGAGTCCATGGAGGTCAGTGGGGGTGCAGAGATCCACCTGCAGCCTGTGGAGGAGACCTACGTGAGAGCATGCTGTGTTCTACTTGACTGACAGGAGATTAACCCAAATGTTTTATTCACAAGGGTTCATCAGCTAGCAGATTTACCATCTTGGTAAGGAAATCAAGGTGAACTGGGTTAGGTGTCCAACTCCAGGCTTGTGGCTGAAAATCGCAAGAAGACATGAAAGATAGTTTAGAACTGAGATCTGGCACTTTGGTGCTTGCTGGTATATATGAATGCCATATTTTTGCAGATCTACTCTTAAATCCAGTTTTAATTCTGTTTGTAGATGCCTAGGCTCTTGGCTGGGAGCACCAGAAGTCTAATCCTAGGGAATGACTAAAGTACTCTGTATTATGAAGACCAGAGAGATCAGACCCCAACATGTGATCATCTGGATGCAATTATGAACTTCAAGAATGACTTCTTAGATGTGGATTTATTCTGCTCAAAGAGTAAAGATACAAACCAGCCACATCCTCTGCAATACAAAGACAGAGTTGCATGTCATTCTATCTTCAGCTGTGCTTAATTTAGAAGAGCAGAGGAAATAGACCCTTATAATACCAACTAACATCAGTTTCCTGAGTAATGGCTACCAGCCAGCTAGGGTTAACACAGAGACTTTGCAATGCAGGAGCCAGTCTTCAAATCATGTAAATGTTTGATGTTAATTTTTCAGTATTTGAAAATTGATTCATTGTCCTTTGTTCATTGAATTTCACTCTGCACCTCAAAATGCATCACTTTTGAGCTGTATTTTATCTCAAGAGGCATGGGTACCAATACTGGCTTGAAAAATTTGAGGAAAATTCCACTCTCCTTGTCGTGGCCACGGTCACTCTGTAAACATCCTGGCTAAATACTTTGCTGAGATGCCAAAACCAGACTAGTTACATGCATTTGGTAACATATAGTTGGGTTTAAAATGGCCAAGGGTAATTTTCTGACAGTTCAGTCAAAGTTTGTAGCTAACACATGTCTTTATGGTGCTGTGATTTAATAATGAGCAATGTATGTTGCACATCTAAAAGTAAACAGAATAATTCTTGGTGATTTCCTGTTCACTGTAGGTTGTGAAATGTCAGCATGCCAGAAACAAGCAAATGTTGAGACAACATATCACAGAGCATTTGATGTAACAAAGCCTCAAGGACCACACATTTCTGTCTCTTCCTCTTTAATATTCCAGATACAGAAATGAAAATAGCACCTCATCATAGATTGTGTTGAATCAGAAGAGAGCCGTCTGGCTCTTCATTGCCTCTGCTGAGCAGGACCACTCCATGGGTTTCATCCAGAACAGAGATGGATACTCTCCTAGATGCAACTAAACAAAGAGTAAATGAGATTTGGACATTCTTGGCATTAAAAACATGCATCTTTAGGCTCGTGAGATAAACACCATGTGCCAAGATTCGGTTCTGTATATGCATATTGCTAAGCCTGCAACAAAATTATGCCAGTTCCTGAACAAAGGAGAGGAAAAAATAAACAGTTAAAAAGAGGGCAAGGTAGCGTCAACACCAGAGGAAAGGGAAGGATGTCTAGGATGAATCAGTCCTCCTAGTGCCATCAGCAGGATGGGTATGTATTTTCTTTAGAGGTTTCACTACCATTCCTGCATTAATGCAGCTAGCTTTCGCACAGCAGAGTGTACAAGACAGTAAGTGTACAAAGCCTCTCAGATGGCCTCAAAACAGTCTTCAAATGAGCTTCAGTGTTCATTTGCAGTGACACATTTAGAAATTGTTATGTAATCACCTTCTCTTTGCAATTTGCTAATCCCAGAAAATAAAGGCTTCCCACTGTTCACACACAGTTTTGCATTTTTTTATTTATAAGAACACAGTTAATATATTAGATATGTTTTCTGTCTTGATATCTTGCATGGATTCAGCTATCGTGTTGTGAAGGTGCCTAGCTAGCGCTGGAATTCCTAGGGATAAAGAGAGAAGTAAGGAACTGCAGTGCATGACACAACGCTACTTACATCTCTGTCCACACGGGGACAGTGCAGTTCCACCAGAGAGACAGCCTAAGCCACTGCCTCATCCTAGAAGGGCTGAAACATCTTCCCTGACTTGTCCCTCCAAGGTCTGTAAATTGTACAGACCTAGCTCTTCCTGGACATTCTCCCAGCCATCAAGTCAACTGATGGAGCAGAAATTTTTTGTAGTAGTTTATGTTTTTGACCGGGTGTTTCATTTATCTGGATTATTGAGAGGTACAAGGTTCCACACTGGAAAGTGCAGCAGCTTGTGCTGTTAGTTGTGTTTGATCAGTTCATCCTACCATGTCTTGCTTCCATCTTGAAGAAATACACTTTTTATTCATCTAGGAGTTGTGCTTGTGCATATAGGGAGGATTTAAAATCACAAGTTAAAACAGTGCCAGCAGGAAAATAGCTGTAGAAAACCATGGGGACTGTGAAAAGGCAAATCCCCACAAATATTTCGGAGGTTAAATGGGCCGTGTTGAGAGTTTTGTGAGACAAATTGGAAACTTGTCTTCCCCTTGCTTTCACATGTTTAGCATTTTCTTTTGCACTGAGCACATTATCCACCCCCCAAACCTTTATGCCCCCCAGCAGGGAGTTTTCAGTCAAAGAAAAAAAATCCATGAAAAAGCTTTCTGTTAAACTTTTAAGGACCTCTGTTGTCCTGAATAGCATGTAGTGTTCTACGGAAAGGCATTCTGAATTGGACTGTAAGACTAGATCTATGTTAAACAAAATGAAGTGTTTACTCCTATTCAAGCAAATATAAGAGACTCTTGCTTTCTGTGATTGTTTTGGAAGATAATGTGTCTTTGTTCTCTTCCCTTTAAGCTGATGGGCTTGCTCATGAATCAGCATTGGCCATTAGTGCAATAGGTATTAGGGCTAAACTTCTGCAACAAGTGGAAGAACAGCACTGTAAAATAGTTTAGTGGTTTCTGTTTTCCAGGACTGTAACTGAGTACTGAACTGAGTTACTTCTTTCCTCCTGTTTGCTATGAGAATACCAATCCAAACAAACCCCAAAAGCTCTGCCCTCCCTTTCTTTTTTTTTTGCCTTAAGTCTTACCTGTATCATCTTGGGAGTCATAGAAGGATATGGTCAATGCGAGAGCTACAAGGAGTTTTTAGGAACACCTCTGTGCCTGAAGCACCCTGTCAAATTTTGTCCATGTGCCCTATTTCAAAACAGAAGACTGTAGGAGAAACAAATTATTTCAGTCCTCAGGACACTGTAGTTGAGCCTTGCACAGAATCAGAAGAGACATACACCACAGATACTATGTGTCTGCTCCCCCTAGGACAAACAAAACACTCTGTAATATCTTAGCCACACCATGTTGCTGATCCTTTCTATGATCCTTTCCAAAGTGACCCAGGAGAAACTTCTCCTCAACCCAGACCTGCTATCAATACAGCCCTGAGCAAAACTACTCCAGTTGGTGTCCAAGAGGATTTTTGACACTGCCTTTGAGTGAAGCTGCAGGGTAACTAGAGACAGGCTGTCCTCTCTGCTCCCCCTGGAGAGAGGGGAAGGGAGAGAGGCCTTGTTATAAGCCACAGGCACATTTTCCTTTCTCACTGCATCTGACTTGAAAGCGATCAATAAGCTTGGGAGAGATGAATGTAGATCTTTGGTCCTTACCAAAGAACTGAGGGATTTCAGAGAATAAATAAGGATGTAAGAAGTGATGGGAAACCCTCCCCAGCTTATTGTGGAGGATGCCAGTCACTTACTTGGGTACTTTCACCTCACTCTGTGGACTTCTCCTTCACCATTCCAGACAGATGAATCAGCTCTCCGTTATAATCTTCAAATGAACAGGAGCTGGAAGCCACCTTGCTGCTAGAAGGCTACAACCTAGTTGCCTTTACTATAAGCTGGTGGGATAAATCCCATGACTAGAGTGTTAACTCTTGATGGCTGCAGGCTGTTCAGAAGGCCCTCTGTGGGTTGCCCTCTACATCAAAGAAATGAATGGATTGTGGAGGGCTCTCTCTGAAGAACGGCCACAAACAGGTCAGAAGTTCATGGGTGAGAATCAGAGACGGAGGTAACAAAGGGAACCTTGTGGATGGTGTCTGTTAGAGGCCACCTGATCAAGGGGAGCCTGTTGACACCACCACCTTCTTGTTCCAGTCACAGAAGCCACTGAACTCACCAGATCTCATCCTGCTGGGGCACTTTAACCCCCGACATCTGCTGGAAAAGAAGCACGGTGAGCTGTAGGCAGTCCAGGGCACTGCTGGAATGCACAGAGGACAACTTCTTACACCAGGTAATGGACAGCCCTGACAGAGGGCATCTGTCACTGGACCTTATGGTCACCAGCACAAGTGAGCTGGTGGGTGACATCAAGGGTGGAGGCAGCCAGGGCTGCAGTGGACATCACTGCTGGAGCCTGCAGTCCTGAGGAATGTGGGACAGGCAAAGAGTGTAGTCAGGACCCTGAATTTTAGGAAAGCAAACTCTGGCTGTTCAAGGAATTAGTCAAGTAGGATGTCCTGGGAAGCTGCCTCAGGGACAAGGCAGCAGAACAAAGCTGGCAGATCTTTATGGATACTTTCCTTAGAGAACAAAAGCTCTTGACCTGTAAGAAACCAGAAAAGGAAGGGAAGAGATTGGCATGGATGAGTCAAGACCTGCTGATCAAACTAATGGGCAAGAATTCACAGACAAGGGAAACAGGGACAGGTATCCTGGAAAGAATATGGGAATGCTGCCTGGTTGTTTAGCAATGGGGCAAGGAAGGCCAAGGTGCTCTTGGAGCTGAACTTGACAAGAGACACAAAGGGAAACAAAAAGGGCTTCTATAGACAGAAAAGGAAGGTCAAAGAAGGAGTACCGTTCCCTGCCAACTGGTAACAACAGATGAGGAGAAGGCTGAGTTTTTGCCTCAGTCTTCAATGTCAATCTCTCTTCCCAAACCTCTCAAGTCAGTGGACTGCAAGACAGGGATCGGGGGGATAATGATCAGGTTCATGACCACTTGAGGAATCTGAACATACGTAAGTCTATGGGATCTGATGAGATGCATCCCAGACTCCTGAGGGAATTGTCTGATGTAGTTGTCAAGCTGCTCTCCATGATATTTGAAAAGTCATGGTAGTCAGGGGAAGCCTCCACTGGAAAAAGTGAAACATTGCACATGTTTTTAGAAAGGGTAGACAGGAGGATCTTGAGAACTACTGACCTGTCAGCCTGGGAAGACTGTGGAAGAGATCCTTCTAGAAGCTGTGCTAAGGAACATGGAGAACAGGGAGGCAATTCAAGACACCCAGCACCAGTTTGCCAAGGGGAATTCCTGTCTGACTGATCCAGTGGCTACCTATGATGAAGCAACTCCATCACTGGACAAGGAAAGATCAGATGTCATTTATCTGGACTTCTGCAAAGCCTTTGACCCTACTCCCCATGACATTCTTCTCTCCACACTGGAAAGAGATTGATTCAATGGTTGGACAGTCACATCCAGTGGGTGATGGTCAATGGCTCAGAGTCCCAATGGACATCAGTGACAAGTGGTGCCCTCTGGGGTCCGTATTGGGACCAGTGTTATTTAGTATCTTCATCAGTGACATAGACAAAGGGATCGAGTGCACCCTCAGCAGATTTGCAGATGACCCCAAGCTGAGTGGTGCTGTTGACACACCTGAGGGATGGGATGTCATCCAGAGGCACCGGGAGAAGTGGGCAGATGTGAAGCTCACAAGGCCAAGTGCTGGTGCTGCACCAGGGTCGGGGCAAACTCTGGTATCAGCACAGGCTGGGGATGAACAGATCGAGAGCAGCCCTGGGGAGAAGGACTTGGGGGTGCTGGTGGGTGAGAGGCTGGACATGACCCAGCCATGGCACTCACAGCCCAGAGAGCCAAACGTGTCCTGGGCTGCATCCAGAGCAGTGTGGGCAGCAGGGGAGGGAGGGGATTCTGCCCCTCTGCTCTGCTCTGCTGAGACCCTGCCTGGAACACTGCATCCAGCTCTGGGGTCCCCAGCACCAGAAAGATGTGGATCTGTTGGAGTAGGTCTAGATGAGGGCCACAAAAATGATTAGATGGATAGAACACCTCTCCCATGATAAAAGGCTGAGAGAGTTGGGGTTGTTTAGCCTGGAGAAGAGAAGGCTTCAGGATGACCTTATAGCACCTTCCAGTACCTAAAGGGATTTTATGAGAAAGCCAGAGAAGGACTTTTTACAAAGGCATGTAGTGATAGGACGAGGGGGATGGCTTTAAACTGAAAGAGGTTAGATTCAACCTACGTAAAAGGAAAAATTTTTTGCAATGAGGGTGGTGAAATATTGGAACAAGTTTCCTAGAGAAGCTGTGGATGTCTTGTCCCTAGAAACATTTAAGGTTAGGCTGGATGGGACTTAGAGCAACCTGACGTAGCTGAAAATGTCCCTAATTGTTGGGGGTTTGGACTAGATGACCTTTAAAGGTTCCTTCCAACCCAAGCCATTTCGTGACTGTCTTCCCATTATACGATCTTGTCACATTCAGCATTTGGAATACGTGAAGACTGGGAAACAATTTTGAGGTTTGCACTTCTTAAGATGCTTTTAGTATTTTCCCCTCTACTGTGTAAGCAGGGATTTGTCAGCTGTCCTGGGCGAAACAGAAGGCCTCCATAATGAGTGCAGTCCATGCAAATACCCAAAATTATTTGGGCAGTAACTAAGTAGACATCTGATACAAATTGCTCTGACGGGCAGCATGTGCAACAGCTATGCTGGTGGCTTTGGGCAGTGATGCTACAGAGGGTCTCCCTTGTCCCTAGGGAAGCACCAGGATTCCATGCAATGCTGTGGGTGGGACCTGGGAGGGCAGACCTGAAGTTATTTTCATGGTTAGGTTCTTAGTGAACCTCCCCCTAACAAAGAGCCCAGAGTTTAGTGTTTTCATGGAAACAGAAATGCACACCTGATCCTTCAATGCCCATGTAGACTCTCCCTGGAGCAACTGCAGTGCCTAAGTACACTATTTTTTTGCATAAGTGGATTATGATCAGCAAAGCTAATTATACGAATAGCTAATCACAGTCACCTGCCTTTCAGATTTTTAAGTGCTTGTTGAAGTGTTTTCCTGTAGACGGCAGAAATAAATTTGTTTCAAATGTGCTGTACCAGATCTGAATGTAAAAAAGTGCCGTTTCTGTATGTGAAATACAGAAAATTCTGGTCCTCTCTCACATGGATGGAACAGGAACTTGTGTTTAATAGGAGTGGAATGTTTTGTGCTCATTTGCAGAGTTTCACTTCAGGCCAAATGGGGTTTCATATGGTGGAGAGCTAGCCCAGGCTATTATATGTTCCCATAAAGCACTGCTCTGAGGGACTGTTTTCCTCTACCACTGCAGAAGAGGAGCTCTGATTAACTCTGAGATCTGATTGCTTTAAAAAGAGCTCTGATTTAAAAGAATGTTACTCCTGTAAGAAAGAGCATGCTACTCTTTAAATAGATCAAAACTTTGTGATTGGAGAGCTTCATGCTACTTAATATCTTTTATTAAGCTCACAGCTACACATTTATGCAGTGGCTGGTTAATGAGTACTACATGATAAAGGATATTAACATTAGAACAAAATGATTTAATTAACTGATTTTTTTCACTTTGTGGGAAGCATGAACAGAAACACACTGCAAGTTGCTCATTTCCAATAAATTACAACTTACCAAGACCAAAGGATCTTTATAGCATTAACAGATACAGTCTCCAAAATACATAAGTAGTTAAAAAGCGTATTTTTTATTCTTCTGAGTACTACACTAATACTAGTTGAATCTGGCCTATTCATATGTCAATGAACAGAATTTCATAGGGAACAAGTCTACAGTGGCATTTCTACCCTGACTTCCCTGGATATTCAGACTAGAAGGAAGTTTAAAGTGCTTTTACCCCCCTTTAACATATGCAGTTTTCTCTCAGTTAATGAAGTCAAATCTCAGATTTTATTATGAAACAAATATAACTATGGGAAAACAAAACCCCACTGAACTTGCACAGAGGTGGAAGTGTTTCTGAAAGATGTGTCTTTAAACCACATGTGTATAGGTTGTACACCCTACCCTACTTTTTTAGTAAGAGATTTTGTTTATCACTGACCAAGACATTGCGTGAGGAGTAAAGAAAAGAATCAAGTCTTATGTGAGTAGTCACTGTTTTTCTACCAGAAGAGATGCTATTCTTGAGAAGGTAAATGTAGTTTGGTATGCCAGGTACTTCGGTCATACAATAATTAGCATGAAGGTCCCTTTGGAATTGATTTTTATGGGAAATATAGGAGTCAGATTTATCATAGGTGCTGTAATCTGCTAAATCAGTCCTCTGGAAAGTGGAAGAAGTGATAGGATAGAGATGTCAGTGTCAATCAAGTTCTTGTGCTGCACTTTATGGTGAAATTGTTGTCTCACAGGAGCTACAGGGCTCCAAGGTGAGAGCAAGTCTGGGGCAACAGGCCCTGCTCCCTTCTGCAAGGAAGCCTGTACTTTTCCTGCATGGCACCAGTGGCAGCCGTGGCATTTTCTTGCTCAGAGTCCAGCACAACACAGACATATATTGTGTTGCATACTACCATAATACGTGGTCTCTACCAGATATGTTTTGGCACAGCATAATTAGCAAGTTTTAATCAAGATTTTCGTAAGATAATGAGAGAATAACATGGGGAAGCCCAAAGGACTGTGAAGTTGACAGTTTCCAGAAAGCATGATACCATCAAAGTGATTACTATGTTCAAAATGATACTTCAGGCTCAGGATACCTCTCCTGCTTTTGGATTTTTGACCTACCTCAGCTGCACCTTCCCTGTATTTATTGTGCTCCAGAACAGAGAGGAAGAACAGCAGCTGGGGCTGGGTCTTGCACTAGTCCAAGCTACTGTATGCAGCTGGAGTTCTTATGCTTTTTCCTTAGCTTCTGATATAAGGAGATGGTAGCACTAAGTCGTGTATCCCCAGAATTCTGGAGATTTGACCCTGATTTCTGCTGTTGGATGAATTAATAACATGATCTTGGTGAGCTCCAGCCACTGAAGAACAACATATGTTTTCAGTCTATGTGATCCCACCGGCAACTTTTTTGAGAAACCATCCCTTTAGGTTTTCTTCCTGTAAGTGGCGTCCCTACTCATGCTGCCTCTCTCCTGTCAGCTACAGTCACGGCAGAGCCATTGGCATCTTCCTCTGAGCTACAACCAGATCATTCCAGTGTCACATGGAAGAGCTTTGGAAGGGCACAGAAAAGGAACAAAAATTCTTGTCTGCAGTAAGTGAATAAAGATAAATAAGTAAGCACCTCTGCAGCACTCCAGAGGCTGAGTGCATCCAAATATCCTCTTCTCAGGGGCAATGTAGACCTGGACACTAAATGCACCAGCCATTGAAACACCTTTGAAAGAAGCCAGCAGGGACAACCAAACACCTACAGCCCCCACTGCAGCACATCTTATCGCTCCCAGTTGTGCATGATGATTAGCTAAGGAGAAGAGGTAGATAACCCTGTACCTGCTGAAATTGTGACCCTGAAAATTCTTTTGGAAGGCCCTTTTATTCACTCTCTTGGAAGCCCGATTACTTGGAAAAGTGTGAAGCTGAGATATGGGGGCTATTCTTGTTCTGTTGTCTTAGAAAAGATTGTGAGAGTGTAAAAAGCAAGTTAATGAATTTACTTACTCTCTGTCCTGTGAAAATTGTGCTGATATCTCCCACAATGGCCATGTTATGATATTTAGCTGGTATCTGCATTTGGAGGTAGCTTTATTTTGTTTCACAGTGCTCAGGCACTCTTGTGTTTACAAATAGAGGGGGTCTAGGAGCTCTTTCTTGGTTCTTTGTGTTCCTGCTTCTCTAGTGTTTTCTGGTTGTAGCTGTGCTTTTGAAAGGTGCATGTAAATTAAAGTTTCATGTAATTTCCCTCTTAAGTCATACTTAAGAATGTGCCTGTGTTGGCACTGCAATTATATGGACAAAATGTACTCTAACATAAAAGAAGAAAATGATACATTCTTCTCTAAATTCAGATCAAGTGAAAAGCACATGTCCAACTAATTAACAGTCTTACACTTGTCTTTTCTGCTGTTGTTTTGGGTCTGCAAGTGTGACTGAAATACAGAAGTGAAGAGATTCTTTTTTGTTTTCTTATTAAGTAAAATACGTTACAGATAAATTTTAAACTAGGCTGTAAAACAAACAAACAAAAAAGATTGCATTAAAATCTGTTTTCTTGTTGTGGAAAATATTCTTTTTTTCTGTAAACACCAAAGCTTACTGTGCTATCACATGGATAGCAGCACATCTACTTTTCCAGGCACTGACACACCACTTTGCTGACAATTGTCATGACAGCATGACTTTTAACTCTTTGAGCTGAAATTCTAGCCATTGTATGTCTGTCTCAATCTGGCTTTTTGGCCAAGGATTAGCATGGGGAGAGTTTTGAAATGAAATAATACAGTCTGTCAAATTATGAATCAGAGGAAAAAGCTGTCACTGACACTATGGCTATTTAAAAAACCTGAAACACTTTAAGGTTTCCATGATTCAGAAAAGAAGATTTTTTATGGGGTAGGAGACAGGTTTGGGGTTTTTAATGCAGGATTTGTGTTTCTACCATTTTCAGGACAATTTGTCTTACCCAGGTCAAGCTTATTATATTCCCTTTGTACTGAAATCCTATGTCCAAACTGGAGAATAGCAAAACCCTTGGACCTTGTTCTTAATGAGCACCTAAACCTGAGGGTAAGAGGAGCACTGTGAATAAAATCCAGTATCAAATAGCATCAAACAGTATAAAATCCAGAACTGCAAGGCATAATCCTGGTATGTGTTAGTGTTGGAGCACTTGACAGCAGTTTCCATTGTATGAGGACTACACTTTGAAAGCTTTTTTTTTGAGAAAAAAAGCCATCCAGAAATAAAGCCTTATTCCTGGTGGAAAATCAGCACTATATTTCAAGCCTTTTACCCATTCTTCCTTTCCACCTCTGAAGTGAGTATAAAGAAATATGTGAGCAGAAAGAAAAGGAGAGATTTAAAGTAACTTGCTGAAGGCCATGCAATAATTAAGTGGCAAACTGGAATGAAATTCACAAAACTGTAACTGCATCTCAGTGATTTGTGTGGGAGACTGTGCCACTTCTTACTGAAATCTACTGCAATGCCTTGTCCTATTTGGTGAGTAGTTTTGAAACTCTGAGAATGGCTTCCCTAAGCAGATGCAATATTCATGGAGCACCATTTGCTGTACACCTCTCTAAAACATGAATCCTAGGGCAGATAGTTATTCAAATATTACTTTCTGCTGTCTGGATTTTTTTTAATTTTTGCTGGTGTAGGAAGCTGGACAAAACTTGCATTGGAAGGGATTTTCATCTTCTCTCAGTAAGACAAAATGGAATAAGGGAGTCTGAGGTCATCTGGAGCAGTTAATTTACATAAACCACTTCTCCCTTGCCAATAAATACAACCAGATGGCATCTTGTTGTTCTAGCTACTCAGCTTCCAACATCTGAGGAGAATTTCAGGATCTAGCATTGAGAATTCTAGCACTGGTGCTTCTCCTGTTCAATTATTTGTGTTATGAATATTTTAGCAGGAACTTTGTTCTCATTTTATTAACAATTGCATATTAAATAGGAACTTGTTGCATGCATTCAGTTGTCATTCAAAGCAACAGAGTTTAATACTGGGAATTATTCTTGTCAGATAAAATGGATATACAGTTCATATATTGTTGAGACAAAATATAAATCACACAGGATATAAATACAAAGTCCTGGTGGCTTTGTAGTAAACAAAACCATCCCAATTAATATGACATATAAGCTTTGATTTTCAAATTGTTGATTTTGACAGGGTTGGTGAGTTAACACAAGTTTTTTAAGTGAGAGAGGCTGGAGAGAAAAGGTTTGAAATCTGATAGGAAGCTAGGTTATCTTTATGTGACTTCTCTTGAGCGTTTAGGCTGTATTTTAGCTCAAAGTGTAACAGTTGCAGAAACTGTATCTCACATATTTTTCTGGTCTTCTGTTTGTTTTGACACCTTTCAAAATAGGTGTATGAAAATAAACAAACGGGGGCAATGTAGGCTGTATCTGTTCACTGCTTTCCCTTGTAGAGTTTGAAAAACTCCTTGCAAGGTTTAACCAGCTTCTGTGATGTCCCACTGGTGTCTTCACAGTTTCATTTCATGAACTAAAATTTCACCCAGGCCAGATGCAGCTTTGGGTAATGGGACGTTGTTTCTGGGAGATGTATTATGGCAGAAAACTGGTATAACTTCACAACAGGGAAGGGCCTTCTCTCTTCCTGAGGATGGGCTCCTGTCTGACTAGTGCCTGGCCAATGGTCCTCACAGGGCACACTGTTCCCACAGCTTGTAAGCTATATACCATGACCTGCATATAAGGGCATTTTTTATAGCAGTTTTTGAGATGAGTGAGAATAGACTCAGCTTAGTTGGCCAGGACTTTTCTAGGTGTGAGCTTGAACACCCTCTGTTTCACCTGGATTGCAGCATTTGTTCCCCTCTAAGATACTTGCATTTCCATACATGCAATGCAGGAGTGACACAGGTTGCCTTCTCTTGGCAGTGTTCTCACAGTGCAATTTGGACCATGCAGTCCCCTGTGCTTGGGTGCAGTCCCCAGCTGGGACGCCACAAGATGCTCCTGGGGATTTGTGTACAAACCTGTGCTGGATACCCTTTGCATGTCCAAAATGGGAATTACAAAGGCCAGTCTCTTTTTCAACTGTTTTCTGCTGCTTGGGTCCCGACAGCTGCAGACTGGCAGTCCCAGGCAGCAAGTGGCTGCCAGTGGCACCAGTGGTTTGTCCCTTCCTGCCTGGCAGCAGCGTGAGAAAATGCCTGAAACCAATGGATATTTGGCAGTGTGCCTCCATGCAGGTCTACAGCTAATGTGCAGCATGATGCACGCAGCTGCTGTGGTGTGCATCTGGTGTCTTCCCTGCATCCAGGAATGTTTGATTTCTCAGCTCATGAAGCTTAGTCCTCTTGGGCTTTATTATGTGGCAACTCTGCGTGCGGAATGCTTGGTAGCAGAGAGGGGTGTCCACATCTGGACCTACCCATGCAGAACAAATGTATCTGAGGGCCTCACCAAAACTAAAATTTAAAAAAATTATTAAATTAGCAGAGCTATGTAGCCAGCCCAGGAGATTTTTGCCATTGTGTTTCCCCAGCTGTCTCCCCCAAATTAAATTAGAGTGCAGCTCAGCTTTTCCATGTGGGAGCTTGGGTGCCCCAGCTAGCCTACCATCTTTACAAAGCTTCTCAACCAGGTTGTTAAATTGGTCTGGATTAACATTTTTTACCTCTTTCTTTTTTGGGAAAGGAATGGGTGTGTACATGTTGTTTTTGGTTTCCTTTTTTTTTAAAAAATATAACATTCAGGTAGTTTCACTGGATGTACTTATACTATACATGTCAAATTGGTTGCATAAATCCAGCTTGGTGATCAGAGACAAGTGGGCAGAAGAAACTGGTATCTCTTAAACTGGTTTAGTTGCCAGAGACAGTGACATTGAAAGATCCATTTTTGCTGTTGATTAATTAAAAGATACCTGCAATTTAACCCTTTTAAGTGTCTACCTGCAGCAGCTGAGCACAGACCTTATTTCTCTCTATCTTCTTTAAAAGAATGAATAAGTATTAAAATCTACAGAAAGCACACAAAAATAATGCATAGATGTGATGACATGATAACCGTTCTGTGTGGACGTTTACCTGTTCTTCATATTTAATAAGCACCTATCTAGAGATTTTCATCTCTGAAGTGCTGCTTAGATGTGTGCTTCTTTCAAGTAGATAAATTAATTTTACAGGTGGCAAAACTGAGACACAAGAGAGATTTAATAATTTGCCTGAATAAAATAATGCTGTAAAACTTTTTTTCTGAACCAAGGAGTAACTCGTACCCTTCTCCCACTGAGAAGAACCCTATCCTTGTGCCAGGACCCTCTTCCGCCACAGATGGAAAATGTGTGCAGTGTTGTCCCTGCAGCACCCTGGGGAGTGGTGTGTGGCTCCAGCACTGAGGAAAAATCCTGCTGTTCAGAAACAGGGAGGTGCCTGTGCCAGTGGGTTTGCGCTGCTTCGCTGTGGTGTGCTACAGTGCAGTGCTCATGTCCTCACACCACGTGTGGCCAGGCCTTGGCTGTCCTCCAGGTGCATACTGAAGCCAGTTGTGCTTGTCTGTGCAGGCAGGCATGCCCATAAAAACCTTGGTGTTTGTTGCTAAGTCTGCTTTTAAGCTATTTGTGATATTTTCTGTCCTGTGATTGAAAGCGTGATTGCAGCACGTAGAGTTGTACGTGAGATAGCTTTAATTTAGCCAACTTGGATATTAATAGCTACAGAATTGTACTCTAGGCTATAGATATCCTCCAGGGAACCTGGCAGATTACACAGTATTGAAACTTAAGTAGGTGTATGTCTTTGCTGCTAACACCACTCATGATACCTTGAGTACAGCTACAGGTGCTGCAGATATATCTCCAGCGTGTGAAAAAAACATTGCCTTAGTCTGAGCACGGGTTTTTAGCTCTAGGTTATGCATAGGTTATCCTAACTTCTGAAGTACAGTATATATTTGTTCTGTATAGGCATTTATACAGCAGTAGGGACCATAGGATCTTGAGCATCTTCTGGTTGTGTCTACAGTAATGGCCTCCCCAAGGGTAAAGTGTGCCATGGAGAGCTGCTGAGACATGCACTGTGTGGGACTGAGACTGGAAAAGGAAACATCAGAGATATGCCTATCCCTGGAGCAGGGATGACAATGTCATGATGGTTGTTAAACACCTGGAAAGTTCATGCCATTGCCTTGGACTAACTCCTGGGAAAGTTTGTCCTTGTCCTGTGTTTGGCATTCAAGCTAGAAAAGCGGTGTGTCCTTGAGAAAAAAACCTGTCAGCTATGGGCTTTTAGACATTAACTAGGCCTTCTGCCTCTTGATAGTTAAGATTTTGAGTCTGAAAGACTTCCCCTTCTTTACGGAAAGGAGTGGAGGACAGGCTTGATATGCTAATGATGGCCAGTGATACCAAGGGGATAATGGTATAGTAAAATTTTTGTCATCAGCTTTTTCTTTCATGACCTGGGCATATAACATTGCAGCTTTTCAGAGGGACCTGGAGGTACACATAACCAGTGTCTGTAACTTGCCAGGATGGAAAAGGATGATACCTTTAGCAGGCCAGCGGACATTACTTGCAAAAGCTAGTAAGAGGCAACATGGTATTCCAAGAAGTACAAAAGCACTCCGAATGATAAACTGCATTGACCTTTGTTGGACTGTGCTTTTAGTAAGAGAAGACTGACCCCACAGTTTAAAAATTGTCTGTAATTCTTTCCTGTGTTTGAAAAGTTTGAACTTAAATTTGCTCATCCCACTCCTCTGTTTTTTGCCTTTTGAAAATTTAATGTCCTGGCTAAATAGTGAAAAGCAATGGTCCAGATATCCTAAACCATATATTTTCAATTTTAAATAGCAGGTATTTTTCCCCCAGTTTTCAGAATTATTACTTATGGTACTGTTGCTCCACATTTCTAGTATGGAGAAAGGAGGAAATACAAATATAAAATTTGGAGTTACAGGTGTCAAAGACTATGCCTGTGGAAGCATTTATGGGCCAGTAAGAATATGGTTCCTTCTTACATTTTCAAGCTAAGTGAACTGGTAAAAACGATAATAATTTCAGAGTAAAACCAAAATGCTTAAGGTATTTCTGTGTCAAATTGTGTCAGAATTCAGTCATGTAGTAAGGTGCTTGGCATACAATCTTTTGTGGTAAATAGGACACATTGCTCTAGAAATCAGGCAGAAAGTCAGCAGAAACATGATTATATCCATGTTCTCTGCGTTAAGAGCAGGCCTTCCGTTCTAAAAAGGATCCACCAAGACTGCCTGATTTATTTTCCAGATGTCTAAGGTAAATGGAAGGGGATACCTTGAGTGATGATCTGTAGTCTGTGCTGTGCACTGTACTCTGCTTCCCATGGGACAGAGCAGGAGGAAGGGAGCTGAGGAAGAGCAGTGGTCACAGCCATGAGTGTCTTACTGAGAATGCAATCCAGATTTCTGTTTAGGGCATATGAATATGAAAATGGGACACAAGAAATGAAGCAGACTGTTTGCAAGGTATATAAAACATCGCAACAGAAGGACCTCGCATTAGTGTGGAGTAACTCTGCTGGTAAAATTTAGGGCCAGGAATTGAAGCTTAGAGCCCAAGGAAGTTAACCTAAATGAGAACATAAGCTACAACAAATAGGATAACTAAATACATGCATACATATATGTAGATATAAAAATGTCTTTTTTCTTTAACATTTACTGAGTCAGTTGTTTTTGTAATGTGCCTTCATGTGCCATCTTCATCTGATGCCATCTGTTTCCTGTTTTTGTGTGTGAAATTGTTTTTTTAATCACTTCAAGCAGTCATACATATGGAGAATAATAGAGCAAATAAAGTTCAGGCCTTTTCTGTTGGTAAAATTGTGTTCTGTCAGTGTTGTATTTGCTCAATCAAATTTGGTCCTTCTATTATAGTGAAGAGGGTTGTGGGGGAGGATGCTTCACTAACATTTTCTTCCTGTTCAGCAGCACTTGGAATCTCAGTAAAGGCTACCACTTAAGATAATCCTGTGTCTCCTTTTATGCTGCATCAGTAACTGTTTCTAGATAAGTGAAGACAGGCCCGTGGGCCGGAATAAACTCAACATTTAAAATATATCTGCTATTGATGAGGTAAAACCAAAAGGAGATGAGATTTTTCTATTGTCAACTGCAAGTCATGGAAGCGCCAGAACTCCTTACTTCGTATGGTCCTGACTCTCTTTTCATGCAGTCCCATATTGTCAAGAAAAACCTTGTCAGGAGTGGGTACTTAAGCTGCTTTGAGGGTAAATGACATTGGGCCCAAAGAATTGTCTATAATGTTTGCTGAAAATTTATTGAATCTTCTCTCTATGCTTGTCTTCGTAACCTTATTTGTTTTTTCCCCTTGTGTTGGGGAAGAGGGACCAAAAGTGGAAGTAAGATAACACTAAGTCACTAGTCAGCTTTGATCTTCTGCAGTTGGATATAGGCAAATCTTGTCAAGCCTACTTTAAAAAGTCTTCACAGATGTTTAAACATTCCTTTTTTTACTCATTTTTTTCCTTAGTTGCCTGACAGAGTGAGGTATTTTGTTTGTATCCTAGCAGTCCCACTTTGGATGCTGTTTCGTTATGTAAAAAGTATGCACATCCTAAATTAATAAATTATCCTTAATATGATTATTTTCATGAGGAAAATGGGTCAGTTTCGAGGTGTTTGGAAGAAAACCAATGACTACCATATTTACCGGTGCATCAACATTACATTTTGGAGACCATGAAGTGAACAACTGCTCTTAAGTTTATTGCCAGTATTTATCATCTTCCTTGCGTAAGACTTGAGGTGAGTTTTAGACTTCAGTTTCAGGCCTTCACTTATTTTTACCTGGCTTGGGTTTCTTTGTTTTGTTTTTCTCTTTTCTTTTTCTAGGTCATCTCCCCCTTAAATTCCTTGAGTAATTACTGCCATTTTATGTGTACTGCTCATTAGACTCTTGATCTTCATTTAGAATAGTGCTGTCTCAGTGAAATTGTCAGCCTGTGGCTGTGTATCCTTAATGAACAACAAATTCTACTGAAGACCTTTCAGTTTCCTTGCTTGGAGATGATGAAGACTCTTATCTCTAACCTTTCTCAGCTGGTGCAAGTTCTCATTTGATGTTTTGGGAGGCAAGTATTTTACACAAACTCACAAACCCTTAACCCTCAGTTCTCACAGCCTACTTGTGTGTTTGCCACCGTTTGTCTCCTTCATGCCCATGCTCCTGCAGTGAGGGCAGGCTTGTAGGAGGTTGAAGTGGCCAAAAGAAAAACCCAACAGTCAGCTTACAGACTCAAGTTTAGCACAATTAAACAACTGAGTCTTGAAAATATGGTCATGCCCAGGCATCGTTATTGAAAAGTCTGGGTAACCTCACCTTCGATTGATTCAGAGAGCCATTCATCTCTACACAGCTGTGTCCTCATTTGTGGTGTCTGGATGCCCTGCAGGTCCTTTTCTTGCCACAGTCCAGTGAAATCTAAGATTGGTGCTGCTGCATTACTGATGCAAAACAACGCAAGTTAGGCAAAAACGCCTTTCCCAAAGTTTTAAGCTGTGGTCACCTGCATTTCAGTGTGGTGTCTCATGGACTGTGATTGTTTCTCTAACATGCCAACATGTTATGTCTGAAAAAAAGCACACCTCAAAATGCCTATATTTTTAAAAAATATTTTATGAGGTGATGGTGAATTCAAAAGCCAACTGAGATGTTCCTCCTTGTCAGACTGATTGGAGAGCCGGTTGCCACATTCACCCCTAATGTACTGTGGGTGTTGTTGCAGGTAGGATTGAATATGAATGGGTTGCTTTTTTTTAAAAAAAGGATTTAATTAATTGCTTGGGCTTGTCAACTCAGACCAAAGCCCTGTTGGTTTTTGGGTCCACTTTCATATGTGCTTCCAAGGCTTTTCTCCTAAACTCGAGCTGCCTTCTGGTGAGTTGTCTCATGTCACCAGTGTGAGTTGTTTGAGTGAAAAAGCATGGATCAGCTCATGCCTCTTGTGTTTGCCACCTCCTGATTTAGAGTTTGCCACAACCACAAAGGCACTGGCAATGTTGTTGGATTTAAAGAAGGGTTAGCATTTGGTTAGGATTGCACCAGGCAGGATGAAATATCTGCCTTTACCTCACAGCCCTGTGCAAGTGATCTAGGATGAGAAGCCAGAGGAAACTAGGATGCAACTTGCAGCCACTACTGTATCAAATACAAGGGAATTATCTAGAAAGCATGGACAGATGCATAGTGGTGGGTAAGGAAATTAAGGAATGGTTCCTTGCTAAAGAAACCTTTGCTTCCTTGTAAGATTTCACTTCCTTAATTGTTCATGTCTTTTGAAATACATGACATTTCTGCCTTCCTTTCTTTTTCCCATGAATCCTTGTGAAGGAATTTCTGTTGAACGCAGCTGAAGCAGAAGTAGCCTGGTACCATCACATGAAAACCCCAGAGCCTCGTTTACTGTTGCTAGAAGTAATTAATTTGCCTTGGTGGAGAAATAGGCAGAAAAGTTACTATCTATTTCAGTTTTCTTTATCGTTCCTCAATTTCAGAGAAAGGGAAAAACTCAGCAGATACCTTTTTTCTGTGTATTCTTGCCCATGTTACACTAAGTTTAGATTCTTCATTTTAAACAAGAAACAAATGGTCAGAATTAAGCTGTTATTGAGTCACAGAGCTGGCTTGTTGACAATTTATTTATTAATAAGCTGTATTTATTTTAATTATGGCCCAAGTCCTAACTGTCTATGCCACACTACTAATTACTCTTCTGGTTTATAACTGCAGTAAATTTCACACAGGAATTTTAATTAAAAAGGTGTTTGAACAGTGAGTAGGTTTGTTTACGTGTTAATTGAGATAACTAACACTGCAATGTGGTCTCATGATGTTTATTAGTCTATTCTTTGAGAAAGATGGTTCCCCTGGAAGTATGGGGTTTCAGATCCTGAGGTGCAGAGATGAGATAATTTCATGCTCAGGACCGTGAGAGGATAGTGGTAATGGCATGAAGGTTTATGTTCCAGTGAATGATAATATCTTCCTGCCCATTCCAGATCTGGCACAATTAAGAAGTACAAGTTTCAGATTTTACTCAATATGCTTTCTTTTTTAAATCTGACAAGTGATAAGATCAGATAGCATACTGCTATATGAAAAATTTACAAGAACCTCCTTTCAGAAGGAAAAATAAAATAGGAATAATGTAGTTAAAATGAATCACTCAGCAATAGATGATGACAGGTAAGTGTAAACTGCCACCAGCCAAGGTAAGATCAGTTTTCTAGAAAAGGCAAAGAACAAGGACCAAAGTCTAGGGAATTTTGCTTTTTATGACTTTGTATTGTAATATCAGACAGAGAAACAACTAGTGCAATGAGAAGAACAGAACAGTATAGAACCACTCATTATCCCTGCATTCACTAGTGATTTACCTTTCTTTCTCTTCCTCTCTGGGACTGTTCCTGCTTTGTTTTTCATGGGTGACATCCACAACCTCTTCTAGGACATCCAAGGACAGCTTGCTCAGCAGGCTGGCTAGGCTGGCCACCACCTGTGGCTGGGATCCCTTCTGTTCAAGGGATGACTGTCCCCATCTTTACCCACCTGTGAATGAAGTGGTAGGTGACAGGTAAGTCACAGCTACAGGCAGAAGGAATCACCTCCAAGACACCCAGGGTAGCCCTGGTCTTGACTCTGTGGTTGGAAACCACAGCCTTGCAGCACCACTCTTTAGTGAATTTGGTCTGCTCCTGGCATCATAGCTGCTCAGCTACTCCATCTGTCCTGGCACTGGGGTTAGTCCCAATATTGTAAATAAGATTATGCTATTTACAAGAATCTGAGTACGCTGCTTTGTTCAGATAAGCCTCCCTTATGAAGATTTCTTTGGGTTCAGTGGAGCAGTTTGGCATCTCCAAGAGCCCACACACAGGTGGCTGAGTGACGAGAGGGGTGATAGCATTGGCTGCACAGCTCCTGAAGGAGAGAGGAGCAGCGGCTGTGTGTCATGAGGGGACAACTCCTGGCACGTCTTGGGGAGATGGCTGTGATGGAAAGCTGTCTGGTGCTGCACCTGCCCCGCAATCCAGCCCTGCTGCCCCTAAATGCCAGGGCTGGTTATGGCCATGGGGCACTACACCACCCTCTGCACCACCCTCTGCCTGCCCTGAAATCCCAGTCCATTACTTGGGGAGGAAATCCACGTTGTATGGCCACCTGGACTGGAGATACCAGAGAGGAAATGCATTAAACTTGATACATACACAGGGAAGAGGGTAAATGTGAGGAAGAAGAAAATGTGGAGTGCTGCTTTCCTTCACAAGAAGTCTCCCAATCCATCTGAGAGACCAAAAGGTTTGTGGTTGGTCTTCTCTGTTCTCTAAGATCCTGGGTGGGTATAACATCCGTGGCTGGATGAAAGCCTTTTCCTTGGTTTTAATACTGATTACCTTTCATACTAGTTACCAGTAAATCCAGTAAATCTATTTTTAAATCTGTCTGGCACAGAGCCCTCTCCTTTGTGCTCAGGTCTGCATAAAGCACTCCCCCTGCCCTACTTCTTGTTTCAGTGCAGTGAGTGGATCAGCTGCACCATCAGGAACACACAGCTGATATTGGCTGGTCTGTGTGTTGCTGTTGGGAGGAAAGGGCTGCAACTGGAAGACTTGGCAAGGAGGGAATAATTTTGCTCAACTTGACCTTGCAGCTGTGAATGCTAAGAATGTCAGTGTGGGGAAACTCCATTTACTATGCTGAGTGTTGTTCATCCTCTGCCTGTTTTGAGAAGTGGAATACCTGTGTAGAGATAATACACCCTCACAAACATGTTTGAGCCTCCTGTTGGGAGAGAGAGAGATCATAAAAGCACAGCCTTGTGATAAGGTGTGCATGCTCGAAGCCCTTTCATATGCTGAGGCAGGCTGTGGGGGCCCCTACCCTGTTCTCTATGGGAACCCAGTCTGATGGAGCCTGTCCCCCCGCAGTGTCTCTGTAGCCTGGTACTGCTAGCAAGGTAATGAAATAAATCTGCTCTGCAATTCAGCTCTGGTTTGGTGGTTGTCCTGGTTACCTGTATGTGTCAATTCACACAGTTGCCCATCTCATGGGATGCCCATAAACCATGTTGTCTTCACATGCAGATCCCTGCTCCTAAGCAGAGGACTTAATTTCTGAGACATATTGGCCTTCAGGCCCAAGTGCAGGTGCCCATTCCAAGCATTTGTTACAGCTTTTCTTGTAAAGAAATGCTTTGCTGACTGTCAACTCTGGCAAAGCTATTAACGGTATGAATAGGGAAACTTGGTGCAGCCTATGCAAATGAAATTTTGTTTCAAGATAACTTTTAATTTCCTACTTTTATGAATTTAATTTCCTAATTTAATGGGAAAAAGATCCTATTTCTGAGCTGTATATATTTAAAGACACAGTTATATTGTTTTCAGGAACTACTTAAAGGTATTGGTGGAATTAATTAGTGGGGTTAGTAGAAAAGACAACTCAGAGAACATTGTATTGGCATTTGCTGACTGTCTCGGTCATACTTTGCCAGCTCTCATCAAATCCTTCCACCGCTTGGACAGAATCATTATTAGCTGTATTCCTTACAAGCCAGCATCCTAGTTAATTAACAGATTCTGTATCTAGGCATAACACTTGGAAGGTTATCCTAGTAGCAGTGTATTTTTACCTGTAGAATATATTTTAGTTTTGTTGATAATCCCCAAGTGAGCAACTGCTGAAGCTTTGCTACTTGTTGCAATACATGAATTGTACAACTTCCCTGAAGCACTCCTTGGATAAATAACCTCAAATAATGTCTTAAAAGAATTTCCTGTCACTTTTAGAAGAGAAATCAGTCAAAGCTAGAAGGCTTCTGTCAGACTTACAGACAATCTGTTCTCTCATAGGAGCTTGTTTATTGTCCTAACCATAGTTGCATTCTCCTTAAAATCAGGTTCTCTCATAGTGGGGTGCACTAGGTTTATCTATCTCTTGTTAAGAGGTAGTACGAATTAGATGACAGCTCAGAACAAATACAAGAATGCACAAAATGTACCACCATTCCCCTGCACAGCATCCTTGACCACCTTATGGCAACGGATAAAATGGTCTACAGCTGTAGCTGTGCATTGCTTCAACGCCAGAGATTTCTGAATCAATTGGGCAAATGTTGACATCTACCCTGATCTTTACTCTCCCTGAC
This sequence comes from Ifrita kowaldi, assembly GCA_013398055.1. Lineage (NCBI taxonomy): Eukaryota > Metazoa > Chordata > Aves > Passeriformes > Cinclosomatidae > Ifrita > Ifrita kowaldi. Next base: position 73,102 of record VZRS01008063.1, read on the forward strand.
TAATGAAAAGGATATCTGGAATTTTCTGGGCTGACAGGTGGGTTTTGCTCTGTAACAAGCCTGGATGACAGTCGATTCCCATTTGAATCAGTTTTGTTAACGAAGTGAAAGAGCACTTACAGTAACTGAGAATATGTGACAGCTCTGCCTGCTTACTTGCACTGATGATTGCAGTTAGAATCATTCTGGATAAAATTTTACATTGGTTTGAGACTATATTTTAGAAAAACTTGATTTGAATGTTCCCTATTTCCATGTTTCAGAATCCTATTAATGAGCCTGTGGAACTACAGAAACAAATTTGTGCATACTTGTAAACTGGAATTTTGATGCCCAGTAAAAATATAGAGTGAGCTGGGAAATACTGATAAAGGAAAATATCCATTTTCATGAGAAACCTGGACAATGTGGAAAATGAAACCTGTTCTCTGAGCAGAACCCTAGAAACTTCCTATATATATGCTGAAGTTAGATGTCTTTTCTTCTAGATAAATGGTTAGAAAAATCATGGTTCCTGTTATTATTTTGGTAATAACAAATTATTTTGGTTTTTTTTTTTTTTCATTTTTGTGTTTTGTTTTTTTTTTTCGTTGTGGGTTTTTTGTTGTTGTTGTTTTGTAGATTTTTTTGTTGATGGTGGTTTTTTAAAACCGTGTGCCTTGCCAGTGCTTCACAATGTGTTTTGTCATTTAACAAAGCCAGACCTTCCTTGGCAGTATAGTGCTGATCATTACGGCTGTAATAGTGAACAATAGAAGACATGCTGCTCCCTATTGATCATCGCTGCATGTGGGTCAAAATGCTTGTTTTGTTCTTTTTTGTTTCTCCTGCTGTCTGAGTTCATTCATGCTTGATTACCCTTTTTAGCTTTGAGCCATAGCCTTGAAAAATGACAATATGTTCAAGACAATCACCAATAAAATGCAAATCATCAGTAAAGCTTTTTATTTATTTTTTTTAATTTTAAATTAAATGTACAGAAAGCCAAATGTGCCTGCATGACCTTGGGCAACTATCAGTCTATCTTGCTCAAGTAGCTGTCAGCAGTGTCTCTTTCACTCCAGAGAGGCATCAGACAGTGAGCTGAAATTGTTCGGAGGTGCTTTCCATCACATGTGGACTTACCCTTCTTTTATGAAACATTCTGCCTTCTTCATGTTGATATACAGGGTAAGGGCAGAAGTGAATTCTTCCCTGCTGAGTGGGCAGAGACTGTGGGGCTGCCTGGGACTTTCTTCTGTGGCTCCCTGAGCCACTCTTCCTTGAATCAGGGTGGGAATGACCCAGGGCACAGTTTTCACATGGGATTCAAATTTCTGTTTTTTAACGCAAAAGATGAAGATTCATATGATGACCATGTGTGAGCAGCCAGTCCCCTGCACCTCTGAGGGCTGCTGCAGGACCTCTGAAGTGCTTTGTCTGCCTGAGGGCCCTGTGGGGAATGTGTAGGTAGCTGATCTTGGGGGAAATGTGCAGGCAGCTGCATGGCCATGTGTGTGCACACATGTGAGTGTATGTGTACTCTCTTTGGGACCTTCCCTTCCCTGCCATTCTCAGCTGCCTGTGCTTTTGCCACCCTCTTGAGCTCTGCTTGTGGGTGATACCTTGCTGCTGTCATGGAGGTTAGATCACCCTGGTGCAATATAGTGATATGCAGAGAGGAGACCTCAGATTTGAAAGGCCCTGTTACGTGGTTGAATCCAGTCAGAGATATTAGAACAGTGCTTCTAAGCTGATTTAGCATAATAATTTTAATTATTAATATTAATTAATTACCAGTAATTTTGGCACCTGATCTCTGTCAAAGCTTGCCTGGATGTTTTTGCACAGTGCTGCTTTCTGCTGTGTGGACTTCCTTTGCACTGACGAACACAAGGTCATTTCATCAGTGAGCGACAAGATATGTTTGTCCCCGCAGGACTATGCCTGTGTGAGGAAGAAGAGTATGAACAACTCCAGACATTAGAGAGCAAACTCTGCATTTGGCATGTGAAATGAGGGCAGTGAGTACTGCTGTTCCCAGGATGCTTTTGTGGGTACCAGCTCTGCAGCACAGCCTGGGGAAAATCAGTGCAAGGCAACAAGGATGTTCAAAGGCTCAAGAGGCCATCTGATGGTTTTCACCATTTCCCTTTGTTTTTAAGCACCACTGGCCACCTTTACCTGCCTATAGTAGTCTGTAATGCTGCATGTATGTCCAGACAGACACCTGTGCTGAACTACTTTCCCCTCTCAAAAAGTTGTGAACACACATTGTCTCTTTAGCTTTCCACAGACCATTGTGAGGAGAAAGGTGGCCACTGAAGTGGAAGTGTGTCAACTGTGCACTAGATCTAGGAAGAGTGAGAAGTCTGGGTGTATGTGTGAGAATTTCAAAAAATTGGAAAAAAACCCCTGTGGTGCACCTAGATTTCAAAGTAAACTCTTCTGATCATATTGGGCTGACTCATGACTAAGCACAGCCGAAAGGGCTCATCTCTTGTCCTGGCAGGATAGCTTTTGGGTCTGTGAGTTTAAATAGACCAGCCTCATGACGTAGCTGAACACTCATCTCTAGCCCTCGATTAACTTGGCCAGCAAAGTAGAAAGAATTGAGGTTAGAGAGAGCCTCTCTGGAGACAGCACCATCCTAGAGAGGCTTGTGCTGCCTGTAGAACAGCACTGCTCCCTTTCCTTCTTAATCTTTCCTTACTGGAGCAGTAGTAAAATCTCAAGTCCATTGCTGTTACACTGGGCAGAAAGACGCCCAGCAGCTACTCAGTGCTTCTTGTAGTTGTACTTCACCATTCCTGAAGACCCAGTATTGTACAGATGCAGCATTAAGAACTTGACCCTGTTTGTCTGAGGAACTAGCATCCCATACCACCCCTTTGAGGCGAGAATCAAAGAGTAGGGACTCAGAGGAAGACCCAGGAAGGAGAGCTGTAGGTAATGACTGCATTGTGCTGACTTCCATTCAAGTCACATTCATGAAACAGGTCTGCTTCTGTTTGTTGGAGGGTCATTTGCAGTGAAATTACCTAATGCCTAGGATACTGACCTTTCTGGTGGAGAAGGTTGACACTTTAACTGAGCATAGTTTTTACACTGCCCAAGAAAGTAGTTCATCCTCTTGCTTACTGTATTAAGTAAAGCACACATGGGGCTGGGCTGGTGCCCCATCACTGATGAAGGCCTGGGGTTGTGCTCTGCCTTGCTCAGGGCCCAAAGCAGTTCTGCTGTAGCCAGTGAGCAGCACAAATAAAGATAAGGGTGATGAAGAGCACAGAGGAGAAAACACGCTGAAGTAAGCCTCTGCTGTGAGAATGTTAGGCAATATTTCAGCCTCTGGAAAATGCTGTCTTTTACTTGAGTCTTTTTGTAAGTTTCTGACACTGAAGGAGGCAGTTTATCACCTGCCTCCCTCCCTCCCTCTGCTCCAGTAAGGTAAAGCTAACTTTACTTTCAAAGATGATAAAATTGATACATATCTAATAAAACTGTGACTGTTTTCAGCTTGTGCTTGCATTTGCAATTTTCTACTTCTGTTTTAGATGCCAAAAGGAAGTTGTCCACAATTTGAGCTGTACAACTTAGGCTAATAAAAGATACCACCACCACTGCAGTTCTTTACTGAGAGCCTCATTCATCTGAATTCCACTGGGGTTGAGGCTTGTTCTCTCTTCTTTTGGGTCACAGCTCAAGTAAGGCCTTTGTTTGAGTAATGTTCACTGAAATGAAAAAAATCCTGAGTCAAGCAGAACCTTCTGCAAAGCCCTTAAATCTATTGGCAGTTTGAAATGACAGGTGTGCAGCCCTCTCAGTTCTTGTGCTCACTGATTGCTAGCAATGTGTTGACAGCCTGAATGATCACTATGGCCCTTGAATGTTGTCCTTTAAAAATCCATTGCAGCTGAAGTGACTTTGGTCTGATGTGCTAAACTACTTGTCACCCTGCTATGGTTCACAAGTTGGGAATTTCTGAGAGCTGAACAGTAAAATATAGAGCAGATGAGCTGATAGTTTTGTGTAAGTGTTGGGGGATGTGTATAAATACATTTAATCACAAAGAGGGAAGAAAAAATTGAGAGAGAAGACAGCTTTTCATTCTCCACTGTGTAGCTGTAATACATATCATGTGTCACATATGCTGTCTAGCACTTGTCTTCTCTGAGGAGAACAGCAAAGATGGCAGTGTTTTTAGGGCCTTGGCAGCTGAAAGAGCCCAGGGCTCTGCTCAGACCCCTGTTCTAGCCTGTGGGCTCACAGCTGCCTGGATCTCGGAAAACTGCAGCCAGTAGCTAAAACGCCACAGATAATGGGATCAACTTACAGGATGCTGTTTCCTGAGGTGTGTGTGATTGCATCGCACAAACAGCTGAGCATTATGCCAGCGCTGGTTTGGAGTTGTCTGCCATGCTGGCATAGCTTTGCATCTGAGCCAGAAAGCTGCTCCACAGCCCTGCTTTCTGGTGGGCTGTGCTGCATTTTGGTGATTGGAGCTGGCCCATGTTTGTCTTTCTAGCAAGCTGTAGAGAGGCATTCAGACCTGTCTGCACTTGTTAGAGTAGATGGATGTGCCCTATGGCTGTGACTAAATCTTTTCCCTATAAGCCTCATTCAGTCAGATTAAAAAGAATTGTTTTCTTATGTGGAGCTCTGCTTTGTTCTTCTTTTAGCTTAAGATAAAATCTGTTTTTGGAGTAGGCTAGCTGCGAGTCCGTCCGCTTGTAGAGCCAGTTCCTCTGCTTGATCCCCACTTCATGTCCTGTGCAAGTCTTCAAATGGAATTTCAGTATACTTAACAGAACACTAACACAAGGCTTCCTACATAAGTGAAACTGGCGTAATGCTACCTCGATCCAAATGGCAGAGGGATTATGAAGCAGCTCTTGTAAAAGTTATGTTTATAGGTTTGGTTTCAGTGGATCCACAGACCTCTTTTTAATTCCTGGTTTGTAACATTTCTCCTTCTTCAGAGTCTCAGCAGTGCAGCTCCAGGAAGGCTGACTGGGCATGTTCTGCCATGTAGGCTGCCTGCAACAGTGGGAGCTGCTAAATAACCTACATAAAGCTTTTCACAGATTGCTTATGTTAAGGGTATATTAAAATAGGAATCAATGGATTTAAACTTGGAGGGTGATGTAGTAAGTGGCCTAATTGTGATGTTGGGAATCGTCTGTTGGATGCATCATCTTTGGTGGATAGAGACTGGAAGGCAATGAGTGCAGTTGCTCTGTGTCCTTAGGGTAAACTTCCCAGGTAGCCTGAAACATTTGCTGCAATATATAGCTGCTAAATGGGATCCTTGAGCCTGGCTGCTCTGTGTGCATACCCAAACAGAAACCAGTGCCTCTCTTCTGTTGCTTCTTTTCAGTTTCTCGAAGCTGAGTAAACTTCCAAGACTGTGACATTTCCTTTGCCACTGAAATACAGCTGCCTGTGACAAGTTCATTTCACATGCCTAACTGAAGTGTGAAGGTGGAGTTAGAGTGCTGTTTCTTTTGATTTCATATTTGTAAACTTTTGTTGTACTCATTGATGCTACATTCTCTGGCATTATGTTTTTTGTTTTCTGAAGTTAGAGTTTGACGCTGCATTGTATGTATTTCCCCATCATCTGTCCCAGACCTGCAGTGTAATGCATGTAAGCATTGTTCAGGCAAGTCATGCCAGCAAAGTATGAGCATATCATACCACTGTAAACTAGTCATCAGTCTGTCATTGCAGAAACAATGATGGTGGTTTTCAACTAGCTCCTGGATGAAAAATATTGTACCTTTATAAGGAGAATACATCAGCCCAGTACCTTGTTACTGGTGTGGTAACTGAAGTTGAATAACCCCAAAATTGAAGGAACTGCACTGTTTTCTTCATCCACTACTTTGTGTGTAAGGAATGTCCAGAACACTGAAAAGACACCAGCTTAGGGAGAATTTTAGTAAAGAAAACTCACAAGCCAACGTATTTAAAGTGGCAGTGAAGAATAAATTTAAACTGAGATCGTAGATGAAAAATCTAACACAAAAGCTAATATGTGAATACTTATGGGGAATTCTGCTGGGATAGGATTGCTTTCACTCTCTTACAGATAAGACAGTCTAATTGGCTGCAAGAAGTCAGTTCTTCAGTTACACCCTCTTGTTTTAAAACCTTCAGTTCTTGTGGTTTCTTTTTCTGTCTTTGATATATTACCTGAGGGACCAATTTTGCCAACTCAGTTCACTTGCCTAAAAAGGATGTTTACTTTGGCTTCCTTTTGCCAAGTTGGAGAAAACTACACATCACTTTAAGTCGTAGCACATTTTTCTTCCCATATCAAGTTGTCTCTGTGGCAGAATCTTTTGTAAAGTGGCACATGTGCAAGGGTCAGGTCTGGGAAGAGACTCCGCAAGGGTCTGAGTGTGAAGTCGTGACAAAGACGCTTGTTGTGATTCACATGGCACAGAATGTCTTTGTGTACATGACAGTGATCCTCTCCCTGACAAAATACTCTTTCAGGACAATTTTCTTACAGTTTTTTATTCTAAAAGTTTAGAAGACAATTTATTCAGCAGTATGTGTAAGTGCTCTCTGGGAAGGCAGAACAACGTCATGACTTCACAGACTTAAAACCTACCAGCATTATGATCACCTTCTCTAACTGCTGTAAAGGAGGGACAATGTTTATCCGGTGGTTCCTGATTTGGTCTCATATCTTCTGGCTGAACTGTGCAGTGTCAGTGTGCGTCAGTGCAGCACCACGAAAACAAAAATCTCAGAATCTGATGCTGTGAGAGTCCCAGAGTGTCCCACCAGTGGTCATGTCTGCTGCAGCTTAAGGTTTTGATTGGTCATGGGTTGACTTCTTTTCTCTGTTCTCACCTGCTTAAGTTTGAGGTGTGTAGGAGGCTCCAGCCTTCAAACAAGGTAGTGTTTTGTACTAATAGCCACTAATCCTGTTGGTACTAACAGCAAGGGAGCACTAAATAATATCTGTGTACACTTCTGCAGGACTTTTTGTCTACCACAGGTTAAAGCACATTGCTGAATATAGATGGTGAAAACACTATTGTTTGAGCAGAAGCTGAGTAGCACACAGTTTGGTGGAAAATGCTCCTTAAACAACTTAAGGCATTCCCACTTGTGAATCGTTGTTGCAATGTATATTTTTAAAGCTATATCAGGCAAGTTCCTACTTGGAAGTATAAATGAATCCCATGGCTGCATTTGCCCAGGGATGCTGGTCTTTGAGTCTTTGCAATGTAAAGTGGAGGTTGTAAGGCAGAACCCCTTTGGCATCTCATTTTTTTAGTGCTTCCTCCTGCTATTGATTTTAAATCTTTACATCTAATTGCTCGTATCAGAGTCCGTGTCTTTCTGTGGTTGTAGTAGGACCCTCTTACTGCTTAAATAGAGCAGGCATATTGAGGAACTCGATTTGCTAAATGACAAAATAATGCACGTTCCAAAGCAAATCAAACAACAGGACACTTCCTGTCACTGACATTGGAGCATGTTTTCAGGCAAAGCACAGGAAGACAGTGGCTCTGCGGTGGAGACGTACATCACCTTAACTTGACCTCCAGTGCTGGGGGTGGGCTGGAAGTTGTGTGTCTGCAATATCTCTGAACATAAGCCAAAGAGTGATGAGTTAAAAAGAAAAATAGTATAAGTCTTTCATAGAAAGGACCCTTAGAGACCACTGCTATTACTTGATGAGTTTTGGAAATGTCTGAAACCATCTTTAAGCGCAATCTAGAGTGAAAAAAAAAGAAGAAATTATTAAAAAAATAAAGAAAGGGAATTTAAAAAAGAAGAGTTGAAGGATTGATATAGGAGTGACAGGCTGATATGATAAGGTTTAGTGGCTGGATGGTCTCTAAACTGCAGACAGAAAAGCTGTAGTGCTCATCAAAAGACTGTCTTGCCCTGTCTTTACCTTTTCCATTGTTTCTGTCTGTCACTTTCCCCTTCCCTCTCTTGTTGTATATGTGTTTCTTCATAGGGAAATCAAATGGATTTTCTGCTTCTAAATAACTCTCAATTGCCCTAATTGGTCCTGGAGGGCCAGGCATAGAAAGTTTGAAAACAATTGTGAAGGAAAGAGGTTGAAGAAAAAAATGCTTTTTTGAGGCTGAGGTGTTTGCTGGATAAAACGTATGGGATAGCAATGCAGCCTGTGTGTTTTAATTCTGGTAGCGTTGCCATTTTCTATTGACTGCTTGTAACACACACTGATTTTGGGACTTTTCCCCTTAGGAGACAGCCATTACACCTAAAGAAGAGAAACCCTGGTTCTGAGAAAGCCACACTCACCCATGCACTGCGGGGGAGGTCTGGATGACGTATCCTCAGAGTAGTTTTTCCTGATTCTGACAATTGAAACGGCTTCCTTGCAGGAGGTGCATAGGTGGGTTTTTTTTTCCCTGAGTTGAAATTGCTTTCAACATTTCTTTCGGCAATCATCTCTTCTTGGAATATTGCAGCATCCAGATTTCACATTGCTAAGGCTAGATTCATTTATGCTCCTATCTGGAAAGAGGAAACCCCATGCTAGTTTGCCCGGTACATATTTCATTTCACTGAGAATGAAATTTTAAAACTGACATGCGTTGAAACTGAAGCTAGCAGAGATGGTGGAGGAAAAGTTGTGTTGGAAGAGAGAAGGGAGAAAGAAATCAGCCAGCAAAGTTAGAGCAATATTTTCATGGTTGCAGTGACCTGAAATTAAGAAATTCACTCTGAGTGTCATCTAAGTTTAGGCATTCAGGGATTTGCCTTGATGGTAAGAGAGTAGTAGGTCAAAATTATAATAAAGAGTAGATTTTTCTGAATGCTTAGGACAAATGTTTTCCAGCACTTCACCTCACTCTTTCTAACATGTTAAAATCAATACAAAATACTAGGAGAATGCAAGTAGGGAAGTTTTTTTCTTACAGCTGTATATAGATACTAATTTAGGTTAAAAAAAAAAAAAGGAAATTGCTGAAAAAGAAAATGGGGGAGAGTGATTGAAAGTTGCAGGCATTTGAAGAATCCATAACTGGTAACTTATTCCGTTACACTGTAGGCAGTGTATACATAAAGAAAAAGAAAAAGAACCAGTCTGGATGTAATGGTGTCTCTGTGCAGCCGCTACGAGAACGGAGACTACAAGTAATATTAGCAATTTGCCAGCAGATATGGTGAACCAATTAAGCCTTACTTTTTCTTAAAATCTTCATTTTGTATTCATTCTATGGCTACTGCAATTTGAGGTTACTGATGGAATACACATTTGCTTCAATCTGTGAATTTTCTGTTTAAATAATATAGTCATGACGCATCTCTGTGGAAGCGTGTAAGTAGAGCAGCCAATGTTTGTTAAATATATCAGAAATGAAGATAAAAAACTTCACTGTGCTTTTTGTGTGACTGAATCCAGGCAGGCAGATGACCAGGAGGGAAAACTGTTTACTCATACCAGAGAAAGTGAAAGTACAGGGTTTTATTTAGTACACAGAGCATTTTCTGTTAAAATCAGATGTCTGAGGCATAATAAGCTGTTCTCCCACATGCAATACCTCCACAAAAACAAACCACTCAAGCTCTAAATTCCCTGAAAGGTAAAGTTTATATGAGGTTATTTTGTATTTGATTAGGATGCAGATTCTTCTTTTAATCTTAAGGAGAAAAAACCCTCTCTTTTAATAAAAATGTGCTTTTCTAAAAGCTGTCTGATTTTGGTCAAGATACCCTAGATAAGACTGTAATTGTTGCAGGGGAAATAATACTGTGCTCTGGAGGTTTGTTTGACTGATAGATACGGCTAGAAATGTGAGTATAGCACCCTGGGAAATTGTAAGGCACAGGAGAAAGCTCTAACAAGGCACTCATGCATCCCGGAGTGTGTAATTATTCTGTCTGAATGCAGTTAAAGGATTTAATTAGTATACAGAAGGCAGCATAGCAGTGGAGTCTTCCTGACTATTGATTTTTAATAAGCTCAGAATAATGAACTGTCTTCAGGAAAACATCATCATAAATTTATTTCCTGTGAAAAATTAAGGAATTAAGACAGTGTGACCCCGGGGCCTCCATTTTAACATGTTTTAAATCCCTCAGGCAAGAGTCTCTTTTGACTTTTTTTATTTATGGATTTTTTTGGTCTCTTTTTCTTTTCTGTTTAGAGTTTCATGGTCAAGACCTTGCAGTATTTTCTCAGACATTCCTCAGTTAGCCTTTTTAATGTCAATTGTGCATGTGGAGCTCTTCTGTTGTGGATGCAAAAGTGTGTATTGTGTTGGTCTTTCTGGGAAAGTGTCTCCTCCTTTCCTGAGGAGCTAGAATATCGTTCTGTTTTTGTGTTGGTTCAGCCTCATCCCAAGGGTGTATGAATGCTGGAAAAGAGAAGGATCAGGTCTGCATTGCTCCCTAATGCCCACAGCACTTGGAATTGGTAGCCCCTTGGGATTGCTGCAGTTTGGGTGTCATGAGAAGCACTGGCTCCTTTGAAGAGGTAAAAGTTTTGTTCCTGAAACCTGGTTTCTGACAGAAATGATGTCATGCTCTGCCAGAGGAACTTGGGGAAGGCTCTGATGCTCCTGATATCAGCTCTTAACAGCAGCAAGGCAAGGCTGTGTGAATCACTTGTACCAAGATAGAAATATAAATTAGGTGGACAGTAGAAGTCTGAAATTTTTCAGGAACAGAATCCCTGGCCATCTGGTTGGGAGAGCAATATCCACAGGAAAAAAATTTTTGGGAAGGTGCAACGCCTTGAGATTGTTCAGGTTTTTCTGAAAGGGTGGGGATATTCATTCAAACTCCAAGAGAGAAAGGAAATAGACAATCTGGTTTACAGAGGATAGTGCAAGAAGTAGTGGCACTCCTACCCTGGGGTGTAGATGCTGTGAGACAAAATGCCTGGGCATGCGTTGGGGGTTTTTAGAGACTGGTTGAACAAGCACTTGCCAGGAACGTCATCAGCATCCTGCCCTGGGCAAAAAGGAAAATGAAATGACCTCTTGCAATGCCTCCCAGCTGGTCACTGTGTCATCCTAGAATGGGTGGACACAGGGTGGAAAGAACCCTGTATTTTGTGGTGTTGGAGAGTGCAGGGGTGACTCAGTCACCTCCCTCCTAATGAAGGAGTGAGTGATCCATCACTCTGTGCAGGATCTGGCAGTCCCATCCTGCTTATGTCCTCTCAGAGGCTTTCTTGAAGCCTGTGAGACCACCTGAGCTTTCTCCTGTGGGGGAAATGCAGCATGAGGTACGTCCTTTATGTTGCTGGCAAGGAACGGGGGCTTTGAGACTGTGCGTGTGGAAATTCTCAGACAAAAGGCGTCCAGGAGCAGAGGGCAAAAAGAAACCTTTAGCAATCGTATCACACCACTACTGATTTGAGCACTTCAGTAGAACAGGTCTGGTGACGGGGCTGTGCTGGTGAATGGGCTCTCAGCAGTGAGGGGCTGGGAAGGTGTTGGTGCTGTGTAATTGGCCCGTGAGAGGCGTAGCCCAGCTCCTCCATGCCTCTGCATGCAGCTTTGTTGTTTTGGTCCTTGTGAAAACACAGGAAGGAACATCCTTTTAGATATATTTTTTATTTTCTAGCAAGTAAACAGAGTATATCTGTGCGCAAAAGAGACATCTTGATGCTTCCATGTGCTTTGTTAAAAATTTTGCCCTTTGAAATTGGCATCCATGGACTGTTATGTCGAACACAGGTGCTTCTGAGGAAACAACTCACAGATACCCTCAGCAGAAAACTCCTCTAAGCTATTCAGAGACTGATATTTGGATAAAACTGTGGAACAGAGGATCAATTTGTGAAATAATTCACTGAAATAATACCCATGAAAGACATTAAGTACTGAGTAATTTTTCATGGGTGTCTTGATGCACCTATTTTATTTTATTAAGTGCCTGTCAACCCGAAAATAATTTTCTGCTGATACTTTTGATAGAAAGGAAGTCTGTGTAGTGCTAATCTGTTTCTGGCTGCTCTTGAGACCCACCCTCACAGCAGCAACAGGGTGCCCACTGCCTATAAATGCTGAACATTTTAGTTCTTGTAAGCTCTACTTTTTATCTATTCTCTTTTCTTCAGGAAACTGTCGCAAATTAACCCAAGTTACAACATGAGGTAACAATTTTTCATGAGGCTTCCTGTCAGCTTGGCCAGCCAGGTAGCTGTTTGTCATCTGTGGCCTTTAGCACGGCTTCTCTCTCCTTTACTTGCTTTCCTCAGCAGCAGTTTGTCATGATGCAACCTCTTAAAAGAGTCACAGCCTGTAAAAACTGAACCTATCCCTTAGATAATGATGCTACTTTACCTCCTGCTCCTCCCAAGGGCTTCAAATTTGCTCACTTTTAATCCCAACTATCAAAATGGAAGCAATGGTCACAGGAAAATTTGGCTTATTTTCATGCAGTAGACTTGTAAGATCACCAGTTCTGGATGGGAATAGGGGATACTTTGTGGTCTGCCTATAGGAATGTGTGACTGTGCTCCAGTGGACTTGATGAATTGCTGTCAGGTTGTTACTAATTGCTGCAGTCAATAGTGAAGATGTCTTCTGACAGCAGCTCCCTGCTCGCTGCTGCAGATGAGGCAGTTTCTCAAGGCTGAAATGCCACACATGGGAACAGGAATATGTTGGGCCACCTGTGTCCTGTAGGGAAGAAACCACATTTGCAGAGGCAGCAGTTTAAACAGAACCTGCACAATAGATGCTAATTAGCTGCCCTAGAAAGCTCTGTTGTGAGAAAGGCCCATTCACCTTTGCCAGCCTGAGACACGGGAGGTGCCCAGGGAGCTTCTTCTTGGCACTGTGTGCTGCCACTGGGCGCTGCCACTGGGCAAATCCTCATGGCCTTCAGGTGACACAGATGCACAGGGATGTTTCTCTACACGGAACTCACCTCTCTGCATTCAGCCAGGCTTCTGCTCATCGGGACTGTCTGCTGATACTCTTGGATTTATTTCAACTATTTCAGGCTTTCTTTGCTTTCCTCTGTTTCTCTTGGCAGCACACAGATGCATACAACCATGTTTCAGCCTACTCTAAAATCCTTTTATTTGCAGCTGATTCCCAAAAAAATATCTGAATTCCGAGTTTGGGTTGAATGCTTTTTTTTCCCTTTGCTCGAGTGTTAAGTTGTCAGTGATCCAGAACTTGAATACCCTTGATTAAACTACTCTAGTGCACAAAGGATTTTGTTTTCCCTAAATGGACCGAGAAATGGTGATCAGAGAGCTCTCATCTCTCACAAGGTCTTTTTGACGTCATGGATGGAAGAGAGCTGGAAGGTAGTTAACTTATATCACAGAACAGATATAAATAAATTCTCCAGCTAACTTGGATGAAATGATAGATTAATTCTTAGTGTTGCATTTTATCTGCTGCATCAAATATCCTGAGTGAGTTTTGGTTGAATTTGCTCCACAGAAAGCTGGAGCAAAAGAAATTAAATTATGCTTGGTTTGGTCTTCAAACCCTGAGCTGACCCTAGTTCACTTGACAATTCTTTTCAGTGCTTCGAGGACTCTTTAGACCTTCAAGCATGTAATGCAGTTGGCATGAGCTTGCAGCCCTGTTTTCTGTTGTGAGGAATACTTTCATTTAAGTCCAGCAGAGCACTTGCCTACCTTTTCTATTCTAAGATTACACAAAGTTTCACTGCAGTTTTTGGGACTATTGGCAGGCAATAAGCTGCAGGCATACTGCAGGAGTGCAAGCCTTTCTATGGTTTGGAGACAACAACTTTGTGCAACTTGGATAGTGTTTAGCAGGCTTTGGGATTTTTTTGACTGTTTTTGTAAAATTTCCTTGCAGCAGGAAAAAAAGTAGTTTCATGAGTTACAACCTATTAGTAGAGTAGACAACACATGCAGCAAAATTTGCAATCTAATGCTAGAGAGTTGCTATTCCAGAAGATGTTTCCATATTCAATAGGTCATGAAAAGGAAGAGCACACAAAAGAAACCCTTTTTGAATGTGTCTGTTCTAATCTTATAGTGGTTGAAATTCCTTCTGACTGTTAACTGTTAGTAATTTAATCCAACTCACAGAAGGATGAAATTATGAACAGAAACCCACCCATCCAGGTCTGAGGCACAGCCACTCAGTATGGGCTCTGTCAAAGAAGAAACTACTATAGCACACAGTGGCAAGAAAAACAATTACCTGTTATTTTGTTTCTTTATTTGTTTGTTTATACACCAGAAATGTTATTTTAAAGGGCTAAACAAGCGATAATAATTCTGCTTGAACACCCACACGCTGGCACTATCACTCTGAGATAGGCCGGGATGGACAGGGAAAGAATTGACTGTTTTGAGGACAAAAATGGGCAAATGAGCTAAGTTGTCACATCCAGGTTTCATGTATTTTTATATAAGGATTTTCGAAGAAAGGAATATGAATTGAGAGGAAAAGTGAATGTGAAAGACAATTACACATCAGTAATTTTCAGGTTGTTTCCCTTTTCCATAGGTGTAGAAATGTGCTCAATTGCATTTTATTTAATTTTTCTTTTACTTTAGATGTCCGTGCTTTTACAACTTTGAGGCAATTCTGAAGACTCTACCTCTAGTTTCGGGGCAGACCCAATATCTTCATAAAATATGTAGCATTGAGTACTCAGTAGCCACCTGAAGTCAATTGTCAAGCTCCACTTTTTAATTACAGACCATCTACCATATTCATCATGATGATCTTGCTAAAGTTCTCAATTCTCCCTTTAATTTTGGTTTAAAATATTAGAGACCTGAATGAAACACTCTTTCCCATTTTCATTCATGTTCCCATAAGCTAAGCAGTAGTGATTTTAGCTGTAAAATAAAATATTACAATCTATAGATGATTAACAGTTATTTTGATAATCATCAAAATACAAAATATAATATAATGAAGGATTTAAGAAATCTCTCTCTCTATATATAAATGTATTTAAATAAAAGTGAAAAATGCATGCAATATTCTTGTTTTCTAGTTGGTGTGTAAAGACCTTGGAGTGGACAACAGCTCTTACAGTCTGTTCAGTGGTACTGGTGGTGGGTGAGACCCTGTTTTGGGACTCAGCTAGAGTGAAATTATTTTAAACCATATTGGGAACCAGTGTTCTCCTTGCCAGCAAAGCTGAGATTTTATGTGGAAATAGTTTGTCTTTGGAAAACTTTGCTGTCACAAGAACTTTGATCCTGCTTCATGGAAAAAAATAATCTCAGGCAAGCCCTGTAACTTAGGAGCATTAATTCCTTTTTATAGGCTGAGACAGCTAGCTTTTACACTGAGCACTTCTTCACAAAAATCATACACTGCTTCATTTTTCTAAGCCATAGAGATTGTGAAAGGTCTCTGGAAAACCACGTAACGATTTAGATGAAAAGTCTGTTTTGTCTCGTCCAGCAGGAAGCATGTTTATCAATGTGGCTGTTCAACTGTGAATTTTCTAGGGAGAGCTCCATGTACGAGTTGATGATCTTGATCCATAAAAGCAGGCTCTTAGACATGACTCATAAACTTGTCTGTGATTCAAATGTGTTCTTCAGTTTTGAATAAATGAGTTGTCCAATGACCTAAATAGGCCTTGTCCTTGCTTTTATCTACATCCAGACTATGGGGTTAAGCCTCTGATAGGTGTTGTCCCATTGCATGTGGTGGACAATGGGTCAGTCCTACAGGGGCATAAGGAAATGCTATAGGAGCAGATTCTGATTACAAAGACTATATTTATTAATATGAACATGTATCTTCCACTTTTAGTTCTTTCATTTTCTGGGAAAATTACCACAATGTTATCAAAAATAATTTCCCCCATGTGCATGTAGCGTGTTGATTAACAGGTTTAATGACTTTCACTGTTTTTGTAGCCTTCTAAAGTCTTATCTCTCTTCCTGGCTTTTGTGCTCTTTCTAGTCATTTAGAAAATCCTGAAAGGAAGACAAAACAAGAGGTTTTGAGACAGTGAAGTGAGACAGCTAATTAGTCCTGAGGAAGCTTCAAAGTAGATAAGCAGACTAGATTGGGTTTGCAGTAATGGCAAAGATAAATCATTCAAAAGGATCATTCATTCTGGGGTTCAAAACATTTTACTGGAAGACATGAAATTTATTAAAGAGCATGCTCAGGAACATTTGGATTAATAAATAACACAACTGAAACTTGCCTGTATGTCTTCAGTTCATGGTCTGTTCTTGAAAAATGGGTAGTTCACTGAACTATGAAGTTCTGAAAAAAGCTTTTTAATCTTTTTCCATCCCTTTTCTTTCTGTGAGTAGGATTTTGTTTTCTTTTTGTCTAACCTAAATATTTTTGTTTTCAGATTAATGAGCTGCAAAAAATGGGACATGATGATGGCTTTTTTTCCACTGTGTGCACATGCTTTTCATCATGTCAATCTGTGCTTATTCACATCAACAATATAGTGAGTTTGTGGATCTTTTTCCTCCTCAAACCATATCTCCTCTTTCCCACCCACTGTGGCCCACTTAAGGGACAGACACATTTTTCAAATATTCTTGTCGATATTTTGCCTCCTCTCCCTGAGTGAGGATGCAGAAAGTGATGAATGTCTTTCTCTGCAAACCTGGCTCTTCTGAGTGCATCAAGCAGGAAGATGAGCAATGTCAATATCTCTCAAATTGCCTTTCAAAAACATTAGCAGGATTTTTCTCAAGGCCTTTTCTTTGAATTTAAGGAGCAAGTAGCAGGTACAATTTCACCCCATCCACTGAGGCAGAATCTCTACATAATAGAAGACTTTTGTAATTCTTTAAATTCTTGAGTAGAAAATACATAACTTAATTTTAAAAATGTATTTAAATTTGACAAATGCGACCCCTTCCATTCCCTTGTCCTCCCCTAATAATGTAGGTAGGTGGATTTTTCTTACTACAAGTTGATTTTCTTATCCCTTGTGCTCCCCACACAGATTCTAAAACCAGACAGCAGATAAATGCATTAAAAACCTAGAAATGACTCAACTATCTGAAATTGGAAAGAAAACATATATGCCATCACTGACTTTTGTTTTCTGTCTACCAAAGAGGACTTGCGTATTTTTTCTCCTGCCTTGATAATGAATACAATGTGAGCCATTAAAACTTCCACTGCGGACAGAACTGTGTTTTGTGCAAAAATACCTGCCATGGAAAAGCTTTAACATATATAATTTCTAAGGTAATAATCACCTCCTCTGAGAATTGTGTCTTTGAAAGGATAGAACTCCCATCCCTTCATAACTCACCGCACTGCCTTCAGTGATGTCGGATCAGTACCGTCTTTATTTGAAAGTGACAGTACCTCTGAGAAAAGTATTAGCTGTGCTCAACCTGTATGTTTTTTCATGAGGATTGTTTAGCACATAACATTAGATCAACCAAATTATGTTTATGTTGACTGCTGCAGCATGAACCTCGAATGGGCAACGCTTGTCTGGTGATCTGTACACAGGCACAGGTGCATGTCCACATCTCAGCAGGTCACTTTGAGCTCCTTTTAGTCTCAGCAGAGGAATACAAGTGAAAGTGGTCAAGCATGAGTAGTGCTTTAGGTGTTTAAATTTCTGGTAGATGAGTTTAATTTTGCATGTCACTGTTACTTGGTATAGTTACACTGCAACATCGGGTTGTTTCCGCAGGCCACAGTTCACTGTAACACTTTTACAATGTGGGATTAGGGTGTTATTACTCCACCAGGAGAAAACCTTTTCATACCTAAGGCTGTAGCAATAGTACAGTTACACACTTGAAATTCTTCCCATTTTGAGTCCCATCACTGGATATTGTACGTAACCACGTGGGACCTGGCTCTAGGGATGGGGGAAGCAGGCTGTTAGAGGCAGCAGTGCTGCCTGCATCACAGAGCCATTGTCATGCATCCTGATTTGTGCAAGCCAGAGAGACATGTAGGTGAGCAGACATGGTTCTGCCAATGGGACAATGAAGGCATTCTGACCCTTCCTCCTCAGGGTTTCCCTTGCCCTTCTTCTCAGCCCATCCTTTCTGTCTCTACCCTACTCTGAAAGTAAAGCCCTTGCCTCTTGACTGGGGTGTCAAAACTAAATTCTGCTGACAGCAAGCACCTGGATAAGTTCTTTGAGACATTGACCAACATTCAAACTGTTTCCTTCCTTGTGCTCTTTCTCAATGTTTTCCTATTTTCCAGTATGTGTGTACTAACTTGCAAAGCCTGGGATATAGGATATTTCTCTGGTAAAACCTAGGGCAGATGAAAAGGTTGCTCTGCCTTTAAGAAACATGCTCTGAATAGCTTAATAAAGACCAGACTTGCATGATATGCACACAACTGTTTTCAGATAACTATCATGACATATTTCAAATACTTAAAAATGCTCTTCAGTATCTTTTGCAGCAGATAGAAGTTGTAAGGTATTAGAAAGCAGGCCAAAAACTCTCTCCTTCTCTCTGCAAATGGATCAGAGCTTCTGTAAGTGAACAGGTTTCCTTCTCCTGATGAAAGTGAAGCCATTCCCTGGAAAGGGAGAAACAGCACTCTATTTACATCACTTTTTTTTTTCTGTCTAGGCTTGGAGTTTTTATTCACTGGGAGTTTTTAGTTTGAAGGAATTCCTAGCTTTAAGGAAGTCCAAGGACTCTTTTTACATAGCATTGTCCTCATGTCAGTGTTTTTCCAAGGGCTAAAAAAGGTGATGTTTCCAGTTTTTAATTATCTCTTATATTTAGTTTCAGCCATTTTATTTTCTTGACAGTGTATATTGCACTTGTGTGGGATATTTGTTGGAGGACTCCTTGCTGTATTGCAAACAAACCAGCTGTAGTTCAGGAATCATTGCTAGAGAGATTCTGGCATGGCTGACCATGTGCTGGACTTTTTGCAGCAATCTGAGGTGAATGAATCTCAGTGAACTGGTGGATTGCATGTATTTACACAATGTATCTGCAGTTACTGGCGTGTCTGTGAACAGCTGTGGTGTGAGAAGAGGGAAGATAATTCAGCTTATGGAATAAATTGTACATTGTATTCTTCCTCTATTTCCCAGCTGAGAAACAGCAGGCACACTCAATGTACATACAGTTTCCTCTCCCAACCCCCTTTCTTTCTTTTTTTTTCTTGGCTTCTTTTTTATGTGCCTTCTTCAGCTTGTAATTTTATTTGTATGTGGTTGGAAATCATGTATAGGTCACTAGAGGGATGGAATTAATTGTGCAGTGTGTTGGGAAGAGGAAAGGGGAGAAAAGGACAAAGAAGAAAAAATATATTTAAATATCACCTGTATCAGCTTTCTAAGCTGCTATGGTGGACACATAAGGAGAAACAGATTGTTGTTGCTTTTTGCCATCTGCTCAGTATGCCACAGATAGCTTTTATCAGCAGGGAGCTATTATCACCAGTTAAAAACCATACTCTCTTTAAATAGTCTCTCTCTTTCTGTCTCTCAGAAAAAAAATAGGTGTAACAAGAAAAATAATGTCCACCATTTAAACACATTTGTATGTATTTTCCCTATCTGGGCTCAATTTTTGTGCCTGCAGAAGAGGCTTTGTCTCATGTCACACACTGGGTTGTCCATCCTTGCCTGTGAGGGATTGTGAGGCCTTCCCAGCAGAGCCCAGCCAGCCTGGACACAGCTCCAGCTACTCTGTGCCAACATGGCTTGGCTTGACAAGGTCTGCACTGGGCTGTAGTGCTGCCACTATGTGACTCGGCAGGACTTTGCTTTTTAACCCTCCACCAGCCTCCAGTTTACAGGTGAGCTGTGCTGACATCACTGTGCAGGCACATTTCTGATCCAACCAGTTCTGGAGCTTAAGTTATCAAAAAAGGGATGTTAAGATTTATGCAACAGAAATGTACATAAACCTGTTCCTCATTCCCTGTATTTATCGCTGCAGCAGTAACAGCAGCTGCAACGATGGATCTCTCAATTGGTACTTCTGTGCCCTTTCCACTGAGATCTCCTCTTAACTTCCACCTGTCCCATCAATACAGGTATTGATTTACAGGTATGAATACAGGTATCATCATTTTGGGGAGACAGAGGTACTTAACTGCATGCTGGGATAAGGCTGTGTATACATTCCCTGGGACACTAAACTGCACCTGAACGTAGCTCTTCCCCCGTTAATTCCCATTGTGTCTCCCTGAGGCAGTTCCTTTATGACAGGAATGACTCCATTTCAAGTCAAACCATTTTTCCCTGCACCAAAAAGTTCCCAATTTAAGCTAACCAGCTTTTTTTCATCTTTGCACGTATCACTTCAGATGCACTGCTTCCCCAGAAATTTTAACCAAATCCATGTGTAAACCTTCTCTTTTTGCTTTGCCTGTATGTACACTAAACTAAGAACGTGTACATTAGCCTGTGCACCTTTCACCAGATAACTCCTCTAGAGCAGCTACTGTTTATTTTACTGTATTAAAAGTGACGGCTATATCCCGTTTGGAGAAATGTACAACTACAAGTAAGACATTTTTGAACGAAAATGATACTAACTATGTAGAAAAAGACAGAAAGAGTGGTGGTAGTGACTCAATTTTTTGTCAGGACCCTCCAGAGATTAACTGGTCTCAGTTCCAGTTACTTTCTCTTGCAGGATGGGACCTTCAAACCAAACCAAACGAAACCAAACGAAACCAAACAAAACCAAACCAAACCAAAAACCAAACCAAACCAAACCAAAAGTGTGTTCATCGCTCTTTGTCCTTGTCCTTGGATCCGTCATGAGTGATGGGACTAAATGAAGAGAATTAGGGCTAAAAGGAAGTTAATAAGTTTTTATTTGTAGGTTGTTTTGGAGAACACTGATAGCTGTTTTGATCTTATCTATGTGGACTGGCCCATTGGAGACCATTGATATTGCTGGTAAGGGTTTTTTCTTAAATGTAATCCCACTCTCCATTGGTTTGAACGTTCATCAAAGGACATTGCACCATGCAGCCAAAGTTAATTTCTATACTAGTTGAAATCAGTTGAATGATTCAGTTCTCATAATAACAGAGTCCCTGTCCCACTGGAACTTCTTTCCTTCCTAATGCAAACCATAATAACTGCTTTGTAAGGTTTTATTTTTTGATTGGTCTCCTCTATTCTAGGAATGCCAACATTGAGGATTAATGAAGATTTATGAAAACATATATTTATTGGAAACATACTTCTACGAGATAAGGCTTTTAGAGCCTTTAGTCAGTTATTTTATGTAATGGATTTTCTTGGTGTGGTTACTTATTATTAAATTTTTAAAAGAGCAACAGAATTTGCCAAATATCATATGAGTCTTAAGTATATTGACATTAAAGTTAAATGAGATTGCAGAGAAATTTGTCCAGTTTACAGGATGTCTGTATTGAATAACTCTTAAGCTTCTTATTCATGACTCTTCATAAACATGAAAATAAGGTTCTTTTATTGCAAACCAGAATAAATGAATTGGTAAAGATTCCTTTTTTGAAGGCAATTCCAGGGCAAGGAGTATAGAATAAATAATGATAGAAGGAAAAAGTGTTCTGGTTTTGTTTCGTGCTTTTGATATATCTCTGCAGAAGACCAGGACACAGGTGCAGATGAGAGTACCCTGAATGCTAATCTTGTACGGGCAGCATCTGGCACCAATGCACCAAGATGGAAGTCAAGGATAGTCTCGGGAAAGAAATGCCTTGTCCTTAGGCTGGTGTGTGATGTCTCAGTGGGAAGCTTCTTCCTGTTCATCCAAACAGTGATTCTGCCTGTGATGGATGCAGAAATGACATTGGGGCAACTGATTTGGAGAGCCAGAACTTGGCTTTCACAAGGCAGGTAATTTTTGAGTCTTCATGAAGTAGGTAGCTCATCTAAATACTATCTTGTCACTTTTCTGTTCATCTTAGCAGACATGATTAATTTATTACATATGACTGCTGTATTGGATATGACACTAAAATATTTCTCATAGTGAATATGGTCATTTGGTTTTGCAAGGCAACAGGTTGTCTCTGTTTTAACTAAATGACATACCAAGGCGTTTTCCATTTTGAATCATTCTATGACCCTATGTGTATTTTACTTTGCAGGCTCTGTGGTCTACAGTAATGCCATATCTGGCTGTTCAGCTAGGCCAGGCATTTCCTGGTTGCACCACTGTTTGCTGTTTCTGGAGAATCTATAACCTCGGCTGACCAGCATTTGTAATTTATTCTGCTGTTTCCCTCGAGGGTGCTACAAACATGTGAACTATACTTTTCTTCCTTGTTTTCAGTTGCAAGTCCTGCAATACAGATAGAACTAAAAATTAAAATAGCACTTTGCCTTGTGACTGTACTGTCTTTGTCAAACTGTTCTCCAATTGCATATACTCCTGCTATTTCTCATCATATCCTGGTAAGAGCTGCAAGGACACTCCTGGGTAAAGGCCATGTGAGAGAGTTTGTACATCTGTTCTCTAAGAAAAAGGAATTTGCCAAAGTAGTACATTGGTTTTGTTTAGTGGATCTTGTTCTCATATTTATTTAATAAAAGATTATATATTATGCTACTGGTTTTAGCAGTCATCATATGTTTAACTATTATTTTGACGATACTTGGGACACAAGTTTTTCCTCTTGCATTACAGTCTCTTCTCTGTCTGATTTTATTTGTTTGTTTCCATTGACAGTTCCTTTTTTAAGTTATGCTAGCTCTCAATAGATACCAGAGGTGGTCACACTATGCAAAACAAACTGAAACATGGCAGTGTTCCATCCTCCTATGAATGAGCAGCAGTAGTGAGGGCAACTCATTCTATGTTCTTCCCAAATCACAGAATTATAGAATCGTAGGGTCCAACAAACGCTGGGCTTTCTCCTGAGTCTCTGGGCTGGTTTGAAGCCATGCCAGCAACCATGGCTGCAGTGCCAGTAGGCAGCTGGAGCAGTGTTTTGGGTCTCACTGCTCAGGTCATTTTAGGACAGGCCTTTCAAGTTGATTTGCTGTTGGGGTTTTGGGGAGTTCCCCTTCTGTTTTGTTCTTTTTTTTTTCTCTCTTAGAGAATTTTCCCCAAAGCGTTGCCAAGACAATAAATTGCCGGTGCTTAAGCCAAAACAAAAGGAGAGAGGGTGGGGGCTCGATGGGACTACTGGTTCTTTTCACCTGGTTTTGGGTACAGTCAGGGCTGTTGGTGNGCCAAACACTGGCTCTTTTTCTGCCAGCATAGAGAACATGTTGTTTCAATAATGTATTTATAAACCAGGCTAGATTTTGTCTCCACATGAGACAGTAAAATATTAAACCTGCCTCTGTCCTGTCAGAGTTGAATGTGGCTGTCAAGATCTTTAGGGCAGAGCTCAGGGGAGGGCTAACGTGGAGCCTGCCTGTGGGCAGGGAAACACTGTCCTGGGCTGACCTGGCCCCAGGAAAGGCTTTCCAAACTCTGGTGTGTCTTGCTGCTCCTTATGTTCCCTTTTGTGGCTGTGTCCATCTGAAGATGGAAACTGAGTAGTGTGTCCTAATGTGCCTTTAGAAAAATTGCAGCTAATCTAATGCCTTCTCTCTTGCTGGCCTGGTTCTGAAATGTCATCACAATCTCATTCCATCTGAACTGTAATGCTGTCATGCTAAAATGCACAGAGAACTGATGTTTATGGCAGCACCCTTGTGTTTGGGTACTTTACATAAGTGAGGCCAGGTGTCCCTTGCATCTTTCATCCTGTCCTGCTGTTATATCTCTATATTGGTACACCTGAGCCTGTGTTTTATATACCTCCTAAAAAAGGAGGAAAAATAGCCTGTAAGAATTTTTTCTGGGCAGAGGTGAGTTAGGAGCTAAGACCTGACAGGGTTGATGCTTAGCCAAAATCCTGGAATTTTTCAGGAATGGTAGGTGTTGGGTTTGTGCCCCAGGATGAAATGTTCTTTTCAGAGGGGTTTCTCAGCTTTGGAGAGCAGAGATAATAAAATGGAAAGAGGAATTACTATCCATATAACATTATCAGTCTGCTCAACCAGGTGCCGATATTCACACCTCCATGTCCACCCAGATAAATCTCAAAATGTTTCTCAGCATGTTTGGCAATCTTCACTGTGCTGCCACTGTTTTCAAGTTGAAGTAAAGTCATTCTGCAAAGCAGCTGTTGGGCTGAGAAGGCAAGTTCTGAACTTGCTCTCAGATTTACACAATAACAAATTTCTGATTGTTACTGTAGTATGACTGCGCTTTTGATTAGAAAATTTCAGGGGATATATTTTAAAAATCCCTAAATAAGATTCTGAAGAGGAATACTTCAGAGAGTTGAAGGAAAGAGAGAGATGTGTTAGAGGAGAATAAGTCAAAGAAGAAATATGAGAAAGAATTTGTTAGGGATTATGAAGAGGAACAAAGTTAACTTTCAAACTGTAAGTACCATGACAAGAACCTTTCAGATTTCAAGGAATTTGACTTCAATGGACTGGCATGTGCTTGAGGGAGCAGCAAAGACAGCAAGATTTGGACAAATCCCAAAGCTCTCTGGAACAGATGTCTGAGTACAAGCCCCAATACCTAAATGAGGCAGTGTTTGCCTGCCGTGTTCAGAGAGCATGGACACCTGAGGGGCTGTTGCCTCATGCTGGGTTGTTGGGGAGCAGTGGCCTTCCTTGCCCTGCCTTAAGGATGTCCTACTCCTGTGTCTATTTTGGCCTTTCTGGTTTGGCAGGTTTTGTAGGTGTGCTGCAGAGTGATGCTCTGTGCCACAAATCCAGCCCAAGCCTGCAACTAGGGCCAAGCTTGTAGGAAAGTCCAGTTCCTGCTGAGATGTCCCTCTTCAAAAGCACTGCCAGTCAGACTGTTCTGACAACAGTCAGGGGAGCGTCTTTCTACATAACTTATGCTGCAATCTTTAACCTTTCCGGTTTTCAGCCTCTCTTCCAATCCTGTGTGCTGTTCTTCACAGCACCTCGGGGGCTAGCTTGTTTGGGAGCTTTCCGGGTACTTTCTTAGGCTTTCTCACACCTTTCCCTAAACCCACTTTGTTTCCAGAAATCTTCCTCACCACAATAACTGTGACAACATTTCGCAGCTGCTCAACCAAGCATGCACTTGTTTACATCAATCTGTGTATAGCTACTCCTCATTACCTGGTGGTTGATGATCTTATACCTACATAGGGACTGAATTTGCAAAGACACTCCTGTTGGTTCTGATACTGCTCCTTTGCAACTACTAGATGAAATCTACTGCAAAAGATGTGCATGCAGTGAAAGGCAGCATCTGGTGATTACTTCAGAAGAAGAGAAATCAGAAGAGACTTGAAGACAAAATTAACTGTACAAATTAGTTTTAAAACCAGTTTCTGTCCTTCCTTTCTAAAATTTTCCTTTGAACATGAGAACGCTTACAAACTTTTATTTCCTGAACATGGTTTCCTAGTGGTAGCTCTGTCTACAGATTATAGTCTGAAGCTTCAATAGTTCTTCCCTTAATGTGTCAAGCAGATTTAGTGTGATGGAAGTGTTGAGACATGTCCAGAAAGTTTGGGATCTGAAGCTGGAAAATGAGCATCATGGAACATTCCTGGCAGTTCTTCCTGTTTCTTCAGACCCAGTGAAACATTTGACACTTTTTGCCATGCTCAGACATTGCAGAGAAAACATGTTTTTGTACCTTTTTTTTGTCTGGACTGTGTCATGACTATAGGAAGAAGAATTCATGAAGGTGTCCCATCTCTTAAAGATGACTGGATTTCCTTGCTAACAACTTCCCACTAATCTGCTAAAAATGCCTTTGGATTTAAGTCCTAAATTGCACAGAAATCTAAAACTACTTCTGGCCACCATGCGAAACAAGCATCCATGGGACTAGGATTTACATAGGCAGAGAATTGCCACTTTCCCCTCGGAGTCCCTCAATGTTTTGGCACAGAAGACATGGATTTTCCCATTTTCCTGCAGTGCTTTATGGCTGGTGATAACTTTGATATCTATTTCAAGAATAATTTGCCATTTCTATTAAATCCATTAACTTGTAATGCATCAGTGCTACCTGTGACAGGCAAATAACACACACCAGTAGCTAAAGGATTTTTTTTCCCCTGACATGTACAATATAACTTTATTTCTATAAAGGGGTAACGAATGTACAGGAACTTACTTGGTTTGCATGAATTTTTTTATTTCAAAAGGTAAAAGAGAATCCAGACCAAAATCAAATTATAAGCTTATTGTGAGTATTATGAGCTCATCCTTAGATGAGTGTCCCTACAAAGTATCTCAGTGTGGATTGGTATTCTGGTGGTTTCTTTTCAGGGCTGGATACCTTTGCTGAGCTGTGCATCTTCTGGGTTGATCTGCCCCTAAAAGGTTAAGTGAACTGGACATGGCAGCAACTGAGGGGTTTTGCTAAAAATGATCCCTTTTAGAAAGGGAAGGTGATAGAGATGAAGGAAAGAAAAAAAGACTTGTTTCAATGCTACAGACCTTCAAGCTACACTAATTAAACTGCCTGACTTAATAAAAGATGGAACTGGAGGATGGCATCAGCTGTTATATCATGGTGTGTTAGCTACCTCTGGGATTCTGGGGAATTTTGTAGAAGAAAACAATCATCAATACATAATGTGACATCTCAGGCTTTGCAGAGACTTCTAAGAAGGAGATTGCTGACCTTTTCCCTCAGCCATTTTCTCTGAGATGTTTCCATTCCATTTTGCTTTTAAACTAATTAGAAGCACTGCTAGCAGCCTGTTGAAACATCACAGAAATGTAGTGATGTGGTCAGATAGACTGACAGAATTCTGTTTCCCAGAATGGCTCTTGCAGTTCCAGAAACATTTCTCCCCCCCTAGCAACAATTCTTGAAAATCAGCGATCATACAAAAAGAAGCAGAAAAAGATAAGCAGGTATATAGCCCAGTCTGCTATGAAAGAGGAAATATAGCCCAGGAAAATATTTGCAAAGTGGCCATGAACACAAATTGGAAGAAGGTGCTTTTAGGCTCAGCACTAGCAGAGGGAAGTTGGAGCTATTAGCAGCCAGTTGTTTGATGTTTGCTGCCACTGAAGTTTATCACGACTTCCTATATTTTCCATACCGAAATAGTATTGTGGGAGTGAAATGTCTTTAATCTATCAGTTTTTCCTTTTAAACAAAGCAATATCTCCCCTTTAACTCTGTCTAATGGGCTAAAAGTAGCAATGTGAAGTCAGGCATGGGGTGTAGCATGGGGGTTTCAGACTGAACTGTGTAAAACTGGCAAAACACCTGCCCATTCTCTTTAGAATGAACAAATGAATCATTAAATCGGGCACTCCTGCTCACCTCCACCAGTCTGCAGCACAGCACCTTTTGCAGAGCTCTGGAGTATACCTGGGCTCTGGCCCTGCAGCCACTGGCCACTTCCTGGTGCGTTCAGGTGATGTTGGTCCATCTCAGGGTCTCAGCACTGGGAGCAAAGCCCAGTGGCTGTGGCAGATGTTTCTTGTCGCACTGCAGTTTGGTTTGTTTTTAACCCTGAGTGGGTTCCTTCGCATGGCTGCGCAGTGGTGTCAGCACTGCTGCAGCTCTGCCTCGTGGGCAGTAGGTCACTTAACTTGGTGTTAGTCACATCCATCCTAGCCCTTGTCAGATTCCTAAGCAGGGGAGTGGGGTGCGGTGAGGGGACTTCAGCTTTTAAACTCTGCAGTGTGTCCTGTCTGAAAAATACCATTCGAGTTTTTTGCCAAAGTGCAGATCTACCCTTGAGGAGCTGCAGAGACTCAAGAGATGAAACAAAAGAGGGAATCTTGGTCAAACTTCCACTCTACTGATTTTTCTGATAACTAAATTTTTTAATGTAGTAACCCTTGCAGTATATGGGCCTTATGCCTCATCTGTGCTTTAAACTGCAGCCCAACAAATTTATATTTGAGAACTGAAAGCACATGTTGAAAACAGCTTTTTCACATCCCCATAACCTAAAATGAGCTATGTATGTATAATATAACCTTTCCAAATTTGTTTGAAAATACATTGCTTCTGACTTGACTTTTCTTGTGCCAAAGCTTTGAGTCTGACACATTTTTTTCAGCCAAAGCCCTAATCTAACCCCTTAAATTTTTTTTGATATTGGAAACATTGAGCAAGAGCTGTTGATGAGGTTTGTTGTATTTTTTTTACAGTATTATTTTCATGTTAATATTAAATGAGACATAATCTACAAGAAAACAGACTTTTTATTTAAATAGAATAAAAGCTCTGTGGTACTGTCCTTGAAAGTCTGAAATTCATGGCACTGCTCTAGAACGGCTTCCCTTTTGTGATGGTTCCTCAGCTGCATGAGTACATAATTTATGCTCCATGCATTTCTAGGCTACATTTCCTAGAAGTTACCCATAAATAGTGAAAAAAAAAAGGGGGTTAATATAGGGATCAAGAAATAGATAGTTCTTAGGATTCCATGTGAAAACTGTATATATTCTTGTACAGTGTAACTTGTCGGACACTGTATGCAGTTATCTATTCAAGTGTAGTTTTCTGAATTCCAGTTTGCTTACAATCCTCAACATCTATTTTCTCTTAAAATCCCACAAAATTTCAAATGAGTTTTGGCAACAAAAGCCTTGTTCTCATGCATCTTAAGAGTTACATTCAGATTAATTTTTGAAGCTAAAGAACTTTCCATTTCAGCCATGCTTTGATAGGTCCCAGCACATTCAGGGAATAGTAGTATATACTTGTGTTGTGGAGTATAAAGGTAATTTGGGATATAATTGCTTTAACAAATATATAAATGGACACTCTTTGCTGAAAATGCATAGGTATAAGGGTAATTGTTTTCTTGGAAACAAAAATTATTAGTCTTGTAGGGTTTAGCTAGCATGCCCTCCAAAAGCTCTGATAAACATACACTTGCTGGGGATTTTTTTCAGCATGATGATCCATCTTTTTGATTACAGAGGCTTATAAATCATATTACATTGTGCACTTCAGTCATATTTGCTGATACTGTATTTTGGCTCCTGTGGTAGTAATCATTTTAAGCTGCTGGTTTTTTGGTTTTTTTTAATGAATATTGAGTTATTTTTCTCTGAGTTAAAACAAATTTAAAAAAATCTAATAAAAAGCATGTGCTTCTCTAGTACTAAATAAAATTAACTTAGGAATGCCTGTAATTTAGGCAGAAGTCTGTTCTTACAGCCTTCCAGCCTGAATTTATGAGATGTGATACAAACAACAGAAAAGGCAGTGTATAGAGAGAGTGCAAATTCAGGATGGGAATGAGGCAACAGAAGTGTGGGGTTGGGCATGAAATTCTGGAGGACTGAGAGGTATTTCAGTTGCAAAACAAATGTTAGTTGTTTTTAGTGGAGATAATGACAAAACATGAAAAACCACCAGGCTTAGGTGGAAGAGGTGACAAAATTGAGATGCAGGGAGCAGGCAGGGTGTGCAGTCTGTGATATAGAAGCACAAGGGGCACACGGGCAGATTTCCTGTCTCATCTGTTGCGAGATTGTAAAGGGCGAGTGTGGAGATTGTGTGATGTGCAGGATATGTGGGTGGACAGTGCTGGTCAGGAAGATGTGACTGCAATAGCACAGAGCAGAGCCATGGCCAGAGCTGCAAGTTGGACTGAGCAGGTTTGTATTGTCCTCTGAGTTCCAGGATCTGGGGGACAGGTAGGACTGGTTCAAGTCTGGTGCTGTGTGCCTTGCAGATCTCGTCACCATGCTGTGCTGCTAGGGATCCAGCAGGATAAAATTATTTTCAGCAGTCACTTAAAAAATAAAATTGTCTTTTAAACACAGGTAGGGAGAGGGGAGTGGGGAAAAGTGAGAGGACACAAGATGCAGAAGGATACTGTACAGGGAGAGAAAAGGCAGCAAATGAACAGAAAACCTCTTGCTGGGGACAGATGTTGAAGAAACAGATGCAGATCCTACTTTGAACAAAACTGAGGAACAAGCATTCTGCTATTGGGTATCTCTGTATTAACCTGCTCTTTTTGTTGCATTGAACAGAAACACAATGCTAGTGCCAATGTTTTGCAAGCAATGGGCATTGGTTTCCTTTAGAAGTCCATTGCAATGAACAGAGATTATGCCAACATACTGGCCTGTACTTACTGGAAGCAGGTATGTCTTTTTAATGTGAAGAATGAGTCTGATACCCTCATCTCTCCCAAAATGGCAACAGGGAGACTCTTTCCATGTTGGGTGTCTCTGTGCAGCTCCACTAGACAGACTCCAAAGATCACAGAATCACAGAGAATCGCAGAATCAATTAGGTTGGAAAAAATCTCTGAGATCATTGAATCCAACCTTTCCTTAAACACCTCCAGGGATGATGACTCCACCACTTCCCTGGGCAACCCTTTCCAATCTCTGATCACCCTTTCTGAGAAGGATTTCTTCCTAATGTCCAGTCTAAACCTCCTCTAGTGCATATTGAGGCTATGTCCTATTGACATATTGCTGGTTGCCTGGGAGAAGAGGCCAGCCCCCACCTGGCTACAGCCTCCTTTCAGGCAGTTGTAGAGAGTGGTAAGGTCACCCCTGAGCCTGCTTTTCTCCAGGATAAACACCCCCAGCTCCCTCAGCTGCTCCTCACAGGACTTGTGCTCCAGACCCTTCTCCAGCTCTGTTGCCCTTCTCTGGACTCACTCACTCACCCTGGCTCATGTCCAGCTGCTGTCACCAGCACCCCCAGGTCCTTTCCAGCCCCTCTGCCCCAGCCTGTGGCGCTGCCTGCGGTTGTTGTGACCCAAGGGCAGGACCCAGCACTGGGCCTTGTTGAACCTCACACCATTGGCTTCAGCCCCATCAATCCTGTCCAGATCCCTCTGCAGAGCCTTCCTGCCCTCCAGTAGATCAACACTCCCACCCAACTTGGTGTAGTCTGTGAATTTCTAATAGGAGACTCAATCCCCTCATCCAGATCATCAATAAAGATATCAAGGAAGATGTGGGGGGAAGGCAAAAATAAGATGGGTCACACTCTGTGACTGGTCTGGAGCAAAGCTGAGACCCCAGTCCTAAAGGAGGGCTTGCTTTCTGGGCTTCAGCAAGCACTGTATTCTGCATTTTTGGGCTTCCAGGTTTCCTGCCTTTAGGCTTGCAAGAGCAACTGTTGGTATCCTTCTCCACCAGCAACTCAGTGAAAGCAGAAGATTCTTTGAACAATATGAAAATGGAAAAAAATCTTTCGTATGTGATGGAAAGTATTTCCTGGATGGTCCCTGTACCTCCCTCTCTTCTGCTGGTCTGTGTGAAAAGCAACAACCCGAATTGAGGTGAATCTGCTTTTGGCTCTTCCTGGGAAGTAGAGAAATGTCCAGAATTAAGGTGCAGATGTCACAGGTTTGGAGGGAAAACACCAAAATCTTAAAAGAAAAGGTAAGGGACAGCACTGAGTACAGTTAATATGGTGTTAGAGGCAGAAGGAAACAAGCATCTCAGCATCACCCATGTCCCTGTTGATCCTGATCCCATGTCCCTGTTGATCCTGATCCTCACTTTCAGTGCATTGGCCTCAAAGGATGAGTGTTTAGCCAGAAGTGTAGGTTGAAAGGCAGGCAAAAAAGGAAAATAAAAAAGCAAACAGAAAATTGTGCAGTTGAGATGAAGCCCCCAGAGGGCCAAATTCTACAGGTTTTCTTGTTTTCCAGATTTGCTGGTTTAATTGGAAATCAGGAAAACTGCTGCAGGGAGGAGTAGGGCTGTAGCAATTATGGAAATGTGGCACTAAAGAATATGTGCACTTAAAGGCATAGTGAGTAATAAAAAGAAATTTGTTTTTCAAGGACCTTAAAACTGAGGTCTTTGACTGGAATCTCTGGGGCAGTCCTAAACCAGTACTGTTTATGAGGGAAAAGGAAATGCATATGAAGAAAATATCACCTATACCTGCCATGTTCCATTGCACTGTATAACAGAACTGCAATAGAGCAGTTGAAAAAAAAAATTACAGCTTTTGCATTTTTGATTCTGTGTACTTTAAACTCACAACCTTTTATCTGAGCTGTGAATTTTAATGGCTGGATCTTAATGATGCAGTTCAAACCCCATGCAAGTATATTACATTTTCATCTATATCTATCTCTATTCAACCATATTTACTTGTTTCCTTCATTTCTTTGTTTGAGTCCTCTTCTATCTGTCTCGTTTTATGCTAACATGGATCATGAATCCTATTTAGGAGAGTGAAAATGTTATACAGAATCATAGAATCATAAAATCAAAGAATGGTTTATGTTGGAAGGGACCTTAAAGATCATCTATTCCCACCCCATCCCCCTCCCCACCCTTGCCATGGGCAGGGACACCTCCCACTAGACCAGGTTGCCCAGAGCCCCACTTAACTTGGCCTTGACACTGCCAGGGATGGGGCATCCACATCTTCTCTAGGCAACCTGTTCCCGTGCCTTACCCATCCTCACAACAAAGAATTTACTCCTAATATTTAATCTGAACCTACTCTCTTTTAGTTTGAATCAGTTCCCTCTTTTCCTGTCGCTACATAAAAAAGTAAAAAGTCCCTCCCCATCTTCCTTGTAGAATCCCTCCAGGTACTGAAAGGCCTACACTAAGACACTCCAAATACTGCTTTTTTCCAGGCTGAACATCCCAACTCTCTCAGCTTTTCCTCATCCGTCTGGTCATCTCAGTGTCTTTCCTCTGGACCCGCTCCAACCAGGTCCATGTCCTTCCTGTGCTGGGACCCCAGAGCTGGATGCCGCCCTGCAGGTGGGGTCTCAGCAGAGCAGAGCAGAGGGGCAGAATCCCCTCCCTGGCCCTGCTGCCCACACTGCTTTGGATGCAGCCCAGGACACGTTTGGCTCTCTGGGCTGTGAGTGCCATGGCTGGGTCATGTCCAACCTCTCACCCACCAGCACCCCCAAGTCCTTCTCCCCAGGGCTGCTCTCGATCTGTTCATCCCCAGCCTGTGCTGATACCAGAGTTTGCCCCGACCCTGGTGCAGCACCAGCACTTGGCCTTGTGAGCTTCACATCTGCCCACTTCTCCCGGTGCCTCTGGATGACATCCCATCCCTCAGGTGTGTCAACAGCACCACTCAGCTTGGGGTCATCTGCAAATCTGCTGAGGGTGCACTCGATCCCTTTGTCTATGTCACTGATGAAGATACTAAATAACACTGGTCCCAATACGGACCCCAGAGGGCACCACTTGTCACTGGTGTCCATTGGGACTCTGAGCCATTGACCATCACCCTCTGGGTGGGACTGTACAACCACTTTCTTATGCACATGACAGTTTATCCACTGAATCCATCTCTCTCCAATTTAGAGAGAAGCATGTTGTGGGGGACCATGTTAAAGGCTTTACAGAAGTCCAGGACATCCCCAGCCCTTCCTTTGTCTGCTGATGCTGTCAGTCCACCACCGAAGGCCACTGGGTTGGTCAGGCAGGACTTGCCCTTGGTGAAGCTGTGCTGGCTGTCTCAAATAACCTCCCTGTCCTCCATGTGCCTTAGCACAGCTTCTAGGAGGAATTGTTCCATGATATTCCAGGGACAGAGCTGAGATTGACAGGTCAGTATTTCCCAAGGTTGTCCTTTCTACCCTTCTAAAATGAGTACAATGTTTCCCCTTTTCCAGTCACCTGGGACTTCACTTGACTGCCATGACTTTTCAAATATTATGGAGACTGGCTTGGCACCTACGTCAGCCATTTCCCTCAGGACTCTGGGATGCACCTCACTGGGTCCTGTTGACTTATGTACATTTAGGTTCCTCAGGTGGTCACAAACCTGAACTTTACTTACAGTGAGAGGGACTTTGCTCCCCCGCCTCAGTCCCCACTCTGCCATCCATCCAGTCAAGAGGTGTGGGAAGAAAGGTTTCCAGTGAAGACTGTGACCAAAAAGTTATTGAGGACATTTACATTTAAAAGCATTTATTCCCCACAGTGTCTGTCACAGCATTTAGGCCAAACACAAGACAGATCTCAGGCATCAGTTAACATCCTTTGACCTCTGTCTGTGAGAAGGGACTAATAATGCTCATCATCCCAAGGAGGCAGTGGAAATTACCTGGTATTTATACATATGAAGGTTGAATCCCTGCACAAAATCTGCACATGTTGGTTGGCTCCCCATATCTGTAGATCCCAAATTATTGGAAAAACTTTCTACACAAAGTCAGTCTTTTTTCACCTACGTCAGTGACTGTATAAGACTTCTGGAAGCAACAAGTGTTTTCTAAGAACTTAGATATTTAATAAAAGCTTTTTTCCTTTTTCTCTCATGGTTATTTTAATATTTACAGTTCCCTACCAAGTCATCTTGAAATCATGTGGCTGTCACTGTGGATTTAAGGTGTGTACATTTTTATAGAAGTAGAATACCAGGGAGCCAGCACAATAACCTTTGAATCCAGCATTGCTTGTTTCCTTTCCAAAATATTTTTTCAATAGAGGTGGAAAACATCTGGATTTTGATAACTATTGCTTTATATAATGAAGAAAACAAAGAAGACAAAGAAAATGAAAAGAGATAGGAAATAAAACATTGAATCCCAAAAGAGTAATACATGATTCTTCCTTCAACGGCTTAATGTTTTCCATGAAATATTTTGGGGATGGGAAAAATACTTTTCCCATTACCATCAATGCCATCACCTCAGGAATAAGTTAGCTGTGGGAGCAGGTATCTTTGCCTTCCAGTTTCAAATTCCATAAAAATTAATTTAACCTCAACTGGTTGTTAGTCTAGCTTTTAAATAATTCTCCACCACCACAGTCTCAGTCCGTAGTTAAAAACAGGTGCTCTTCATTACTAGTTCATGTTAAAATGGAATAAATATGTCCAGATATTGGAGAACTGCTACTGGAAAAACAT
Source organism: Ifrita kowaldi (assembly GCA_013398055.1). NCBI lineage: Eukaryota > Metazoa > Chordata > Aves > Passeriformes > Cinclosomatidae > Ifrita > Ifrita kowaldi. The sequence goes on from VZRS01008063.1 coordinate 107,795, forward strand.
ATTTCTCTCCCACACTTTGTGTCAGCCCCAGAAGTTAAGGCAGAGTAGGGGTGGCAGTTCTGATGGCATTGCCAGCACAGGCAGTGGAAAGCCACAAGCTGGGACTGGTCCCAGGCGCTCCCCTAGGTCCGTAGCACACAGGGGTACACCCGACCTCCCTTCATCAGGGAAGCACATTCCCTGGGCAGACCACACCAAGCTGGACCTTGGTGGCCTTTAATGGCTACTATTCAGCATTTCAGCGTGGCCCTTCAGTGCTCACAAAGCCTGTTCATTGTTGCAAAGGAAATAAATTGTGAGTTTTTAGTTAGGCGTGGGTATGCTAACATCACAAATTATGTTTTCCACACACCACAACCCCACCCCTCCATTTCAGCCAAAGTAGAGGTGGGATGGACACCTAGAGAAAGGAAGTAAACAGATTTCTTTCATGTAGGAAGATGGACTATGAGAGAGGGATGTGGTACAAGTATAGGGAAAAATGTGCGCTGCAGAGAGCAGTGGACAGGAAGAGCGTGGCAGAGCAGCAGATTGGGTTTAGGAGCAATACCCAGTTGTTGGCTGGGTCCTGCTGCAGGGACAGGAGTCCTGAAACCCGCCCATGTACACCACCATCCCACAGAGGAAGGCTGAGGGAGAGCCCAGACCCAGCCTCTGAGAGGGGGAACACGTCTGTCTGTTATCTACTCAGACAATTGTGACCGGGCTTTTTTCTTGTTCCAGTATCCTAGATCCAAGCTCCTGGAGCACCGGAGCACAGCAGCTGCTCCCATGCAGCCTGTGAGCAGCCCACTCCCTGTGCCACAGCACTGCCCTTCCCTTTGAAGCTGGGTGGGAAGCATGTCACAGCAATAACCTGCTTGTGGATACGCTTTCCTTTCCTGCTCCAGCTGAAATTCGTCCTTGTTGGGGAGGCTTTTGACAGGCCTTTTGCATCACAAAGATTCTCACCATGGTCTTGGGCAGGGTCTGTCTCAGTGGCAAAGCATTCTGCGCTGCAGATGAAGCTAGAAATTCAGGGTTTAAACCTTTTTGTGAAACAACTGATTGAACAGATGAAACTGTACATTTTACTCATACTTTCCCTTCTAGTTTGAAAAAAACATGATTTTAATCACTCAGTTCATTGCTTGGGTCACTCCACTAGACTTCAGGAGAATTCATAATTAATGACTCTGAGCAGGCTTTCTTTTTTCAGTTCTTATTTTTCCTTTGAACTTAGCGTTTTTTCCCTATTCCAGACAGCATAATTTGCATGATGAACAAATGGTATATTAATCTTTTGATGTGGATTCATGTTGGTTTATCAAATTTCTCATAATCTTTTACCAGTCTGTCCTGTTATGTTTTCAAATATATTAATCTTCAGCAGAGAAAAAAAATGAGTCTTTCTTCCCTGTGTCCTGTTATACCCATGGAATCACACTACCGACCTGCCATCAAATCCTGAGAGAGATAAAGCATTCTAATTTCTTTATGAGACAAGCTAGCAAATTGTGGCGTGTTGAACTGATATTTCATGGTAGGTTTGCTGATTCCTGTCCCCAGTTATAGTTTGATTAGTAACTGATAATTAATTGCACAATAATTTCCTTGTAAAATGCACCACCTTTCTGGAAGTAAAAGCAAAGGTTAATGGCCATGACAAATAATGTAGAAATGCTTGCATTTAACTAGAAGAAAATTTTGGCTGCAGCCACATCTTTACAGATTTATTTGAATTTTTGAGTAATGTCTTTTCACGCACATGTCCTTCTACAGCATTTCAGGTAAGTAATCTCTCTTTTTTTCTATGATGGGGAAGCTTCTTGTTGTCCTTAGAAGTGTGTGTTTCCCTCTTTTTGTACAAATATATCTGCACATCAGTGACTGCAGTGGAGATGTTCTGATGGGCTTTAGAAATTTAGTTCATTGTGCACAACAGATCTGAGAGTTTGAACTAGGGTAATGTAACCACGTAGCACAGGTGAAAAAAATCTTATCATAGTATTTTTAGTGCTGGTTTATCTTGGTTCTTCATTAAAAGCCCCTTTTTAGTACTTCAAACAACAATGATCTGCCTGCCAAACCAAGTCCAGGAGTGTGGATTAATTATTTCTGCCACATAAAGAAGCTGAGTTTTAAACACGAATGTCCTTGCTGCCTTTGTGCAAAGCATGTTGGCCTTGGCAGCTGGTGTGCCTTGCTCAGCTATAGACCAGCTGATATAACGTGTTGGTGGAGGGATGTAACCAATACTCAATGAACAATATTAATTCTGGTATTTAAAGGGCTTACAGCTGCTGCAAAGATGAAGAAAAGATTTTTCCCTTCAGACATTTGACATTTCTAAACGCTCCCAAATTGGGTAGACATTTTTGATTTTCTGGAGCATTTCAGGATGCTCAAATGCTGTCAGGAACCATTGTAGACATTGAAGTGCTAACTTGGGACTAAGTGTTGCCTATTTGCCTAACAATAAAGATGGCCTTAGGACTGAGAAAGTATTTGATAACTTCTTTGCATAAGGAAAGGTGAAATATTGTTGTGTTCTATTTGTGAATGCTTTAGAGGCTGGACTGTGGCTGAGCCTCCAGCATATAATTTACATCCATCAAACAGCTGTGATGTGTGTGAGCAGTCCCATGTGACATACGTAAGGATTTTCACATATCCAAGTTTGCTGATCTGCATGGAAATACTTGAATACAACAGACCAGTTAGGATGCATACCTGTCCTCTGATACCTGTAGGTTAAAGAAACACATTCGTTTTGCAAAGTTCTTTGGGTCTCTATATGACTATATGTCTGTATGGCTTTTCTACATTACTTCTCCTGATGCTCCTTGAATCTTGTAACATCCTGATTGAAATGGCTCTCACAGTAATTTTTTTATAGTACAACTATTCTTAAAAATTTTGTTTTGAAATGTTTATTTTTTATCTTTTGAAAATGTTTGGCAGAAAACAATATGTTTATTTGTACAAAATTTTTAATTTTTCTTGTTGTTTGTAGAAGAAAGGTGTATTCCTTGAAATAGAGGGAAATGTTTATCACAAAGCTAACATTTTCTTTCTTGGGAATATTTTAGTATTTTTACCTTTGAATATTATCACACAGACTTTGTGCCATCCAGATGATTCTGTCTAAAAATACCTTAATTGCCAAAGTAGTTGTTTATCCCTTTTGGCAAATTGTAATACCCAAACCCAAAAAGTTTCCACAAACAAGAGTTTCAATCTCTGAAAAATCAGTCAGAGCTCCAGAATGAGGGTTGATTTTTTTTTTTCGGAGGCCTCTATGAGTTTGTGAAGGGATAATCTTCACTGACTTTTGCCTGTTTTTAACTTCAGGGTGTTTTGTGGAAGCTGAAAGGAAAACGAAAGCCATAAAGCCACTTACCTGGTCCCTTACATTTATAGTGTTCTAATCCTGTGACATCCTGAAAACCCACAGACATTTAATTTGCTCCTTTGTCACCTATTTGTTGAACCTGTTTTGTTACCTTCAGTAACAAAGCTTTTTGCAGTCTGCGTGCTACATTTTAAAATTCTTCAAGATTCTGCTTACTTTGAAATGCTCTGTTCTAATGTTCATCCGGTTGTTTTGTCTTTGTTTTATGGCAATTTTGGTCTTCCTGGGGCTCCAAAGATACTTGTGACATCTGTGGAGGCCTAAGCAAAGACAAGGACAGAGCAGATAATCAGAAGACACTGTCCTTCTTCTCCGTTCTTTCCAGCAGAACGAGGGGTGCAGGATGGAGCAGCCTCTCTAGGGAAGCCTGCAGGGACCTGCCTCTTTGTGCTTCCTCTACACTGCCACACCTCAAGCTTGCCTCCTCAGGGGCACCATGTGCTGACAGGAGTTGCAGAAGACATGCAAAGTAAGGCTCTTGCATGGCACTGGTTCAAAAATAACAGCTTTTATTGGAATACTGTAATTACTGGCACCTTGTCAGGAAATGTTACCATTGAAAGTCTTTCTGTTAAAGTCACTTCTTCCATCAAAGTAACTTCTTCCACAGTAGGTATGGAGATATGATATATGAATACAATTTTTTCCAGACAAAACCCAGCCATTTTTCATGGGTGCCGGGACTCAGCCCTGTTTCTTTTCCCTTGCCTCTCCTGCTGCTGGTAAGTCTGGCACATTAATCCTCTCTGGTACTCTGGTGCCGAATACTTTAACTCCTGGGGTAAATCAGCTTCTTTGCTTTGAGGAATGCTTGGGCTCAGGGAATTAGTGCTGTGAGCTGCCCAGCCACTCTTAATGTGTACAATGGGTAAAACAAAAATGATCCAGAGGCAGATTCTGTTCAGGGATGATGGAAAGTTGTTACCTGTCATTCATTCCTCACTCGGGTAAAGTCAACAGTAACCTCTTTGATATGGTGACCCAAGCACTGGGACCAAGTTAGTTTCAGAGTTACTTTGTGGTCTTGGGCTCTGGCTCTCTACCATGGTTTTTCCTTACTTTAAAATAGGCAAATAATCCTGTCTTGTAAAGCCTCAGAAGGCATTTAGAGTACCAAAAAAGTATTGAGTGTGCAGAGTTGGAAATTGGATACACAGAGGTGTGCAAGCAGCTGATAGCATGGGATCTACTGCAAAAACTAAGGAAGAAAAGAAGTATTTATTATCTAGGTGAAAGCAAATGCTTGAAAAAACAAAGAGGCCCTAAAATTGATAAGGAAGTTAAATACCACATGGCCATCTGATACTGTCAAGGCAAGGAGGTGTGCAGCCAGTCAGTCCTTGGGGCAGGGTGTCCATGCTGCCTGCTGGAGGCAGTGGGAGCCATCAAGGTAGCTCTCGGTGAAACCATGGTATAAAAACCTGCAACACGGTGTTGGGTTATCCAGGGGCCCAGAACAACAAGTGGTCTTATTGTTAAAGAGGCAGAGATATCCAGAACCATCCTGAAGACCTGGCTTTGGACTATGAGATTAGAAAGGCTTCCAGCCTTGGAGGCAGGTGCCACCCAAGTTTTGTTCTGTGGCAGGCAGGGTTGCTGATGGTAGGATGGGATGCCTCCTCCACTACTTCTCCAAAAGATGATTTGAAACTTTGAGTTGGAGCCGTTATGGCACGTTTTAGGCTAACTTGTGTGCTGAGCCTCAAGTGCCCTTCTGGTCACTGAAAATTAGGCTGGATAAAGCATAAATTAGCTCCCTGAGCCCTTATTAGTTTTAGTATCTCCAAAGTAATTAATATTCATATGCCAACAGAGGAGCTGGAGTTGTTCTCTCAGCTTGCACACAGAAGCCTTGTGTGTAGTGCCTGGAGCATCTAAGCCATCTATGTCTGGGGCCAAAATCTGACCTAGTGTCAGTGGCACGACTGTAGCATGACATGTGGTTGTATGTTATGCACTCAGACTTGACTTCACATGGGAGAAAATGGCAATTCACAAGGAAGGCTTTGTTTAAAGAACCTTCCCCATCTTGCTGATGAGGCCAGGAGGTTGCACAGTCACCACTGGCACTGAGACAACGACTGTGCCTCTGTGCCTTTGTTTTGCTTAGGAGAGCTCTTGAAGCTCAAGGCATGGCCACCAGCTGTGAGGCCAGCCAGAATTTCCTTGGCTGTGCAACATGCTGATTACTTGCCCGCTTCCTGCGCAGAGCTTACGTGGTACAGAGGACTTTGTCCAAGCCTTCTACGTCAAAAGGGAATTAAATTTCAATGCAAATACAGGTTGCATAGTTGAGCCCTTAAGCCTACAACGAACTCTGCAGTTTAATCTGCTGCTGCTGTAGACAAGTTATCCTTGTTAAATAGTTTAAATTTAGCCAGTAGAGCCCTTGAGAGATTATTTTTGGGACACATTGTGTTTACTGATCTCCACTAATCATGTTATCTATTAATTCTGCTGTTCAAGAGCACATGCCTAGACCTTGTACTTTGTTGCTAATTTGTCTCTCTCCTATATGAAGCAGGGACCCAAGGAAATCAGAAAATTGCTGTGACTGTTTCTACCAGGTCTGCTCATTAGCACTTTGAGCAGTAGATCAGATCTGCACAGTGAGGCTGAATCCTGGCTGACCTTTTCTCTGCTCTGAGTTTACAAACATGAGAAGCAAGTTTGTTTACTGCAGATGTGCAGTTTTCTGGACGCACTAACAAATGTCAGCAGTCCAGCAGTCAGTGCTTCCCTCACTCTGCTGCTCAGAAGTGCTCTGTTGGTGGGTGAAGATGCTCAAACTGTGGCAGTGGGCAGCACAACTCTCCCTGCACTTTGTCCCCTACTGTAGCCCCCTTATGCAAAAGTGCTCTGACAGGAGAAGCCTCAAAAATTCCTATTTCCCTTCCCTTCCCTTCCCTTCCCTTCCCTTGATTTGATTTGATTTGATTTGATTTGATTTGATTTGATTTGATTTTACCTTAGCAGGGAACCAAGGCAGCCACAATATGAAGGAGTGCCCTGGGAAGCAGATGAGAATGCTGTACACATAATATAGCCAGGTGTGATTTTCTTTCAGGCACTGCCGGGGAATGAACCCCTGCTTCTGCCAGGACTTAGGTGCTACAAACTATCCCTGTGACGGAAAGGGTGTTTTCTTCAACCCTTCTGCTCTGGGAGACAGTGCCAGGTGCCAGGGCAGTGCAAACAAGGGCAGAGAGAGAGTTTGGAGATTAGTTAATAATGAGGATTTAGTTATGAACTGACAAACTGTCATGGAACAGATACACAACTGCTGTGGTCATGCTGCTGCTGCTCCAGCTTGTGTGGTATGGCTTGTGCTTGGAAAATCCACCATGCAGTGTTGCATACACACGTACATACTGTTTGGGAAGTTTAACACAGCATGCAGTCCCTGTTTAAACTTCCTAGTCAAACCTAAGTTTGAAATCCCAGCTGGACCATCCCAGACCTTATGAAAAAAAAACTGGTTTACTGCCCACCATGGAAAATAGTAGTATTACAGTAAAACTACCTCAAACTCCTCTGTAAGGTCTATATCCCACTTTTTTGTTAGCAGTGGAAAGGGAACAGAGGGAAAGAGTATTTGAGGGGAAAATACTACCACAGAAATTATTTCTGTGGATGCATACTGTTGGCAGCTCTTCTCTGAGTTCTCTGGTGGGCTGTGGAAACAAAACAATCTGATTTTTAGACAAGATGCTCAAGTATGGACACAGATGTGCTGTGTTGTTAGGGCACCAAGGGACAAGGAACTCTGTGGCATGATGTAAAGTAGCTTTCTGAGCAGGGCATTCTTGGGAGGGTGAGAACTGGTGTCAGGAAAACTTCAGTCTATTTTCTGCTTGTCCTGGGGAAATTATCTTGGTACAAGTAGAAGTAAGGCCAATAAAAACCTGTCTAACTGTTATTCTATTATTGGATAATAATATTTCAAATTCTCTTTTTATTATAACTGAGGAAGTTTCACAATTGGTGGACACCAAAGGCATTTTCTGTTTGCAATCATAAAGTTTTGTTTTCTTTATGTAGCTTCTTGTAAAATGTTTTTCTAAGAATGCTTAAATTAAATGCAAAATTAAGAAGTGGCATTAAGCAAATGCCTTTGAACAAAATAGAAAAAAATATAATCCACAGCTCCTTAGTGGCTAGTGTATTCTTATGCAAAAACTTTGAACGTATCTCTTCCCCTTCCAGTTCTTTTCTTTCTGTACTATTCAACTCCCTGTATATGATTGCAACACTTCCAACAGAGCACTTTGCATGGACAGACCTTGATGATTGAAGAGTATTGTGCTGAATAGTGAATTGTGTAAGTGTGAATAGGTGCTATTTTATCTGGAGAGAGAAGTCTTCCTTTCCTCTAGAAGATCTGCCCAGCAAAAGACAGAGCTTAATATTCAATTAAGTGGGCTTAATATTCAATTTCCATCGTGGAGGAAGTAATCAAATGGGCTGATGAAATGGGGCTCCAAATGAACATCGCAAAAATGAGTAAGCAAGCAAAAAAGTTAGTAGATGTAGAAAAAGTAAAGTAGCTAAATACGAGGCCATGAATCTGGCAAAAAACAATCTTAATCATGTCTACATGATGCTGAATTTGGTAAGAGGCCTTGGAGTCACTGCTGAGGGCTTTCTTCAATTAACTTTTCATATACAACAGCAGCAGCTAACAAGCCCAGCAAAAAGTTGGTCAGCATTAGAACGGCGATGAGAAGAAGAAAAAATGCACTCTTTTACTTGGTGTGTGCATAACTTAAGTTCTGTGTGCAATTCCATTATCCACATTTCAAGAAGAACCTAGAAGAAGGCAGAAATCAAGATGAGTGTCTTGTAAGGAGATATTAAAATATAGGACATTAAAGAGACTCCTCATCTTGTAGTGCAAGAAGCTGGAGTGCTATGCCTGAAGCCTACAAAATCAGAAGGGAAGTGGACAGGCCTAATGCAGAACTAAAGTCTCAAGTACTGGGACTTATCAGTCCCAGCCACTGAAGCTGGTCAGAGATCAGTTCAAATCTGAGAGAAAACACTCCACTGTGTGAGTAGTGAACTTCTGAATTTGATCTTGCAGGAGATTGTAGAAGCAGATGCCATCAGCATACTCAAATATACATTAGACAATTTAATGGGTAATAGGGCTGGAAACAGTTAACTTAAAGGTCTAAGGGACACAAAAAGGGACATGTATCCTCTAACAACCCTGACACAGCATCTGAGGGTGCGGGAGGAAGGTGCAGGAGAGCGAAGCCAGAAGAGCAGCAGGCTTGCGTGACTGGCGTCTCCTGTCGTGCTGCTGGAGGCAGAGCATGGGGCTGGATGCACCCGTTCTCTGACCTCTCCGTTCGTACCCAGCTGTTCCGCTGGCCAGTGTCCAGTTCAAGGCAACAACTGCAGCCAGTGCTCGCTAAAGGGCAGTAAGGGATAAAGAGCTAGGACCTCACACAGCTGACAAACACAGACTGGTTCCAAACCAGCTTTGCCCTTTGAAAGAAACCCATTGTCACTCAGTGCTTTGCTCCAGCGCCAGGCTGAGGAGGGAGGAGGTGTATGACCAGTGCAATGTCTGGATGTCTGACGGATATCTAAAGTAAATGATGTATAGTCGAGCTAGGCCAATTTAGAGTTATTCTTGTGTGCAAAGATGATGAACTTAGTTTAAGTAGGTCCTAGGTTTAATAAATGAGGGTAAATGAGTTCTAAAAGCTTGCCTCCTCTCTTCATAGGAAACAAGGCAGTCACAAGGATTAGATTACTACATATTGGATTTATATATATTTTTATTAGAAATCTTCTGAATTATCTTTTAACAAACCCCTATTTTTCTTTAAACAGGAAATACTTGTTTCTATTGCTGAAGGCTACACTTGATGCTTCCATTTTTTAGTGGAAATGTTTATGTTTTCAAGAAAATGATTTTTTTTCTCTTCTGAGAGCCTGTGTTTTTGTGTTGGAAATTTTAAGGAAAGGCTTTGGCAGAAGTTTTTGGGACTGACTGTCAAGGTCATGCTCTGTTTTGAAGTGGTTGTTTCCCCTCTGACAAGCCAAAGCTGAGGACATCTGTTGCCAGGACAGATCTGTTGTGCCACCAAGAAACCTTACGGGGAGCTCTGCAGTGCTGGGTACCTACGGCAAGGCTTCCCCTCCTGCCTGCCCATGGGTTGGGGCTGAGAGCTGATGTGCTAAAAGGACTCCATGCATGCATATGCAGCTCCCCCTCTATCCTTAAATGCAGTTCTTTAATGAAGTAGTCTTCAAGTAGCAGTTTTCAATCAAATGTTGTTTTGTATATGGAATGAAATGAAGGAAAATTAAAAACAAAGTAAAACAAAACAAGACCTCCCAAAAACTGTCCCAGAAAACTTGGCAGCTCTACTTATTCTGTAATCTACTGTAGCTACCCAGGAGACCTAAGAACTCATCAGTGAAGAAGGAGGCAATGGATTTGACTGGAATGTATCACTTTTGGAGAATGACTAAGCGGGAAAAACAAGGTGATGTTCCGTCACTGGCCACAGCATCAACTGAAGAACCTTTTCTGTCAAAAACTATATTCGGTGCACACACTCATTGACTCACAGGAGTGATTTGTGGCAAAGGTTTGTGAGTGATAGAGCTCAGCTTCCAGCTCAGACCACCTTGTCTTTTGGCATGAAAAGGACTGCTCTTTTCCTCTAGACATAAACTGTACCTCAAGTTTAAAAGATGCAGACTGACAGGACATTTCATCAAAACCTTATGTTAAAATAAATACTCTCCTGATTATTTGCACAACTTTTTTTTTACTCTGAATTATGGTGAGACTGGAATAAGTTCTCTTCCAGTTTCTACATTTGCACCTCACTCTAGGAGATTCTGCAATGCCTTTCCTGCTGTAACACCTCTCCTGCTGTAATACCTCTCCTGCTGTAACAACTCCTTTAAAATCACATCAGCAGCTGCCTGTCACTTAAACAAGCCCTGGATTCTGCCACCTTGTCAGGAATGCGTTTGTTGGAATAGAAGATCCATTTTTTTTTTGCTTACGTGTGTGACCTTTTACCAAACAGTATTCAAAACTTTGAGAATCAGAAGCAGGATGGCAAGAATTGGCTGCCATTGCATCACAAGGACTCTCCACATTCATGGAGGTTCTGGTGTTTGCAGCAACCTCCTCTACCTTGTTTTTCACTGCTCATTCCAAGAATATTTGGTACATGTCAATGAAGAAATAACTTCCTTCTTTTTAAAGAACAAAATTGGATATATACACACATGCATTGTTTACATATAACAAACACGCCTTGCTTCTGGATTTTTGGCTAATTCTCCTTTAGTCTTCTGAAAATAACACATCTTCAAAAGTTTTGAAAACAAACTCCATCCATCCCAGCAACTATGTCTAATCCCCTTCCTTGATTATGCCCACTATTTCTTTTCTCTTCAAAGAGAAACACAGATGACTAAATTCTCCAGGCACTTGCTGCTATTCTCTCTGACTCTGATTCCCTGAACAAAGTAGATTTCTCATGGGTAGTTTGCAAGGAAGAGGAGGACAAGTGACAGAAGGGAAGAATTTGGTGAGTTTCTAATTGAAATTATCAGCATGATATCACCACAGCTGGAAGAGCAATTTGTCATAGAGACAGCAGTGCAGGTGTCTGCTGAGAAAGTGTACCTAGTTACAAGGGCACTGAAACCTCTGCAGTTGGCTGAGGCCACCATGAGCTCTGCCTGGGCAGAGCTGTGGCTCTCATGGCAGCTGGGATGTCTGCAGGAAGGGTCACTGGACAGGAGACATCCCAGACATCTGTGATCCAAGCAAGAATAATTTCAGACTATTTTAGTTTCCAGAGAAGGTCATGAAGGTGCTCCCAGGGCTGAACCACTTTCCCTATGAGGGCAGGCTGAGAGAGCTGGGATCGTTCAGCCTTGAGAAGAGAAGGACCCAGGGAGACCGTACCTAAAGAGGAACTACAGAAAAGATGTGGAGGGACACTTTGTCAGGGACTGTAGTGATAGGGCATGGGGCAATGGTTTTAAACAGAAATAGGGTAGATTTAGATCAGGTAGTAAGAAGAAATTCTTTACTGTGGGGGTGGTGAGGCGCTGACACAGGTTGCCTGGAGAAGCTGCTGATGTGCCATCCCTGGCTGTGTCAAGGCCAGGTTGTGTGTGGCTTTGAGCAATGTGGTGCATGGCAGGGGGTTTGGGACTAGATATTTTTTAAGGTTCCCTCCAACTCAAGCCATTCTATGATTCTATGATTAATAAAAGGCCTTTTCTTTTAGCCTTTAAATCTTGTCCAATACAAGTTGTTGATAAAATATTTTTCTTATTTATATAAGCTAGATAGTAATTTTTATGGTTGATTGCCTATGATAATTCTACTTCAGAAAAGCTTTTCTCCAAAGTCCTATTTATTTAAACAGGTCTGAGATCAAAGCTTCTTTCTGTCGGTCACAGAGCACTTTTTTTCTTTGTTGCTGAAGGAATAAGCCTATTTGAGCAAGATTTTTTAAAAGCTGTTTTCTATTTTGTTTGATAGAGTACTCTGTGCCTCTAGAAATTCAGAAGAAAAAATACCTTGTCTAAAAGGGTTTTAATTTGGATTTTTTTTTTGTTCTGATAGTGGCTTCATTGCCTTTTAAATTCTTTTTCTTCGGTACTTACAAAAATGAGCAAAAAGTTAGGAGACAAACTTGTAAAGAATCTTTTAATCTGGAGGCCAATGTACAGAGACGGAAGAGAAACTGTGTATCGATAGTGAGAGCTAGTGACTGAGGAGAGCTGAAACCAGTACTAAATACAGGGCTACTGCTTGATAGATCCTCACTAGATAAAGAGGAGTGGGGTGAGGTTTCTTTTTATTTTCCTATTTTTTTTCCATTTCGGGGTGGAGAATAAGACCAGCCACCTGTAAGCAGTATTTTTAAGCACCTGTCCTTTTTTTCCCTTTCACAAATTTTTGCAGTCAAAAAAAGTGGAATTAATCTAGCCACTGGAAGAGCTGCAGTAAATTTCTGTTCTTTCATATTTTCAAATGAAAATGTAGAGATGTCACACATAACTGTTAGACTACGTAGTGTGCAAAGTTTACCATTAATGGTAAAAGTTCTTGCTCCATTGACTCTCATTGAAATGTTGATCTCAGCAGAGGAACGAGAGGAATCAGGAGGGACATTGGTTCTAGAAGTTATGGATCTGCAGTAAGGAACAAGGCTGTGGTTTCACAGCAGTTTGGGGAGTGCCAGGAGTTCAATATTTGTGTGCACTAACCTGTGTGCTTCTGAGCGCCTGACAGCCAGACAGGTCGGAATCAGACCAACAGCACTGTCATAGCAAGTGTGGATAACACAGTCTGTGCTGCCTGTTTGCTCCTCTGGGAACAGAGATTGTGCCTGACCTGGCAAGGTATTTGGGGAAAAAGCTCCCCCTCTAGACGAGAATAGGTTTGTATCAGCAAAAGGGAGTTTGCAATTCAGCAACTTGCACCATGTGGCTGTGGTTTTGTTTTGAGATGTGATTACAGATGATGGTCTATATGGAGGCCAGAGATGCCAATATGGGGCTTCCATGTCCACGACTGTGGTAGGAGCTGTTGATATGGAAGTACTGAGCAGCGTCAAAGGCCTCCTGTGGGGCTGCTGGTGTCACGGAGGCTCCCTAGATTGTGCTCTGGATGCCAGGGGCTGCCACCACCTGTGCTGCTGGGTCTTCCTGCATGAGAAAAGGGCTGCAGAGGTGTGGCTCCTGCACTGCAGACCCGTGAGGGCAGAGCACGGGCTGTCCTTGTAGACCAGCCCTTGGGTGGCTGTGAACAGCTGGCAGAGGCTGCATGCACCCTCAGTGCAGAGGACGGGAGCATTAAAGAACACGAAACTGTTTTGTTTGGGGATTGGCAGAGGAGTGGCCTGTATGGAGGTTGGTCTCATGAGTACAGGTAGAGTGAGTTTTAAAATTAATCTGCTCTTGTCTCACGAAGTAATTGCATCTGTGAAGGTGTGTTCAGATCCTTATCTGATCCTTATTGGATCGACAAAAAATTTGTCTGGTGTTGTGTATTGTACTAAATAGCTTTTTGCATAGGAATTGCATCTCACAGAAAAGTACTGGTGCTAACTGCAGATTTTTTCAGAAGTAGTGCAAGAGATTATGGCCTAAATATTAGTAAATCTTACTCCATACATGCAATAAGAAACCCTATATGGATTAATGTCAATTTCTATAATTCCTTCCTGTTTTTACCATGCAGTGCTTAAAACATTTTGGATGTAATAATTGTGTGGTTCTAGTAGGGGTGAGGTACCTGGGTAGCTGTAGTAAAATCTTTGCTTAACATGATTCACTAGACCTAAACTTTCTTACAGTTTTACCTTCTTCTGTGGTTAGTAACACAACGAACAGACAATGAATCTAAATATTGCCCTCAGAGAGCCTCTCTTCCCTTGAAGACACCTGGCTTGGGACAGTGCTGATGCCAACTACAAGTCCTAATTTCATCCCAACTTTGTAGCAGCTTTCAGTTTGTAGCTTTAGTAAAAAAAACTACTCCCATTTACCTGTGGAAAAGATATTTTTTCAATGAACTATGTGCTGAGTTCAAAGTTTGATTTCCTCAAGAATTTATGCAAACAAACACCTTCTATTCTTTCTTGGTTGGATGGACCTAAAAGCTTGCTCAGGAATGAAAAGTTTGCACACTCATACCAAGGAATGATTTTTTCACTGTTTCTTTGGCATTTGTATATTTGAAGGATGAAGGAAATTCTTTTCTGACAGACTTGTTGGCTGTTTCCAGACCCGACTACCACTAGACTCACTACTTTGGGATTATAGGTGAGGAAGGAGATGGGATGGCTTCACAGTACTTGCATCATGATTTCTTCATACTGCTACATTCAACTGCATAAGCAATTGTGGTCCTTAGGTGCATGCCTCCCTGTGAGAGCCATGGACATGCAAGGAGAGGGTAATAAAAGGAGTATGTATGGTAGATCTAAACTTGAGGTTTAATTTTTGAGATCTTGTTCGTATTCACTTTTCATTTTCACAGCTCAATTAACCACAGTGGAATCTGTGTTTCAATTGAAACAGAATCGTAATGTGTTGTCACAGTGGAGTTTTTTCCCTTTATTAGTTTGCTCACTTTACAAGGTGCTGAAGAGTCAGCATCTATGAAGAAAATATGGAAGACATGCATGATTCTTCCTCTTGTGTATTGCACTTTTGGTGTTTTTGTTTTGTTTGGAAAGAATCAGGATGATGTATTCAGGTCATGAAGAGGTAGAAAACTGCTTTAAAATTTATTGGCATGAGGATATCTGAAGAGCGTGTGTTAGAAAATTATCCCTCTTTCTTTTGTTTTAAATAGGCTGTTCTGGATAAATTAGGACAAGAAAAATTGACTTGGCTGGGCTTTCCTTGACTGGTGAAAAATGCTCTTTATAGTTATGAAGAAGTCATGCATCTCTGAGTAATAATTGAGCAAGTACATACTGGAAGTCTGAGGGAAGAATGAAGTTTGAAGAAGACAAGGGTAATGTCCTGTGTAAGTTATTAGTCTATTGTCTTACCATCCCTTGCAAGGAAAGAAAAGAAGAAATATGGGGATTCAGTGATAAAGAAATTAAAGGATAGGGAATATGTTTAATGAAATTCAGTATAATTTTGGAAGAAAGAAATTACTCTCCATTATTTGGTAAAAAGAAAACCTAATTTGACTCTGTTTCATGAAAATGTATACAAATACAATAACAGTATTAATGCTGCATAACATTCTAACTTTAACACAGAATAAAAACAAGTATGACATGAATTAAAAGTTGTCCCAATAAGGGAAATCTCAACAAATGCAATTATTTCTAGCATGTTCCATGTCCTAGATTATCACGAAACCTTAAACTATTCTGTGTTTTCATCACTGATCTAGCTACAAATATTCTCATGTTGTAAATAACCGTGATTTTATGTTATGAGGTCTGGCAGGGTTTTGATCAATGATGAGGACATTAAAGCTGGAGAGAGGAGTCAGGATGTCTCAGCACGGCAGGCCTAAATACAGACAGTTTGCTAGGACGAACAAGGCAATGAAGGATGTACCTTTAATGAGAAGTCCAAAGTGTTAAGCCTGCAAAAGCTGTAGGGACCAGTCTGTCCCTTTCCATACCATGTCACCACAGTTCTGGGGTAAGACAGGCTGATGCTATAATCAGAAGTGCAGTAAAGACAAGGAGGAGAGGGAGAAAGGGCACTGGTGCTTCAATACACTATGCACCTCCACAGTTCACCTAAAATGCAGAACAAATTTGAAGACAGGGATGACAACGGCTACAAAAGCCATTGGAGGGCTGAAAGGACAGTCTGTCAGTGACCGGCCTAAACCAAGTCAGTCTATTTAGCAAAAGAGGGCTGAGTAGTACTTGATATAAATTTTGTAAGTATCTTCAATTAATATTTAATTGCCTGTATGTTTTTTTTTGTGGAAAGCAAATGGCAATAGAGTAAATGAAGAAGAGGAGAATGGACAGTTTCATTCCTTTAAAACAATACAGTTCATTTTCACAGGAGGTAAGCTTCAGCTAGAAAAGTTATGCTTTAATCAGATGTATGTTTTTGAGTTCAATACAGGATAATTAAATGAAATTTTGTGGTTAGTGTTTTATAAATGAGCATTCTAGGTCTTTGGGTGTGGTTTAATGGTCTTCTGTTCTACAAATCTGGAAAAGGAAAAACGTGGATAGCACTATTGCATTCTGGCTTCTCCTTGAGTGAGGCTGAAATGTGCTGTACACAACAGGCTCTGAATATGTGTGCTGCCTTGGCTTTCTTTCAAATATTACAAATATTTGACTACATAAAGCTCATGTAGGAAGAAAATTGAATTTCCTATTCCTTCAAGCCACATAAAAAGTTAACCTCTGTTTTATTGTTAACTAGATGGCAATGAAGGCAAGTAAAACACATCCTGAAATGGAAAACACTTGAGCCTGTTGCTTGCTGCCTTATGCTGAAGACTAAGCAAAGATGCCTTGGTGAATTTCCCGTTCCCTCTGAAGCATGGCAGCATGAGGAAGAACAAATGCGTGCAGAAGAAGACTTCCACTGGCAAAAGGGAAGGGGAAATTCCCCAAGGCATCTTTGCTTAGTCTTCAGCATAAGGCAGCAAGCAACAGGCTCAAGTGTTTTCCACTTTGGGATGACATGCTGACATATCCTGGTTCCTCTCTCCATTGTGCCAGCTGCCTACAGAGAGGTCATGGGCCCCAGGGTCAGTGGGATGCAAAGACTTCATCCGACACCTCAGAGCTCATGGGAGGGAGGCAGTCATCAGCAGTGCTCTCCCTTTGCTGTGTGTCCACATTGCCCCAGGAACTAGCTTCCCCAGATGCTTTGCCAGGTAGCCTGGTGATCTGCCTAGGAGAGCTGGAATGAATTGTGTAGAGGCCACAGGGCTTGTGGGGTCAATGCTAAGCTGGTGTTACCTGTCTGGTCAGGAAATGCAGAGAGCAGGTGTGAAGTGAGGCCATAGGAGTACCAGCAGAAATGGAGTGGGGGAAGTGATGGGTGCTTGTGTCTACCGGTTACTACAGGAACCCAGCACAGACCACTTCAGGATGGTACTTGAGGCTAAGCTAATTAAGCCTGCTGAGAGAGCTGGAGTGCAATGACAGGATGTATTACCTTGGGCTTGGTGCGGTGGTGACACGGTTACATTACCCTGTTCAGGCTGGGAGCATGGGCAGAGCTGGCCTGCATCTGCCAGTTTGTGTTGCAAACATCTCCAATCCAAACCCAAGCACAAGTGTGGGTGCTTGGCCATCCTCATGATGAGAAATTAGCAGCCAGGAGCACTGCTCAGATTGCATTGCTTCCCATGTCCTGGGCCAGCATGTTCATGGGAATATGCTTTCAATCCTGATTCTATGGATCAAAGGTTTTATGCCCAAATGACTGGGAGCTTTGGGCAACACTCTATGGCAAAACAAACTGTACCAAATCTTCCAAGTATTCTGTAATCAGGGATTGCTCAAGATTATAGCCCAGCTGATGGGTTGCTCATCTCTGTGTTGCTCTACATGACCTGTATTCAGCAAGGATGGGCAGCCACATTAAAGCATATCTTTCTGGGTGAAATCTAAAGCCCTATCCTGCAGATACTTAAACCTTGGTAAATGGATTCTTGCACGCTGTCTTGGAAGGACTGTAAGGTCTGCAGGCTTTTGGCAAAAATTCCAAAAGAGAATGAAGAGATCATGTTTTGTGTCAGGATTGACAGCTGACATCGCTCAATAGAACTTGGTTTCTTTGTATTTTTCTCTCATTTCAGACAGCTAATTTTGTGGTAGAAAGGTAGAAAGGAATAACATACTGAAACCTGTTCTGCCTGTCAGCTGACTCTGCTAGTCTCTGATTGCTATGTATCAGAGCTTATAATAGCAGCCGCTCCCACATAAAATTGACTCTGTGTATTGCCTACCAGAAGGGTACAGTATTTAAACACAATAACATAATTTATGATAAGGCACAAAGATTCCTTTGCTCCTGCTCTGGATCTCCTCATTTGACATCTGATTTCAGTGTACTCGTGCTGCTGCAAATAAGACCAGGTCTTTAATGTAGAATTATTTGAAACAATGCAGGTTGTTTTTATATTCGTGCTTCTTGGCTGAGCTTTGCCTTTAGATGTGGGCTCTGTTGCAAATACGAGGCTGTGTCCGCACATGCATTTTTATAACTAGGATGTCTTTGTAATAATGGAAGTCTTAAAATAGCTGAGCACTATGATATCCTCACACATTCTTTTCTAAAGTTGATACCTCTGTGGTGGGATCACCCATTACATGGATACAATTTGTTAGCAAAGCAGGGAAACTTTCTCTGGAAATAATCTCTCCGCAAATATGCCCCACCACCCCCCAAAAAAAAACCCAACCAAACAAAAACCCCAGGGAAATTCCACAGAAAACTTTCACTTCTGAAAAAAAATAAAACCCAAAATCTCATCTCACCTGATTTTCTTTTCACATTAAAAATATTAAAACAGGAAAGCCTAGCTCCATTTCTTCGGGGTAGACCATGATGGGGGTACTCAGATGTCTCAGATCTGGCAGGTCTCTGTAGCTGACATGTGACAATGCGCTGCTTGACCCGTCTTGCCAAATAGTGCAAGCTGCTACCCTGCATTTCCATGCTAAGGCAATTTACACCAGTTTATGGCATGAAAATTTTCTCCACCAAATGTTTCAAGGAGAATGGCTACTTTTTTGCTCATTTGTGGGGAGATACGTTATTTTTCAGAGAGCTGTCTGTAAGCTGGTCTGTGAACTGGACAACTGTAACAGATTTATCCATTCTCCTGGACAACTGGAATTCTCACAACCACTGGTTTCGACCTTAAAATGAAACCAGAAAATACTCCCCAATGCAGAGGTTTTGTGTTTTCATTCTAAAACCTCACCTGAAAAATTATGTTTTGGTCAAGGTAGACTGTGTTTAAAATTTTTGGATAAACAGAGCTATTATTTTGCCATGATATTCCTGCTGCCTGTGAAGCAGTTTATCCCCACGTGTGGACAATTTCAGACTATGAGGATATTTTAGTTATGACATATGAACATGTTCAATGATTGATTCTTTCACAGGCATTGAGTGACTGACTCAAAATTCAGTTTCTGCTAGAAATGAGCGGTGGAAACAGAGGCAACAAATGAGAAAAGAGGTCTGTTGGTTACTAGCAATAACCACTCTTGGCTGAAGCTCTGAGTTTGCATGTGGTAAAAAGGATGTTCACTCTCATAATGTCATCTGGCAGTATATGTCCTCAGAACCTGCTGTGAATATGGATTTAAAACTCATGATTTTTCAAACTTGTCCAAAAAAGCTGATAGAAAGGTGTCTTAAAAAACAAAGAGAAAGGAGTAATAAGTCACAGTTTGTTGTCTACACTTATATAACAGGGTCTTTATAAATACTGAATTGAAATTCCTCTTCTGTGCTTTTGTGTAAAGTCATAATTGCAATCAGCAGGAGAGGAAGAGTATTTGCCTTTGTCCTGACATTTAGGGAAGACACATTGGACTAATGAGCTAGGGCAGTGTTGGAGCAATTGTAGTACCAGCACCAGAGACTACACTATGGTGTATGGAGTGCATTCTGTGTGTGTAGCAAAAAGGGTTTTACAGAGAGGAGGCCATATGCTCCCTCATATTCCCTGTGAAGAATCAATTACACTGGGTTTATACCAAGTCTTTTGTCATGCTTCAAAGTCAAAAGTTGCCAGGAGTCCGTAAGATTAAGTAAAATATCAATAGCTTTCTTCCCTAACAGTTTAATAACGTTGGCATCACATATGAGGAATGAGATTTCCCTCCAGTTTGCCATGGCTTTTGCTGGACAAAGTTCTAAGCAGTTAAAAATCCTTCATGAAAAATCAGTTTATCTGGTAGCAAGTGTGTGGCCAGTGTGTCATCATGAACTACTTGCTTGCATGCTATCTATCAAAGCAAAGACGTAAACCCAAAATGGAAATTTTTTTCCTTCAAGGGATGAGGAGGTTAAAAGTCTCAAAAAAAAAAAAAAAAGTGTGGCATAACATTGAAAAACACTTTAAGACTGAGAGTCAGTACAGGCTTTGGGAAATATTAGACAGAATGTACAAAGTGGAAAGATTATTTTTTTTGTCTGAAGGTCTGATGGGTAGTTTCAAGTGAGGTTTACTTTTCTTTGGAATTTTATGGAACATTTAAAGACTAATTGGAGACTGAGGTGCATAAAAGCTTGGGTCTGTCTGTGACTGAGCAACAGCAACAGGGGTCAAAGGACTTCTAGAAGCTTTTTCTAGCAGTCTGAAGGTCAGCAGAAAAGGCTTCTGGGAAACCACTAGCATCCCAAGTACCACAAGCCTGGAGTGGAGGATTGTGGCAGGATTTGTTTATTTTTGTTGCAGGCAATGGAAACATGCCTTACAGACTATTTCTTAGCACTTTGTATGTAAAACAAAACATGAACAGGAATATTAATAGGACTAGAACCTGGGTTATAGGATCCATGTTGTGCTCCACCAGAAGTAACATTATAATAAAAATTCCTTTTGTGCTCTACAGTTGCTGAAATGCTGGAGCTTGCCAGGTTACTTTGCCTTTGTAGGGCAGCTGAAGGCACGATGTTGGCCTGTGTCTTTCATGTAACCCATTCTTACTTCTCTGTTTTCCAAGAAATAGTATTTGCTGGCAGTATTTGCTGGCAGTATTTGCTGCAGAGTGTTTGTAGGAAACTCACAACACACTTATTGTTCAATGGCCGAATGATTTAGCATAAATATTATGAAAAACACTTTCTCACTTTATGCACTGATGTGAGATGGTGACATCACTATGATGTAATATCAATATGGAATCAACTCCATGTTAATGTCATACAAATATCATCCTAGTTCTTATGCACTGCTCTCTTTAATCTACATATGCTCCTTGGTCCTGTTCTGCTTTTATTTCCTACGGCATATTTCTCTGTGAGTGACCTTCCCCAAAGGAGCTCAGTGAGTCTGTTTCCTTTCTTGTAAAGCTGGAGGCTGCCTACTTCATCCTCTGGTTCTGACATTTCCCAGCATGTGCTAGCATCCATAATCATGCAAGACAGCAACACAGCAGGCAGGGAGACTGCAAGCACCGGAGGAGGGATGAAGAAATTACTTCCAGTTCCCCCGGCTGTGTCTGGCTCAGGTGCAGGATTCACCCATAGGCATGGATGCTGTCCCAACCTCACACAGTGCACCTGTGTGCCCTTCCAGGGTGTCCCTCGGTGGCAGTGTTCACATCCTGCACACACACAGCAGAACTGGTCTCCACTTTTTCATAGCAACACATGCTGGCCCAGTGAGTTTTGAAAGCCCTTTGCCTTGGGGAGAACATGGCAGGGTGATTTGCAGGGCTTTCCAGCCTCCTGGCCCTGGGAAGGGTGTGAGCTCTGGCTTCTGCCTCCTCTATCACAGTGAGTTATTGCAAAGGTTTGAAATTGGTGTCATAACAAATGTTGAGGCTTGGGAAAAAGTCTTGAGGTCAGACCTGAAAGGAGGAATAATGCCCTTTCCCCAAGACTGTCTCTTTCCCACAGGTGCCTTTAGATAACTATATGATGCTGAAACTGATAAGATAATTAAGGTGCTAAAGGCAGGCAGCATATGAGGATAAACCTGGCAGCTGCTCTGTGAAGTGGCTTTGGCTGAAAGCTGTGTCCTGGTGGGGTGAGCTGTGCAAGCCACACTCCAGACCCACCTTTTGGCACAGAGAAGAGTGTCAGAGTGATTCACTGTGTCACAAGTATGTTGTGGCCTGAGAATCACTCTATTAAGCCAAGCTGTTAAAGTGTGATCTTGCTTCTCAGGAAAATCAGTTTCCCAGATTGAGGGTATACAGTGCAGATATATCAGTCCCAGAGAGCAGGACTCTCAGCAGCCTCGCAGTTAGTTGTCTGGGGGGTCTAGGGACTTTGCTGGCAGCTGTCTCCTGAGTTTTCTTTGCAATCCCTATTCAAAACATCTGGGCATTCATAAATAGATATTTTCCCTTGGAAAAATGTTCTCCCAGAAGTTCTGAGTTATTTATCCATTGTTTTTTAACTAAAATAATTGCTCCTAATAAGGGATAGTCAAAACCCCCACAGCTGACTCAGCATTCCTTCAGGAGCAAGCAAATAACTCAGTATTAATTCTTTAAATGTTCTCCACTGCTAATTGGTCTGCATGAGAAGAAAAAGATAATAACATTTAATTTCCTGAGTAAACATTCGCATAACCTAATAGAATATAATAGTAACACCGAAGGGAGCTGCTATTTAAATTTCAGTCCTGTTGTGGAAGGCCAAATCTCAAGCTGTTGTCTTTTATTTTTAAGATGCCCAGCAGCCAAATGGAAGCTGACTGTATTGAACTGGGAGATTACTTAACCAGAAGTGTAGCTCTGTCTCAAGACATTTGTTTAATGCTGGCAGTAGACTCATAAGAGTTTACAGTTCAATATATAAACAGGCTTAAACCTCAAGCAACTGATGTTCTTGAGGCTGTGGGAGATTCCTCTAGTGTGTCGCCTTGCAACTGGTTTTCTAGGAGTCATTTTAGTTTGTGGATGAACTCTCATTTTAAATCTTGTCCGTGATTAAAATTAAACATTTATTCTCATTTAGTTGAACTGAAAAAGAGGTAAAATATTATTACTTAGGAGTTTTTTTGTTTGCATTTTTTAAATTCAGTGTTATATTCAGAAACATTTCTAATCAAAGTTGTTTTTTAAATGAAAAATCAAAACATTTCTTGACATTTTCCCTCTCTTCAGGCTTTTCCAGTTGAAGCTAATAAACTAATCATGTCCCTGTCTGCAAATAGCTATAGTTGTACCCAAATCTGCATTTTCGCCAAAAAGATTATTCAGCTGAAAAATCTTATCCTGCACTGCATGAGGTAATTCTGCTTTTTTAACTCTTTGAAAGAAAACAGCACACCAGTGTACGTGCGGAACAGACTGTGAAATATTATTCTGTGTACTTTTGTAGAAGAAATTATTTCCATCATAGTCAAAGATCATTTTTCAGAGCTGTATGGGTCCGATAAAACTAGAATTACATACCCTTGATCTTATTTGTTCAAACTGTAATTAAACAGAGATGAGTGCATGCAGCAAGTACTCTGATGGAATTAGGAGTTCCAGACAAGGTTTTGGGGTTCATTTCACCCATGTGATCTGTCAGGTAGCCTTATACAGGTGAAAGGCAGGAATGGGCAGCTGAGCAGGAATGTGTGATCTGGCTCTGCTGCTGATGTGAACACACAGGAGGAGCACTGGTCTGGCATGCAGGAGGAGGGGAGCACAGGAGCCTCAGGAAAGGCCTTTGGGGGAACAAACTGCTAGGGGGTCACTGCAGAACATGGCTAGAGGGTTTGTTGCCATTGGAAAACTTGGACTGCACTCCTTTTCTTCTTGTTTTCAGGCAGACCAGCTTGCTTTCACCTCTTGAGCAAGTGAGAGACATAGGAAGAAAAAGCTTCCTCAAGATAAGAGCAGGAGCCGGTGTTGTACATGCACTCAGTGGATCAAAACATGAAGCTTTGCTGACAGCATTTCCTTCTCCATCCACATCGCTGGTATCCTCTGCCTGATATTTCCAAGGTGTGCTCTCACCTCCGACATTCAGCTTATCAAGAGGTTAACACTATCTCGTTATCACATTATTTTTGTGACTGCAAGGGGATTTACACTCAGACTGAAAAACTGCAAAATAGATAGAGGAGACGGAGTTACTGTAAAAAATAATTCTGCCTCATTTTTTCTTATTTGACTCTTCAGTCATTTTTTCTTAGTTGGTCAGTGTCCAAAGTTACTCTTGAGCTTGATTTGACAATTCAGCTTGAACCCTCAGTATTTTACTTCTTCAATATTGCTCATGTTTTGATGAGCTCTATTAATGCCTGTGTGATTACAGGAGCAACAGTACTCTGGTGGCAGCTTCAGGAGCACTGAGCAGGGGGATCACCCCTTCCCTCAGTCTGCCAGTGCAGCCCAGCCAGCCTGCACAACTGTGGGGCACTGCCAGCACCCACTGCTGCCCTCCCCAGGCTTGCTGAGGGTGCACTGTGTCCCACTGCCCAGGTCACTGGGGAGGGTGCTCAGTTCCAGGAGCCTCCTTCTCCTCTAAGAAATGTCACACCTGACTAGTTGCCAGCCCGGCTGTGAATTTTTTCTGAGCATCCCTTAAAGCTCCTCAGCCTACCCTGTGGTTCACTCAGCCCGTCCTCATTTTTAGTTTGCAAGTGTTCTGCATGTCAAAAGCCTTGAAAATATAAAGGTATACTTTACTATTGCTAATCTTACATTTGTTCTTTTATACATTATTACTTTTTAAAACACCTAAATATTTAAAAACACAAATCTTATTTGGGGAAAAAAATAAAGAGTTCAAAATGAAAGACTATCAAAGTTTTGTAGCTGTCTTGCAAGATATTGTTAAGTACTCACTTGTAGTTCTCAAAAGCTTCAATTAAAATTTTGACATAATAACACTTCTCTGTGGTGGCTAGTTTTGTATCTGTAGTACATAGCTTCATTAAATGAGGGATAAAATAATTTTTTTCACTATCGGAGTATAACTTAAAGAGAACCAGAGGAGGTGGGGTCCCAGAAGAAAATGTAGAATTACTGACACTTGCTGCTGATTATTCCTGGTGAAGTTAAAATGCAGAATGAAAGACAAAATGTGAAATGGTATTTTTGATGAAAAAATAAAGCAGGCTTAATAAAACCAAGAGAAAATATGAAAAATGTCAAGATTGATTCTAGAATGTTATGGGTGACTTTTTTCTTAATAAAATACCAGTTGTATGATTATTAAAATCCACTTCAGATAACCAGAAGGGAAAATTTTTCAGGCGTGTTTGAGGTAGAAAGCCTGGAGATGATCACAAAAAAAACCTTTTGTACTTCTGTTACACCAGCTTTTTTTTTTGGGTCATTTCTAGGCACATCTGGAATCTTTGGATGTAAGAAATATTTCTTGTACCACCATTCCTGGGCCATCAGCACAGGCTTCAGTTCAGCAGAGCACATGCCTGCCCCAGAGTCTGCGTTTCTGATCTGAGGCACATGAGTGATGGCTGGGGAGTGCCTCAGCCCTGGGCTCGCCTTAGTCCTGTAATCAGCAGTGTGATTCTTGGCCGTGCAGAGGGGAAAATCCCATGTCTCTGTTTGGAATGTGGTGAGAGGAAACTGTGAGCAAATGAAACCTTCCTGGCTGCGGGGCACAAGGAACTATGGGGAGACCTCCCTGCTCCTCTCTGTCCTGGTGCAGCCAGACAGCCCAGAGCTTCAGGGTAACACTGTTGTGCTATCAAAGCATGAACTTGTCGTTTATCTCACCGACATGTTTTTAAGCTTCAGCCACAGTCAGTGCTCCACACTGTCTGCCTGTTAATCTGCTTTGTTTGTGCTTTCACAGGCGGGTGACAGAGGCCCTCTGCAAGCAAAAAAGAAGCACTGATTGCTTCCGTCTCTTCCATTGAGCAGTCACATTTTGGCTCAGATTCCTTTTCCTTCCTTAAGACACTGTTGTTTTTGCAGGTTTTTTTAGTTTGCATTGTATGTTGGTCAGTGTAAGTCTTCTCCATATATATACTCCATCCTTCTTTCTCTCTCTCTTCCACCTCTAGACTGCACTGTCAATACAAAACAATACAAATCGACTTACTAGTCAAAATACATATTCCCATCTTTTGGTGAAGCAGAGGATGATCCATGTTTTTTCAAGCTTTACAATTACGGCAAAGCTATTTTTCACAGTGTTCAGCGTGCTATTTCCACAGGTAATTGCACAGATTTTCTGCTTTATCATGCAACCAAATAAAAACATTGTAAGTACCTCAAAAACAGAGGACATTTATGGAAGTTTGAAGTAGAATCATACCAACTGTATCAGTGTTGGTTTGCCTGAAGAGGGAAACGTTTGAGCCGCGATTAGAGCTATTCTTAGTGCTAGCTCTTATTCAAGCTTGCAGTCAATCAGGTAGAGCAGGGTAAGCACCAGGAACAAGTTCCAGCAGATAACACAGAAATCAGTGGCCACTGTCAGTGTTTCCAGTAGCACTACTATTTACTTCATGGCAGAAGAAACAAGGCTGAGTGACAGCTGTCGTTAAACTATTTCCTGACAGTGTGCAGGATAAACTTATTTGGAAACAAACATTTTTTAATCCCTGGCTAAGAAAACTTGACATCTAACCCTGAACACGACATGATTTCTGCAGCAGGCTTTCCTACACGTGTTTCAGCCAGACCTGTTACTGCACATATGGTTGTAAATAGATTCTGGGGGTCTGGATCTGTTTCTCCTTCCTTTTTATTTTTCCCTGGTTTGCTTGTGCCCTCCTCCCTTCTCCCTGTCCACCCCTTGTCTATAGAGAAGTGTTGTAAACTTACGCATGGAGACAGTGGGGTATATCTATCTATCTATCTATCTATCTATCTATCTATCTATCTATATCTCAGTATCTTCCATTTTATTCTAGCACTTCTTTTCTGATTCCCAGCGAAATTCTCTGTGTGAAGGTGCCTGCCTGAACCTGAGAGATTGTATACTTTTTGGCACTGAGCTGGAAGCACCAGGCAGTCTGAGAAAAAAATTCCTCCTCACTGCCTTCCATGACTGAAACTCATTTTCACAGCACGACATCCGGACGTGTTTTACTCACAGTTGTAAGATGTCACTATGTGGATGAAATAATTCCGTTTTTCTTCCCTTCTGGGAGCTGAGCTAAAATACCAAACCAAATAAACAGCTACCTGTAGAAAGTAGGGAAAATGCTTCCCTTTACAACAGCCTGTTCACACAGCTTTTAGTGCATAAACCTGTAACAGATAGGAGGTTTTGTTTCAGATACACATTATCGCACCAGTAACATATGACAATTTCTTAGTCTAATGAAATGTCATAATTGTTCCTGTAAGTTTGTAGAATCTTCTTCCTCTGTTAGCATGTTCCTGATGGACTGCTTTACTAGCTTATGTTGTTGTTGCCTTGTGCTTGATTGCTTGATAAGAAGTGCATTTACTGTCTGACTAAATGAGAAATTAATTTTCTAATTTTTTCCAATTTATATTTTAATATATATTATTAGCATGAATATTTGTTTTATATAAGCATATTATATATTATTATAATATAAATTATGGAGAATATATAGTTCTTATATTTCTAATTTCTAAAAAAATATATTGGACTGCATTAGACTTGCAAGGTGTAAGTAGAGAGGATCATTCATGAGCAGCATGAACGAAGGCAGTGTACAGAGAGCTTTTACCCAGCAAGAGCCAGACAGCTGACAGACCATCACCTCTGTGGCCCTTGCCTAACAGCGTGCTTAGGAATAACCCGCTGAATAACCCATTTAGCTGCTATTGCTTTGCTGCAGAATTGGTCAGACTGGCTTTTTCCGTCCTGACTATGAGATATGTTTGCAAAAATATTCTGTAATCCTTCTCCTCTGTCCTAGATTTGAGTCAAGGTTCATGGAAAGCGGTGGCCCAGCTACTGTCTGATGAGTGGGTTTGGGCACGTCAGCAGTAAAGCACAGGGCAGGATGTCAGAGGCAGGCCTGAAGGTGACTGTGTGAGTTTGCCTGCATGGTGGAGCTGATGTGAGGCAGCATTGGCAGGTGCTGATGCGGCAGGATAGACTGCAGCCCTGGGTGCTTGGGGTTGGGACAGCCAGCAGTGCTCAAAAATTTTAAATAAAATACAGTTTTCTATCCAGAATATGTCCATATGAGATGTACTTGTGATTGAGTTAAAGTGCTCTCTGCACTTTTGACCAGGTCGTGAAGCACTTCCCGACACAACAGGGACAGCGGCTTAAGAGCTTTTTTTATTGATGTTCCATGCAGTGCTGGTAGCTGGGTGCTCCCGTTTCAGCCGGGACACTCTAAGAATTTGTGGGATGCCTGTATACGTAAACGCCCTTCTCTAATCCTAATCAACCCTTCCCTCTTCTCCACCCACCAGTGTC
Organism: Ifrita kowaldi; assembly: GCA_013398055.1. Lineage (NCBI taxonomy): Eukaryota > Metazoa > Chordata > Aves > Passeriformes > Cinclosomatidae > Ifrita > Ifrita kowaldi. Next base: position 135,723 of record VZRS01008063.1, read on the forward strand.
ATCTGGGGCAGCTGTTACACAGAAAGGGACAGTTTAGTGAGCTGTAAGAACTGTGTGTATATTCCATTTACCCAGACCTCTCTTCTGCATACTCAGGGTTTTGGAGGTCCTGCATCTCCAAAGTGCTTTGGGGATTTCTATAATGGGAAGTGAGTCCTGGTTAAACTCAGGCTCCGGGTTATGTCGACTGTGGCTGTGTTACATGGCCCAGTCGCTGGTGCCACACGTATCGGTCAGTCTGTCGTGTCTGACTACGGGCTGCTTTGTGCCCGTTTGTTCCCTGTGTGTGTGATGGTTATACCCCAGTGGTTATGCCCAGAAATTGGCATCCCAAGCTGTCGTGTGTTCTGAAAACCCTTACATTTCTAAGAAAACATGGAAAAAGCTGAATCCTTTAATGGAAAATGAAAAATTTAAACATAAAGTACAGGAACTCCTAGAATGGCAATTGCATAAGCAGCTGTTGACCTTTCCAAAGCAGAAGCCTGCAGATCAGAAACCCACTCTTCAAGATGGGCATATGCCTTGCATTGTACCTATTTGTGGTACAAGGGAATGGGAACAAAACTGTGACAAGTGACCATATGATGTATGCAGGATTCCTTTGTTCCTGATTTATTTGGGTTTTTTTCTGAAAAAAATAAATATACAGGGTGAGGATATATATGTGCCTTTTCATTTAAGAAGAGAAGCACAAAACTTGCTGGCCGGTGTGAGTATGAGTATGAGAGAGAGAATCAGCATTGTTTTTGCCTCCTTCGGTAGTGGGCTGTTCCATGAATTTCGACACAGGTTAAGTGTACCTACAGGCTTGGGTTAAGGTGTCTCATCGAAGCTGCCTGTGGTGCTGTCAGACGCCCGGTGCCTTTGCCGCCTCCGTGCTTAACAGAGGACAACCCCTTCCTTGGCTGCTCCCTGCGGGAGGCTGGCGCAGTTTCCCAGCGGTGTCCATGCGGTTGTCCCAGCCGTGCGGGAGCATCCCTGCGCTGCCCCGCTGCGGACAGCTGTGCCTGGGAGCGCCTCGGCCGTCCTGCCCTGCCCGGCTGCTGTCCGCCTTCGGAGGCCCCCGCGCCGCCTTTCTCGCTCCCAAGGCGGGCGCAGGGGTGATATTCCCGCAGGTCCCGCAGGTGCCGCAGCCAGGGCTCCCTCGGCAGGAACAGCCCTTTCCGCAGGAAGGGCGGGCAGGGCCCGACCGCAGCCTGTGCCCGAGCAGCCGGGCTGGGCAGAGCCAGCGCCGTGCGCCGCTCTGCTGCAAGGACGGCGGTGGAGTGAGAGGCTGTGGCTGCTTCGGGGAAATCCTGATCCCCCGCGCAGCCCGTGGCTTATGGCTTGGGCTGTAGGCAAGCTTGGGGATGGAGGTTCGGTTCATCCGACAGCACAGAGCTGCCATGGGAAGGAAGGGCTGGAGCCGCAGTGCCTGGACGTGGGGCTGATATCCCGAGGGAAACCTGCTCATCGCTACGACCTGTGGGTGCCATTGCAAAAGCTGCCGGGTGTGCCGCACTATCTCCCCAGTCTCACCTGCTTGTTACGTGGGGGTGCAGGGTGCTGTTGCTACACCTAAGCAATGCCTGGATTCCCCAAATCACAAATGTATCTGAGGCGGGTATGATTAATTAATTGGTAGACCATCTTCTTTCACCGGCCTGTAAGAAATGCAAAAGGACTGGGAGAAACCGATAATCTGTTGATATCAACCCAGTTTTGCCCCCTGTGTGTGAAACCAGTGCATACGGGTATTGACAGAGGAGGCGGGCAGCCAGGCAGGGAGCTCTGCCCGGGGCTGAGGAGAGAGCAGTGACAAAGGGGTGCTTGGGCCTGGTAGCACTTGGGGTACCCAGTGTCTGCTGTGGGGTGACCACACGCCTAGCTCAGTCACCCGGAACCTGCTGCAACAACTGCAGGTCTCCTTGGGAAAGAAAAGCTGCCGAGGTTACAGGGATGTCAGCCAAGGAATGCCTAGTCGTAATGCATAAAAACTGTCCCCTTTATAGTTTATCACTGTAAGCAAATTTCATCTTCTAATGTGTTTCCCCTTGATGTCACCAAGTCAGACAAGGAAATCAAGCTTGTCTTTAAAGCTCCGTAGTTCACAACTGCGAACGTGTAAATGTTACTGAAAAGCCAGGACGTGGTGGGGGCTATTGCCGGTGGGGGACTGTCCATCTCCGCTGACCTGGGCGTAGCCGCCTGCCTTTCTCAGCATTGTTCCTCCTACACTTTGAGCTGGGGGGAGAGGAACTCTCACCTCGCAGCTCCTACTGCCCGCAGCCCCCCGCCCGCCCCTCCTTCCTCACCCTTTGCACGAGACTAGCTGCCTGCAGAAAATCTGCTGGGCTTGGCACAAACGCCTGCTAATGTAAATATCAGAGGACTACAGAAAGCCTCTCTGTTGGTGCCGGTTCTTCTGAGCCATGCTTTCAAAGTGCTGACTGTGTTGGTTCTTATCGTAATTCAGTCTCAGCAATTAACTTTCTTTTGATCACTTGGGCGTGTGCTTTTCTTTTTTTCTTTTTAAGTGCACTTTTAATAGCAGATGAATGTAGTGACCAAATACACAGCCACGAGATTTTTAGTTTAAAGGAAATGATACTTAAGCCGATGTTATCAAGCTTCTTCATAAAAAAGAAGAGTTTTAAATTACAATTTTATAGATGAGAATAGTAATGAGGATTATTACTTTAAAATAGGAAATTTAGGTGCATGCAGGATCATGAGAAATTGGCACGAAGATTTTGAGTACAATGTGTTGAAGTCTGATGTAGTTTACTATGCTGTTTCACATAAGAAGCTGTAAGAATTATTGATTCTTTTGCCCATGCAGATATGGTAGCTGGGTCCTAATACCCCTGAATGTGTAGCTAATTAGCTGTGGGCAAGTACTGCACCTTGTTTCCAAGAGTTTATACTCCTGGCAACCCCATGCAGCAATCAGTCTCTGCTATTGAGTCCCAATGAACACAAAATTTCTTCTTACTCGTTAGGAGACAGATGCTCAGTGGGACTCACTCCCTGAGCTTTTGTGTCCTGGACTTCTCTTTGTCCCTCTGGACAGCACTGCATGTCACTGAATGTTGCTGTACTACCCCAGAAGCACTGTGCTCTGTGGATTATTACACCCATCCTGAGTAAACATATGAGGGGATTTATGAACAAAATTAGAGCTTTTGTTTTAGTATGAAGTTTAGCTCTTGCCGTTAATGATTTGCCTTTTACAAACTTTCAGCGGACTAGAGCATGTCCCATTGCTCACAGTGGTCAGGAGTGTCTGTGGTTTGTTTTGTTGAGCAACATTACATTTCTGGGGTTAGCTCCCGTGAGTCACAAGATGTGTTGTTTTTCTGCTGCAAACACGAATATGAACACACAGCCCCTCACCCCCCGCCCCATTTTCGGGATTTAGTCCCCAGCCTTCTTGCAGCATGCAAGCAGGGTAAGATAGCATGTGGCAGAAGTGTTGCTGTAAACTTTTTGATGAAGATGTGACCAGAATGCTCAGCTTTTCATGATGTTAGTGGCAGCACAAGAACTGCATAGCATTTGCTGGTGCCTACCCCAGCTTGAATTCTTTGATACACTTGCTTGGCAGTGGTTTTTGGTATGTAGAATAGTATTCTTGTCATTTGATGAGGACTAGACATAGTTCAGACTCATATAATTGAAACTAGGGATTATTTATATATAGCACTTCCAGTACTCCTCCTTGGAGAGTTTTTGGGTAAGCTTTGGCAGGTGTGTTCCCTAATTATTGAGGTTCAACCCAGACATAGGTCTCCATTTGGGTGCTGCTCCCTGCAAAGGGAGATTTCTGTCATGCAAAACTCAGGGTTTCCTTGATCTCTCTCACAAGCATGTAATTTGTAGCTACTATTCATTTTCTTATGCCATCCTCAGAAAATTGTGTCTCTTGCTTTGGGTAACTATACAAATTGCAGAATTTGATTTCGTTCGTTACTTGGCGGTGGCCATGACTCACCATGTGGCGACTCACCGTATTTTCTGACACCGTGGTAAATGTAATTTGACTTAATACCATAACAACTTCTATATGAATCAACTGAAGGTCTAGCCAATCCAGTGTCCTATTGCAAGGAGTGGCCTGCAAGAAGTGCCTAAAGAGAAGGATGAGAAACAGGGGATGTAGGAAGCGATTATCCTCACCTCCAGTAACTGATAGTTTAAGAATTTCCTGTGCTAAAATTTGCATCCGGACCATTGTGTCTAATAGCCACCAGTGGGTTTATCCTCCACAAAGTCCCCCATTTTTTTTTTCAATTCCTTTTATGCTGTGGCCTCCACAACATCCTGTGGTAATGAATTCCACACTCCAATTAAGAAGCTATGTGGAAAAAGCATTTCCTTTCGTTTAAGCTGGATCATTTCTTTGGGTGCCTCCTTATTTATATAATGTGAGAAGTCATGAAAAATCACTCTTTACAAACCTTCTTTGTGGTATTTATAATTTTGTAGTCTTCTGCCATATTGTCTTCATATTTTGCTTTTGTTTGGTTTTTTATGTGTTTTTATGGTATTTGATTTCATTTTCCTCTCTTCTTGAGCCTTGCCAAGTAGTCCTCTTGAAGAGACCTAAAACTAACTTGATTTAATCAGAATGACAAACTGGAAAGGTCAAATGAAAAAAAAAAGAAAAAAGAATTCATTTAATATCTCTGTTTAGAGAAACTCTTCCAAAACCTGTCATCATCCTGGACTTCTCTGTCTGTAGCTTTTTCAGTTCTAAATATACAACGAGGTGGATTGCTATGAACGTTGAGCTCTGATTTTTTGTGTACCAGATTTCCTACATGGTCTCAGCTAACCTAGTTTATAATTATGCATATCTATGTAAGGTTATGTATTCACCCACGTATAATACTTTGCACTCACTAGAATTTCATTCATTGCTTTCTTTAGGTCACCCTGCTGTTCTCTAATATTCTTCAGCACATTTCCACAAGCAGTGTTAAGCTGGATAAGCCTATGTCCAATCAATATTCAAGTCACAAAGACTGTAAATTGGCCTCATTACTGGTGTGCTGACTGCATCTGTGCAGTGGTTTAAACCATCACTTGTTACCTTTTTGATACAGACTGTTACTTGAAATATAGATTCACATGAAGACTCTGAAGTCTGTGCTTGAACAGAGCAATTATCTGCAACTTACCTGCATTGTTCAACCAGGTCTTAATACCAGCTACTTCCTGAGCAAGGCAGAGAAGCCATATGGATGCAACCTTCCCTCTCTCGAGCGTTCCAAATGCAGACAGGGAAAGCATACGGTGTCTTAAAAAGAAAAATATCCTATGAGCTGAGTGTTAGTACACATAGCATACAGGAGACATACTTCTGCTGCTCCTAAAAATGTTTTTGTAGTCACCCTGCATGCGAATAATGTTGTTTCCCATAGCTGGGTTAGACTGTATCATCAGAAGTGGATGTATGCACAACTGGCCAGCCAAACAGGAGGAACTGCAATATAGCATGATGACTCTTGGCTTTTTTATTTGCTTGTTTACAGGTAACTTTTACAACCCTTCATTATCTTTGTGGTTGAATTTTGGGAGTTTTAATTTACTTACATTTATACCTGTGGATGAGGGTGTATGGTGGGCATGTCCTTTTCTGCAAAACATTACCACGTCCTGGAATGGGAAAAAGAAGTTCTGTCAATATTTATGCACTTACCTTTGTTCTCTGCCTGCATGGTTAATACATTGTTAAATCCAGTGAAAGAGAAGTATTGGTTTCTTTCTTTTAAAGACCAGCACATAAGAAAAGTGCTTCTGAGCTACCTGCCATGCTGAAAGAGCATGTGCTGATAGAAGTTACTGTGTTGCAGCATTCAAAGCAATATCGGAAGTACAACAGCCTGACTGAAGAGGTATTTCAAGATGTTTTTCTTTCTAGTGGCTAATATTTACTTTGTTTTAGTTAAGCAGGTTTTTAGAGATCATCGTATTTAATTACTACCATTTAACTCTTGAACTAATATTGCATTCAGATTTAAAAAAAGAGAAGATTTTTATTTTTACCATAACAGATGATAAGTGAGTTCACTTATGTGTAGAAGTGGAGAATCAAAATCCTTCAGCTGATTTTTCTGTTCCCTGATATATATTAAATACTGAGCATATCAAGATCATTTTTCAGTACACACAATGTACTGAAAAATTCAGGGCACAGCTCTCTTTTAAGGGAATGGTTACAATTATTTACTAAGATCATGAAAGCATCATTGTGACTTATGTATATGACAATATTGGTGGACATCACTGAAAAAGGTATTTTTGCAGAAGAGATGTTAATGAAGACAGAGTGGTACATATTGCATGACTTTGAGCCAGGCAGGTTTCCTAGCTGGCCTGTCCAGTACATGCATAATTTGCTTCCAGTTTCTACCCTCTAGAGGAACCTGTTAAGTCCTCCTGTGATCCTAAGTGTATCAGCAGTCCTGGAAATACCAGTTGCTAAGAATAACAAGAGAAAATAGAGTCAAAGGGCTTTATGTGTTTATTGTTTGCAGAATGTTCCCAGTGCCAGTTTCCTTACTTTCTCCATGAGCTGGGGCTTTTTGTTAAATTCATGGAAATTCTCCCTGCTGTTTCCATAAAATGAGGGTACTTTATCTGAACTGAAACTCCTCTGCAGTTGCAAGGTGTGGGTGGCAGAATGCTGAAATGCCTTTTAACTAATCTCCCCAGAATCGTGTTTATGGGATAATGCAAAGGCACAATTTTGGAATTACACTTTCAGCACAGCTGTCATGTGGGAAATCTCTTGCCAGAAATATATTTATGGGAATGTCATGGAGATAGCCCACCAGTGCTGCTCTTGTCTGAGGTCTCTTCTCTGCTAACCATGGGTCTGCTGATGAAAAAGATGGCATGCGGACGAAAAAGATGTAGGAACTAAAATCCTTTGTATCAATGGTAATAGGGGCCCTGCCAGCTCCAGAGGGAGAATTGCTTATTTTATGTAATCAGAAGAGAGTGTAAAAAGATAATGGCAAATGAAAGAATTTTAATGGAAGAGAAAACCAACTGTTTTTACCAACTGTAAAAGTCAATTTACATGACACTGATGTCTGCCTTATAGCTTCTCTGAAACCTGAAATTTTCTGCCTTCTAGCATTTTGTGTATGCTCCTTGCGGTTTGTAAACCTAACAATGTATTAGTGTTTTCAACAAGAACTCTGCAGAGTTCCAGTTGTAAGCAGTCAATTTTGCTCAACATAAAAAAACCCCCCAGAAATTGCTACTTGAGCTTGCTACTTGGACTTCGTTCAGTTCCAGTCCAGACTTGCAGAGGCAATGATCAGTGCCAGAGGCTCTGAAAGAAACTGGACTCATTGAAAGATTTGAGCTAGCATGTCTTCCTTCTCCCAGCAGTTAAATGTGGAATCATAACATTTTATGTAAGCTATAAAAATAGGTACATTTTTAAAAACTGTGGGTTTAGGTTCTTAGCACTTAAGTTGCTAAGTAAAGCCTAAAAATGTTAGAATATGGCAAGCAAGTGCTTACCTGTGAATTTGTACTTCCACCCCTCACTTTTCAGTACATAGAAGTAGAGGACTCGTAACAGAGCAGTCATTGGAGAGTCACCCATGTGATGTAAAACTTATGGCACAAGTAATTCAAACTCCAGCCCAAGGCCATGACCTGTTAAGGATGAGCTTTGAAACATGGCACATTTTCGTGTGATATACATGAGATAAATAAAGTGACTTAAGGCTCTTGGAAGTCATCAACTCCAACACCAGGTCATTCAAGGTTTTGCTCTTGTTACTGTGTCTTGTACAAGGCCTCCCTTTTTGGTACTCTCTTTTAAAGCTTATTACTGAAAAGAAACCTTTTAAGCTGTACTTATTTTCTAAGTAAGGTTGAACTTCAGATATGAACAATAAACACCCATGAGGAAGGCAAATCTTGACAAACCCTGTTGGCTGCCTCTTCCAGGCTCTGTGCTCTTTGTCAGTGCTGCCCCAGTCAAAGACAGCTATTGGAACAGGCCTCTGTCCTGAAATATCTGGACTCTGGCAGGCTCTTTGTTGTCTTGCCTGATCCACAGGCATGCTCATCCTGCTTATGTTTGCAGTGAAGGCATTCTTCTTGTCTTGTGTGCGTCAAACCATTTCCCTCACATCTTCACAGGAATGGAACAATTGTCATTATCTGATTCTCTCATGGAAATAAAGTTGAGGTGCAAGAGGGCAGCAGTCATAGCCACCGACAGGCCTGACAAGAAAATGTAATAGAGTCTTAATGTAAAGAGGGAATAAAACTGCATCTGTTGCCATACCTGAGGAAAAGTGTGTGTTGAGAACACAGGGTTCAGAAGCTAAGTAAATATGGGACAGGTCTTTTTTTTTGTGGAGTGAACAGGGCAGGAACAAAACAATTAAGTTTTGTACACTTAGAGTATGAAACGATGATTTAATTTTTTTTTCTGTCTGCCAATGGGTTATATTTATTTCCTTCTTGCTTGTGTCTCTTTCTCCCAGAAAATTTCTAGTCATGTGGCTTCAAAGCTGTTAGTGCTTACAACACCAAGGCTGTGTTGGTGGTTTTGGTTTTCCGTGGAGAATTTACAATTCTGTGTCATCACAGTGGGTGATGGAGGAAGGAAGGTGAGAGAGAGGTGGTACAGGTATACGGCAGTGCTAAAAATAAGGTCCAACATTACTTCGAGTCAGTCAAGCAGGAAATCCCATTCTAGCCTGGAAAGGCCTAGTTTTGGTCCTCATAGGATTCTGCATTGAAGTAGGTTTACTGGAATAAGAGGAAGGAAAATTTAAAAATCAAATGTTCCTGTTACCTACATGGTCTTGGAAAAGAGTTTTGTTTGAGCGTGGTTATCTCCATCTCTCCCTCCTACAAGATTGATACTGTGTTTTTCAATCACCTATGTGTTGCGTGGGTTGATAGGGAGCAATGTTTACTGTGCTGCTCAGCTTTGACCAAGCTGTGTTGACGTTGCAGGTAAGTTACTGCCCATCCTGAAATGAAGGTCTTGTGGTCCCTCTTAAGAATTAGCATTTCTGCAATGGAGGTGGGAGGCAAAGGCCATAATGTGAAACAGACTTGCCTATGTACTTTATATACTTTATCTTATTTTCCTCTGTTACGTTTGTATGTATGTGTGGTACTGTTTATTTTGCAGGTGTGTCACACTGAAAGGTGAAAATTATTTGAACTATAAGTTAGCCTACTTGCATTGGTGTCTTTTATTTTGTGATCTTCAGTTATCTTTGCGGATACGTAGGTTCTGACGTCTCAAAGATTCTTAGGACATTTTTCAGATTCTCTTGTTTTCTCATGTTTAACATCCAAGAACTATTTAAGAGTCAAAAAAATTAAAGTGCTGCCTTGCTTTCTACACTGCTCATTTGGTTGCTTGTCAGCTGCCTTGGTGTGTTTTTATAATCTTTATGCCAAGATGCTCTAACAGCTACAAAAGTGTTGGCATTGACTTAGTTAATGCTTATGAATTTTCTTTTCTGGTTGGCTTATTATTCTGTTTCCACTAAAGGTGACCTAACTGGGGGGTAGCTGCTGTGTGTGAGAAGTGTGGAGAGTAACTTACGCAGACACTTGTGATGCATGGTACTGACCAGACATGGCCTAAAATGACCCTGACTTTCACTGCTCAGCCAGGAGTTGTCGCTTCAGTATTTCAGTGAGTTCTCCCAAGAGAGGCAGGCATACGATGGGTTTCTGAGGCCTGACAAAGCCTGTCAGTGGAGGTGACATTTGAGAAAGTCAGCTTCATTTGTCCACTTGCTGTTTTGGCCTTTCAACTTCGCTTAGAATCCTTCAATTCAGTAGCTCGGAATTTCCAGTTTAGTATGTGTTTTGCTGTCTGGCAGAAGTTACAGTGTTTCTCGGTGTTACATGAAAATGCTGTGGCAATGAGAGGAAACGGATGGATATTTCCATGCAGTAAATGTTTCTTTTGAAGTCAGAACTATAAGTGATAGTTAAACCTCAAACACTGGTTTGATAACAAACTACCTAAGCCTATCATAAATCAGCTTTTCTTCTATGAAGATTTTCTTTTTCCTTTGAAATCGTTTTACAAATAGTGTAGTCTCATCTCATGGTATAAAGAGAAGATGATGTTTATGCCAAAAACTTCACAAGGTCTCCTCCCTGAGTGCAGATGAACAGATAAATTAACTAAAGCGCCTCTAGAGAAGAAATTTTACATGGAATACAAGACACCCTATCCTTACCCTCTATGATATTTAGATTCTGGAATCCTATTTTATTTTCCAGAGTGACATATGTGTTGGTATTTTACAGTAAAATTTTTGTACTGTTTATTTGTCTAATGATCAAGGGTGTTCTTGTAAAAGAGCTATAAAGCTCCAATGGGAGTCATGACCTTTTTCATCCTGAAAGAATGGGCCCAAGAATGCTCTTTCTTTTTCACTTCTGTGAGAGGGTGAAGGTCTGTAATCTGGACTATGCAGAAGCCAGTGTGCCCAGAACACACCTTATGGCCAAAAACCTCTGAAAACCGTGCTGTGGTAGGTTGACAGAGAATCCTCTCTGAAGCAAGAAGCAAACTACAGTTTTACCTGAAAATATGTCCTCAGACATCTGAAGAGGTCCCTAAGCCACCTAAAATTCCAGTACGACAGCCACACGTCTTATTCAAGGCAGACCCTGGTCTGTGTGATATAATTCTAAATTAAACGAGTTTTTCACAGTAACGATCTTTTATCTTGAGCACAACTCATTTTGCCTTTAACAAAATCCAGTAAGATGTTGTCATCTTTCATGTAGAGGAGCTGAACCCAGAAGAGATGAAGAGATGAACCCAAAGAGATGGCTTTGTGAGCACCTGTCTGCTCTAAGAACCATACCAATGAGGTCTGGCTCCATGTGTTCACAGTAAATGCTTTATGTAAATAAAAACTGATTTCTTCGTTCCAAATCTCTTTCCTCCTTAAGAGGAAAAGGCAAAGCAAAATCTAATCCTGCCTCTTGGGCTCAAAACTGTGGAGCTGCTTGACATAGTTATGTTGCGTCTGAGATCTAAAGCAAAAAAAGGCCCTCATAGAAAACCAAAATCATCTGATTGAGTCTTTAATGTGGAATGTTTAAAGGGAAAGACTTGTTTTTGGTCATTTCATGGCCTCTCATAGGAAAATGTACAGAAAACTCACAAAATCCAAATTCTTTCAAAACACTGCTGGCTGTATAACTGCCATGTATTTTTCTTAGGGAAATAGCTGTAAGGTTATTTGTCAGCCTGACAACACAAAACATCCTGGAAGCCCTATAGAGCTCTGAGTTTCTGCTTACAGGCACAATCCAAACACGGGGCTTATCCACAGGATCATCCCCTAAGATGTCCCCAAGACATGAAGTGCTTTCTCTTCCCACAGGCCAGGTTTTGCTGTCAGTTTTTGGTATTCATGTCAAGTGCTTCTGGCAAGAGATATATATGCTAGTAAATGACACTCTGCATTACTGAAGCTCTTTCAATCTTTGTTTAGGTTCATCTGCGTCTTCTCTCTGGTTATGTGAAGATCCCTTTGCCATGTCCTATTTGCCTCATGAGTCCTCAAACTGTACAGAAAGCAAGGTTTGTGAGGGATAGTGTCATAAACGGGAGACAACTCGTTCTTGTTGTGAAGTAGTTCAAATTTATTAAAATCGAAAACAGCAACAAGAATCCAGGAAAAACCGAAAATATAAAATAAAAATAACCAAGCCGGGAACGCAAGGATAAAACACTCAAGCAACCGCATAGCTGCCTAGAGGCAGGAAGTAACACAATGCTGAGGGGAACTTCAGCTAGCCCGAAGTTCCTTAAAAATTATAAGAATCTCTTAAATAAGAGAGAAGAGGCCAGGCTCCTCAGCACTGGGCTTCACCAACCACTAGCTGGTGGCAAAAAGCAAGCTCTCGCCCTGTGCAGGGCTTTTTATAAGGTGGTAGCTCCTCCCCTGACCGCCCCTGTCCATCCTCCATGGTCCTGGTGGATTGGTGAGTTTACCCAGTGTGGTAATGCCTTCCCGCCAATGGGCTCGTGCCGCTAGGGGACAGCAGACCGATGATGTAACTTCCGTTCAAAGGTGGGAAAGCCCCTCATTAAAATTCTAAGTTGCCGTGGAGCCTGGTTACAGGGGTGGCAGTTAGGAGTTATTTTTAGGATTTGTCTGTTAGGAAGCCCAGTTGAGCTAGCCTAGACCTGTGGTTTAGGGAGCTGGCATTCTCAGTAAAACATAAACTATATTTCCGAGGGAAGGGTTCCAACACTTAGAAATGACAACGCACAGTGAAAGTACATGGAATTCTAGTGGGGGCAACATTAAAATTTCACAATAGTACGAACAATACATCACACTGTGAGGTTTTGGGAGTTAACTGTTAACTGGGGTACAGCTGGCAATCTTTGTAAATGGGAGGATGGTTACTTCNAGTAGTTCAAATTTATTAAAATCGAAAACAGCAACAAGAATCCAGGAAAAACCGAAAATATAAAATAAAAATAACCAAGCCGGGAACGCAAGGATAAAACACTCAAGCAACCGCATAGCTGCCTAGAGGCAGGAAGTAACACAATGCTGAGGGGAACTTCAGCTAGCCCGAAGTTCCTTAAAAATTATAAGAATCTCTTAAATAAGAGAGAAGAGGCCAGGCTCCTCAGCACTGGGCTTCACCAACCACTAGCTGGTGGCAAAAAGCAAGCTCTCGCCCTGTGCAGGGCTTTTTATAAGGTGGTAGCTCCTCCCCTGACCGCCCCTGTCCATCCTCCATGGTCCTGGTGGATTGGTGAGTTTACCCAGTGTGGTAATGCCTTCCCGCCAATGGGCTCGTGCCGCTAGGGGACAGCAGACCGATGATGTAACTTCCGTTCAAAGGTGGGAAAGCCCCTCATTAAAATTCTAAGTTGCCGTGGAGCCTGGTTACAGGGGTGGCAGTTAGGAGTTATTTTTAGGATTTGTCTGTTAGGAAGCCCAGTTGAGCTAGCCTAGACCTGTGGTTTAGGGAGCTGGCATTCTCAGTAAAACATAAACTATATTTCCGAGGGAAGGGTTCCAACACTTAGAAATGACAACGCACAGTGAAAGTACATGGAATTCTAGTGGGGGCAACATTAAAATTTCACAATAGTACGAACAATACATCACACTGTGAGGTTTTGGGAGTTAACTGTTAACTGGGGTACAGCTGGCAATCTTTGTAAATGGGAGGATGGTTACTTCTTTGGAGATGCTTGGGGTTAGCTTGTGCTCTTTCGAAGTAACCCTAACAACTTTGATTATAAACAAATTGCAACTAGATCAACGTCATTAACAGCGACAACTATGTAACCGGTTCAATGTTACAGACAGGCAATGATCTTATGCAAAAGGCCAGTTATAATTCTCATATATGACAGATAGAAAACATGTACGCAGATATGGTTCTATATTTTTTCCTATTTTGACATATTTTAAGTGATGGAACAAGCCTCAGGTAACAGCTGAAGCTGAATGTTTGTTCTTTACATCATTGTCCGTTGGTACTTTATTAACTTTGCCGACATTATTAAACTTCTCATTTTAAAATATTTTCATATTGTGAGCAGTTTTTTTTTAATGACAGCCCTTTCAGACATAAAAATGTAAAAACCAGACTAGAGCTAACCAAACAGAAAAAGGACCTCTCAAGCCTTTGTTGTCTGATGTCTCAGTACCTATAGAAGGTCTATAGAAGAGTCTTCATAATATTGTCCAGCTTTACTGTCAGTAAAATTTCTATAGGGCTTGCTATTGACTCTGCTCAAACACTGAATCCAGTTCCTTTGCATTGTAGGGTAGGGTTTGGGATGGGATGCTGACTAGTGTCCCTTTGAGAGTTATGCTGATGAAAACCGAGTTCACTTGTGAGCTGACTTTCCAAGAGGAATTACTTATTGCACGCTCTATTTTATAGCTTCTGTTCTTTGCGGGAATTCAGAAGGATGAAGCTGATCAATCGTCACCCTTCCAGTGCAGAATACAGGCTTTTGGCACCTGGGAGCTTTAGTGTACCACCGTGACTCATACCAGTGAAAGTTGCAGACAGATTCCTTTCCCTCGGGGAATATGAATGTATTGTGTGTGCATGTTGGAACGAAAGGGAATGAGGGCAGGGAGAGAGCACTGAACTTCTGGAGCCACACAGGTTCCTGGCTTACTGCTGTAGCTGGCACTTGCCAGTATTTACAGAGAAGGTTACAACAAATATTTGATTGAACGGTAGTTTATCTTCATTTCTTCAACCTATTGACCATTTTAGATTTGCATTTGAAGTCTGTGCCCACATGACTACCAGTGAAATACTTCACATCCCATGCTTTCGTCAACAGCCACTGCCACTGCTTCCTGAATAGGGTACTACTCCGTTGAGAGAGTTCGGTATCTCTGATCTGCATGACTGCAGAGTTGCCACTTAGGTTCTGTTTTGACAAAGAAATTACTAACTTGACAGATCCCAGGAGAGAAAAGGCATGGGTGGTTTTAGCACTTATGAAGCTTGGGTAGGTACACTCTGGGCTCAGTACTTAGGGATTTGTGAGTGTACATTGAAGCATCCTGGAACCTTTTGTGCACGTGGGATTTAACAACTCTGCTAATTCAGTGTAAAAAACAGCTTTTCTATTTAGCAAAGAAATCTCTCTTGGGAGAGAGCAGAACCTGATACCAATTTGAGTGGGATTTGAGCTCTTTTTATGTTGTATTTCTGTTCTCTCTTATGTTACATAAGGGATGTTAGTCAACTGAGTTGTGTTAAGTAGCATCAATATTTCAACACAGGCTGGAGAAGCTCTGCTACAGATGGAAGAAGTGTATTTCTGAGATCAGTGCATGAGTCTGTGTCCTTTCATCAGTGCACAAGTAATTTGTTTCCACTTTTACTGTTGTAGTAGAGGACTCTCACAGCTGGGAAACTTTGTGCTGAACTTGTTAGAATGGGTGGAAAGGATATTTCAGACAAAGCTTCTGAATTAGGGAAACTGTATAACCGTTCTTGGATTTGGGGAAGAGGGAAGCCAGGTGGGAATGAAAAGAGAGTACTTAAATATTGTTTTGTTCCTTCCTAAAAAGAACAGTTACTGTGGTGTTGAAATGCTTCATTCTTGAGCTGAGAGTTGTGGACTATAAACAAGAAAGATCTTAAGTCTTGGTAGATTTTCAAGTTCAGTCTTCACCTTGTTGGAAAGATTTGGTAAAAGATATGTGCCCTGGATACAGATCCTATGTTTTGAAGTAGATTATCTCCCAGGTATGGTACGTGTAAAAGATAAGAGATACAATAATGAAGAAAGACAATGTTCACTACAACCTCTGTGATGAAGATTGTTTTGACCCATAGTAATATTAGGATCATAAACTGTTTGAAGCCATAAACAAACTTTAATTAATGTGATCTGAAGGATTTGAACTCGAGTTTCTAACATTAGTAAACATGAACTCTACTCCCCATACTGAAAACCTGGAGAACAATTTGATTATCCATGTTATAGGAAAGGTTGTAGTGCAGTCTACATGCATTAACCAGGCATAAACAAAATTCAGAGTTATCAAATTATGTATTTGTATTTGTTGAATGTATTTGTTATAGGTCTTCCTTTAGATCATGTAATCCCAGTATTAAGAAAACCTTATTCAGTAGTCAGAAATATTTTGTAGGCAACAGAGCAAGCTGCATTACTATCCATGATACTTGTATGTTTGCAGTGACTAAGTAGTGTGCCAGTTTTCCTTCTAACATAAAAGCATTTTATTATCCTTTCTATTATTATCCCCCCTTGTTTAAAATTTTCCTTGCATAATTATTATATTTCTAGCTGAAAGAAAAGTGGGAACTAGAACCACAGAATTTTCTTTCCATGTCCAATCTTCCTTTCTGTCCCTGTTACTGCATGGTATTTTTTAAGAAATGCTGAAATGTTGACAAAAATTTCAGTTGGACAAAGGTGTTACTGGAAAGACCACAATTTGTAATAGTTTTAGATCTTGGAGTATCTGATTTATATAATAAGTAGATCAGCACTCTTCGTGATAATGACTGCATGTATGATTCAAAGCATGTAGGGAAAGTTAGGTAATCAAAAAAGTAGAATAACTTGTTAATTAATCTGCGAGTTGGTGAGAGAGTGAGCTTCTCTACCAACCACTGAAGAAACTGGATGGAATACTGGCCTTCTTGTATTCAATAGCTCTATGGTTGTGGTAGGTTGACACTGGCTGGATGCCAGGTACCCACCAAAGCTGCTCTCTCAGCTTCCTCCACAACTGGATGTGGGAGGAAAAAGTATATGAAAGCCTCATGAGCTGAGATAAGGACAGAGAGAGATCACTCATCAATTACCATCATGGGCAAAACAAACTTGACTTGGGGAGAATAACTGAATTTATTACAGTCAAAATAGAAATCAGTGCAGTATAATGAGAAGTAAAACAAATCTTAACCACACCCTCCTCTACCGCTCCCTCTAGGTTGCTTATGCTGCTGCTTAGGGAGAGGAGTCCTTTCCCTGCTCCAGTGTGGGGTCCCTCCCTCAAGAGACAGTTCTCCATGAATTTCTCTAGCATGAGTCCCTTACCATGGGGTGCAGTCCATCCAGAGCAACTTGCTCCAGCATGGGTCCCCCACAAAGTCACAAGTCCTACCAGGACCCTGCTCCAGAACTGGCCTCCCACAGGTTCACAGCCTTATTCTGGGCATCCACCTGCCCTAGCATGGATCTTCTCCATGGGCTGCTGGTGGATCTCTGCATTCCCAGGGACTTCCATGGTCTGCAGGAGCACAGCTGCCTCACCATGGTCTGCACCACGGGCTGCAGGGGAGCCTCAGCTCTGGCACCTGGAGCAACTCCTGTGCCTCCTTCTGTAGTGACCTTGGTGTCTGCAGAGTTGTTCCTCTCAGTCCTCTCTTCTCTGGCTGAAATTACATCTGCATGATAACACCTTTTCCTTCTGCAATACAACTAATGCAGGAATGGTTGTGACATGGTGTCTGAACTTGACACTTTCTTGGTGGGGCATTTTGTCTTGCTGTTGAAGTGTGTATTCAGGTTGCCAAATACATGAACACATGAGAAATGGCAGCAGGCAAGCAGAGGGGCATGTTCTGATTTCATCATTGCACAGGTTTTGTGGCTATAGCTGTAGAACTCATTCTAACACTCAAGGTGGCTTATCATCATTCATTTTCTTCTTTTGTCATGAACATCAAGCAATGAAAAAAACCAACCACATACACGACTGAGAATGTTCAAATGTTGCACAAAAGCTTAAGCACTTATTTATCTAATGAGAGAATCACAGAATCCTTAAGACTGGAAAAGACCTCCAAGATCATCAAGTGCAGCCTTTGAACACCAGATTGTCAAGAGACTATGGCAGAAAGTGCCACTTTGAGTTGTTTCTCGGACACCTCCAGGGATGGTGAGTCCACAGCTTCCCTGGGAAACCCTTTCCAATCTCTGATCACCCTTTCTATGAAGGATTTCTTCCAAATGTCCAATCTGAACCTCCCTTGCTTGAGGCCACTTTGTCTTGTCCTGTCACTTGCTACATCCAGGAAAAGAGGCCAATCCCCACCTGGCCACAACTTCTTTTCAGGCGGGTGTAGAGAATGACGAGTCTCTCCTGAGCCTCCTTTTCTCCAGGCTAAACACCTCCAGCTCCCCTCAGCTGATCCTCACAGGACTTGTGCTCCAGACCCTTCCCCAGCTCCATTGCCCTTCTCTGGACTCCCTCCAGCACCTCAATGTCTTTCTTGCAGTGAGGGGCCCAGAACTGGACACAGCACTCGAGGTGTGGCCTCACCAGTGCCCAGCACAGGGGGACAATCCCTGCCCTGCTCCTGCTGGCCACACTATTGCTGATCCAGGCCAGGATGCCATTGGCCTTCTTGGCCACCTGGGCACACCCTGGCTCATGTTCAGCTGCTGTCACCAGCACTTCCAGCTCTTTTCCAGCCCCTCTGTCCCAGCCTGTGGCACTGCCTGGGATTGTTGTGACCCAAGGGCAGGACTCAGCACTGGGCCTTGTTGGACCTCATACTCTTGCTTAACACAATTTACTTTTCAGTACCAAAATGATCCTAAAGGACCATAAAATATTCTGGTCCTTAATCCACCAATTAACAAACAAAAACAGAAGATATTTTGACAGAGATTTCTATTTTATTCTGGTTTAGCAGATTTTNCTTGGGGAGAATAACTGAATTTATTACAGTCAAAATAGAAATCAGTGCAGTATAATGAGAAGTAAAACAAATCTTAACCACACCCTCCTCTACCGCTCCCTCTAGGTTGCTTATGCTGCTGCTTAGGGAGAGGAGTCCTTTCCCTGCTCCAGTGTGGGGTCCCTCCCTCAAGAGACAGTTCTCCATGAATTTCTCTAGCATGAGTCCCTTACCATGGGGTGCAGTCCATCCAGAGCAACTTGCTCCAGCATGGGTCCCCCACAAAGTCACAAGTCCTACCAGGACCCTGCTCCAGAACTGGCCTCCCACAGGTTCACAGCCTTATTCTGGGCATCCACCTGCCCTAGCATGGATCTTCTCCATGGGCTGCTGGTGGATCTCTGCATTCCCAGGGACTTCCATGGTCTGCAGGAGCACAGCTGCCTCACCATGGTCTGCACCACGGGCTGCAGGGGAGCCTCAGCTCTGGCACCTGGAGCAACTCCTGTGCCTCCTTCTGTAGTGACCTTGGTGTCTGCAGAGTTGTTCCTCTCAGTCCTCTCTTCTCTGGCTGAAATTACATCTGCATGATAACACCTTTTCCTTCTGCAATACAACTAATGCAGGAATGGTTGTGACATGGTGTCTGAACTTGACACTTTCTTGGTGGGGCATTTTGTCTTGCTGTTGAAGTGTGTATTCAGGTTGCCAAATACATGAACACATGAGAAATGGCAGCAGGCAAGCAGAGGGGCATGTTCTGATTTCATCATTGCACAGGTTTTGTGGCTATAGCTGTAGAACTCATTCTAACACTCAAGGTGGCTTATCATCATTCATTTTCTTCTTTTGTCATGAACATCAAGCAATGAAAAAAACCAACCACATACACGACTGAGAATGTTCAAATGTTGCACAAAAGCTTAAGCACTTATTTATCTAATGAGAGAATCACAGAATCCTTAAGACTGGAAAAGACCTCCAAGATCATCAAGTGCAGCCTTTGAACACCAGATTGTCAAGAGACTATGGCAGAAAGTGCCACTTTGAGTTGTTTCTCGGACACCTCCAGGGATGGTGAGTCCACAGCTTCCCTGGGAAACCCTTTCCAATCTCTGATCACCCTTTCTATGAAGGATTTCTTCCAAATGTCCAATCTGAACCTCCCTTGCTTGAGGCCACTTTGTCTTGTCCTGTCACTTGCTACATCCAGGAAAAGAGGCCAATCCCCACCTGGCCACAACTTCTTTTCAGGCGGGTGTAGAGAATGACGAGTCTCTCCTGAGCCTCCTTTTCTCCAGGCTAAACACCTCCAGCTCCCCTCAGCTGATCCTCACAGGACTTGTGCTCCAGACCCTTCCCCAGCTCCATTGCCCTTCTCTGGACTCCCTCCAGCACCTCAATGTCTTTCTTGCAGTGAGGGGCCCAGAACTGGACACAGCACTCGAGGTGTGGCCTCACCAGTGCCCAGCACAGGGGGACAATCCCTGCCCTGCTCCTGCTGGCCACACTATTGCTGATCCAGGCCAGGATGCCATTGGCCTTCTTGGCCACCTGGGCACACCCTGGCTCATGTTCAGCTGCTGTCACCAGCACTTCCAGCTCTTTTCCAGCCCCTCTGTCCCAGCCTGTGGCACTGCCTGGGATTGTTGTGACCCAAGGGCAGGACTCAGCACTGGGCCTTGTTGGACCTCATACTCTTGCTTAACACAATTTACTTTTCAGTACCAAAATGATCCTAAAGGACCATAAAATATTCTGGTCCTTAATCCACCAATTAACAAACAAAAACAGAAGATATTTTGACAGAGATTTCTATTTTATTCTGGTTTAGCAGATTTTTTTCCCTAATGAGTGAATTACTATGAGTACTTCATTTATGTTGAATTACTCTACCCTCACAAAGGTTTATAGGCATGCTACAAAGGATTTCCAGCACATTCCTCTCCAAGGTGAACGAGTCAGTTTTAAGAGGCTTTTAATGAGTCACGGAAATACATGCAATGTTTTACATATGAGTCACTACAAAATATGATCAAACATTATTTTTACATTTCTTAAATAGGAATATTGTAAATATATTACCATGATGGTGCATTTCATGGCATTCTGTCTTCCAGTTGTTTACTACTTCTATTATGGCTATTGCCAAAAAATAGAAAAAGTGAAGATAAAAAAATTCTAATCTATATGTCTCAAATTTATGAATAAGAATAGAACAGAGTTCTTATTTTCAGCTAGTTAAGAATGGGCTGCTATTATATGACACCTAGCAAGTTACTGTACATGTTTTGGTTGTCTGTTTTAATCACCTTACCTGTCTCTGATATTCCAGCCAAAACAAACTCCATTATTTTGTTTCAGTTTTAGGGATTTATTACTGCTGTTGAGTTTAAGAATTCAGCATTCCTTTTATATATAAGCCAAGAACATTAAATAACCCCAGAGAATACAGTGTTATCTCTTGAACCCTCACTCCATAAGATGATGTTGAAATGTTTATAGCAGCTGGACCTGGGAATGACAAAAGGAAGGGCTGATTTCTGTAGAAATTACATCCTGACATCCTCATTAAGACCTTCCTTTCTGATATCCAGTGGTATGTGGGGCAGCTTCCTTTCTCCCTTTTCCTTGACACAACTTGTTGAAGAGGAATGTGAAGGCTGGGTGTGATCTTCCCAACATCAGAGTGAAAGGAAGTAACATACCAAACAGATGATGGCATAAATGCTGCTGAATCTGATTCTACCTCCACCCCTCAGGGTCACCACTCAGCAATATTTCAAAAGGCTAAAGTCAATAGTCATAACAAAAAGCCCAGTCAAGATCTGTCAGTATTAGAAGTGCAGATAGAAGGAAAGCTAATTAAGAACTGAGTTTATCAATATGCTGCGTGTTTTTTTTCTGGCTAAGCTGTGCTGTCACTTTGTAAGTTCAAAAGGTAAGGAGAATTCTGCACCAAGTGTACACTGAGAAGTGCAGACTGCAACCCCTCTTTATAGAGCTGGGTAAACCTGTTCAGCATGAATAACAGTACATAGTCTCCAGACAGGCTTTATTCTGATCTTAGTAATGAGAACGTCCCAATTCCTGATGGTACTATCTTTGAGGGAGAACATGGAAGCTGAGAGGTTTACATGTTTTATTAACCACCCCCCTCTGCAACTCCCTCACATTTCTCATATCTGATCTTGCATTCATTTATGTGTGAAACACTTACAGCTACCCAACAGATAATGCTTTTTGACACCACCTTCCTGGAAAGGAGTGATTAGTCAAACAGCACTTCTGAAGCATTCATGGCGGTAGGGATGTGGAAGGAGAGATAACACTGTCTGCCATTCTAGGCAGGTCTACCTCTGCATAGTTTTGTTGCTTTCTCACTGCACTTCATGTTAAGCATGTCTGACTGCCTTCAGTTTGCCTTTGCATCAAAAATACCAAGGGTATTAGGCTGAGGTTCAAACGCATTGTGTAGGCATTGCCTAAATGAGCATCTATGTACTTGTGGGGGAAGGTGTGCAGTGCTGTCCACCTGCAGACCCACTCCATGTAGTGGTGGTAGCCACTGAGCCAAGCTTGTTTAAATAACTGTGGCATGTCCCTGTGGCATGGCCTGTCTTTAATGAATTATTGTGACAGTCACAGGCAGTCCCCAAAACCATGCCAGTGAAAACACAGGCCAGAAAGGCCTCTAGGTTAAGCATCTCAGAGCAGAAGTTTAGCCTGTCTGGGCAATGGCAGGGGAGATATAAGTTGTGGAGAAAATAAAGGCACCAAGAAGCTGTTAGGTGTCCATTAACTAACTCCCGAGAGGACACCTGACTATATTCAGGCCAGTTGCTTTAAATGATGAGCCAGTCATGCCCTGCAAAGAACCAGCTGCTAACTACCCCACAACCACACGCACCAGGTGG
This sequence comes from Ifrita kowaldi, assembly GCA_013398055.1. Lineage (NCBI taxonomy): Eukaryota > Metazoa > Chordata > Aves > Passeriformes > Cinclosomatidae > Ifrita > Ifrita kowaldi. Next base: position 157,820 of record VZRS01008063.1, read on the forward strand.
TCATTCACATTTGCTACCTTCTCCATATTTTTCAGTACAGTTTTTACAATTTATGTCTCTGTTTCCAAATATGTATTTTAGGATCCTGTATACCAAAGCTCAGAACAAAAAATTGTTTTTCACAGTGTTACACAAAAATCACAACAGTAGCTACGCATTTTATGACTCCTCCGTAGTTTTTTGAAGAAGAAAATTAGCTCCGCACTCTTGTACAACCTGACTATAATGATGATGCTGTATGTATGGATGATGAAAGAAAATGATTTGGCAAGGAATTAAAAAAACTATAAAGATGAAAAGTACATTAAAATTGCCTTTCTAATCTTGAGAAGATATATAAACCTAGCAATATTAAGATGATTGCTTTGGGTTACTAGAATTTGAATATCATTAGATCTCCATTTAAAATATCTGCATATTTTTGTATGACAAGCTTTGATAGCAAAGTCAGTGATAATGAGAGTTCTATGCTTTACTTGTGGACACTTTTGCTCATAGCTCAGTGATACCACTGTGAGATATCTTGTGATAATTTGTCTGAGAAGGAATTACCCTATAACATTTAATCATTACTTCTTTGGTGTGTGGTTTGGTTAACATGCTTAACATACCTGATTCAAATTACTTAACCTTGATACAGAATTATCTCATCCTTTAAGACATATTGATTTTTGCCACAGCAAAAAGAGCTTGCACTCCATAATGCAAATATGTAGAACATGAAGATTTATACCTGTCCACGGATATTCTGAAGTTCTCTAGAGAGTCAGGACAAATAGCACCAAGAAATACTAACTAGACTAAGTATTTCACAAACTTGCTGGAAGAAGTGAAAAGATAGGACAACATGTTGTGAAGGTACAACATAGGGTACAAGGCCAGCTGCAGGAAATGCATTGTGTAATTACTGTGGGCTGAAATTCCATATCTAAAACACATGATTTTAGAGTCTGCTTTACAGCATTGTTTAACAGCTAAGGTGATTACAGCAACCTTAGAATGGAAGGGCAACAGACAAGGTAACAGGAGCACAGAAAACATGGTGGCCTGTTTTTAACTTGATACGGAAAGAAAGAAACAATTACTGAGTTACTTTCAAGCAGTACACAAAACCCATTTCAAGACAGAAGTAAGGCAGCATTATGGTGTTCTAATTTTTTTTTTTTAAATTAGAGGGAGAACAAAGTCAGTTTGTTTAGTCACAGATAACCAAGGTCAAAAGGAGCCCTCAGGAGAAAGAGACTCACTACAGAAAAGCCAGATTAGTTGTTTCAACTGGTATTGGCCATGGAGAAGGGTCTGGCCCAACAGTCTCTCACTACAGAAAGAGAGAATCTAGTGTTTTCCTGTCAATTTAGAAGTAAATTTTAAAAAGAATGTTTTAGATGACATTGTTAAAACCAGTGGTAAACAAAGAAAAAAAAAAAGGCTGTAATTAAAGGAGCTCTTAATATGTCACTTAAACATAGTTCAGTAGGCACAGAAGATAATTAACGTGGTGCTAGTCTCTAAAAATATGTGTGGAGAAATATCCTTGGAGATATATACCAAAACACCTGGCACCTGTACCTTGCAAATTTATAGCTGTTGCAAAACAGTAGAACTGAACGTAAAGCATCATAAGATAATGGAAGCAAATATTTACTATGTATACATTTGACTTCCTTTTGGAGCAGAAAGGATTTTTTTTGCGGGTAATGCCTCATGAACCTACTAGAACTCTTTTATGAACCTGAAAAGTTCTTCATATGTAGATTCAAATTATGAATCTGAATCTGAAATAAAAGGCTTTGACGTGGTTCTTTTTTGAGTAATAATGCACCCAAGTTTTCACAGGACAAAAGTGCTTTTTTTGAGTGGAAAAGCAACTAAGTAACAGATAAGAAGCAAGTAGTAACAACAACGAGTCATCTTTCACCTGAAGATTGCCAGCAAGAATGAAGGACCTCCTCAAGCTTCTCTAGTACTCACCTGTGCTGACCAGCTTGCTGTTAAATGCCCAGGTATGGGGATAAATTGTGAGTTGGCAAAGTTTGCAGATTACAGATAGTTATTAGGACAGATCAGTCATAAGGTGGTGGCATAGGGTTTCAGAAAGATGTTTTTTGTTTCAAAACAAGACGATAAAAGGGCAGATTAAATTTAATGCTGGAAAGTATGAAATAATGCACATAAGAAAAAATATTCTTGCAAGTTTGCAGCAGTGTCTAAATTAGCTCTCTAGAAAGATTTTTTTGAAAGCATTGTTTCACTAGGGACTAGCCCCCTAGTAATAATGTTAGAAATTATTCCTCTCTTCTAGTTATATGGTGTAAGAGAAAGCAGGGAATGGTTTCCTAGCAGTGCTATTAGCTTTGTCAGTAACTTAACTGTGAGTGCCCTCAAATATTAACAAATAAATAAAGAATAACAAGAAAAAGAAAAAAAAGGCTGCTCATGCTACTTGAAAGCCGTGGTTTATTCATACCTTGAATATTGCATGGAAACCTGGTCACCCTTTGTCAGAGAAGTAGCAATAAAAGTAGAAGATAGATTGAGAATGTTGTCAAAGTTGAACAGATGTATAGAATTGCTTCTGTCTGAGGAGAAATAAGGTGGAGAACCTAATCTTGGAAAATAACAGGTCCCACATAACTGTGGAGGGTCTGGTAGAAGTGTCAAAATGTAGAAATGGCACAGAGAAGGTGATTAAAGCATCATTTCCCACCATGCAAGAAATTGATAGGATCAGGTATAAAGTTATAACTAAATTAAATGGAAACTACCTCTCAAAAAAGTATATAATCAAATTAAGGTGTCCTTTGTAATGGATTTGTTAAAAGCCTAAGTCAATTAAAAAAGAACTTGGGCAGCATCACAGATCATAGTCCATCACTGGCACGACTTCCAGTTTGACAAGTTCCTGAATCACTAACTGAGAGAAGCTGAGAAGATATATCAGCAGAAAGGTCACACGCTCCTTGCCCTATTTGTCATGTTCTTAAGCCCTGGCTGCTGGCTACTGTCACAGCCACTGTGGTGGGGCAGATGAAGTGGTGTCTTAAGGCCAAGCATGTGAATGATTTTAAAATGCATCCCTAGTGGTGAAAAAAACAATGAAAGAGACCTTGTTCTGCTGGTGTTCTAGCAGTCTGACTCATTTTTTATCTAATGCAATCTTAATGCCAATTAATCATAAGGGTTTCTGAACAAATATTTGCAGTTTAATAGGAATGACAGAAATTTTTATGTTGAACATGTTCTTGATTCTTCCTGTGCTCAGAGGAGCTGACTCACCAGCTGATGCTAATATCCAGTTTGTACTAATATGTTCAAAATATAAGGGTGTAAAATTACTCACATTGCCACTTCATTAATTTACATACTAAATGTTCTTCATTCTACTGCTGTGAGTGAAAAATACTGAAAATGACAAATAACAGAGAAGAGGTGGTGAAACTTTTCTGTTCCTCTATCTAAACCCACATAGGCTTGGGGACGAGAAGGTGTTGCTTTCATAGCAGATATTTTAAGTGTAGGTATTAAGCCAATAGCAAAGATTTTGTTGGCACATTTTAAATATTTGTCTTTGAAATCACTGAAAATTTTGGTGTTGGGAAGGAAGTGCAGCTTTTCACAAAGCAATATTTGTTTGCATTTGCCTGGTAAATCCAGTCCTAATAGATCCAGATGTCATGAAATCAAAAGCTGTGGAAATGCCCTGTTCCAGTGCCATGCTAGAAAATCACTTGGTTAGTCACTGACCTTTGGAGAGGCAGAGTATGAGCTGTCTCCTGGGAAAGCTGCAAGCCTAGAAAAGCCTGTTGTTTCCTAGTGTATCTCTTAGTGAAGGAACCTTCCTTGTGCTTCCTTGCATGCATACTCAGCATTGTCTAGGATGGCATCTTGAGATCAAAGCATCTAATGAGGATCTATCACATAAGGGACCAAGAAAAGCACCAAACATCTCCAGAATTAGCCATGCTTTGGAATAAGTGAAAGGTGTCTCACTAAGGGGGAAGCTTCACCGGATGTGTGATTGCTGTGTGATGTAACCATCAGTAGGATAAAGAGAGTTTCTCCCTCTAAAGTGGGCACCTTCAGACTTTGCACTGGGCTGAATAACTGGGCAAGGTTCACAGGCTGTGCAGAATTACACCCCAAGTGTATACAGGAGGAATGCTACACATGTACACTCTTATGTGCCCACTTGGTCAGAAGGAATGGTTGATGCCATCAAATTGTCTGCAGAATGACAGGGCACCCTGATGGCTCCCATTCTAAAAAATGGCCAGTGAGTTCTGTTGCTGGGTCGATTAGGGAATGGCCTATTCTCAGGAAATAGAAAAATCACAAGGAAATCCGAAAAATACAGTCCTTCCGAGAGAGGTGAGATGGTGATTCTCAAGATGAAGACCCAGTGGTAGAGGGAGATAACCATCTCATGCATACTTACTTGAGCAGAGGTGAGTTTACTCCTTTCAGATTCCCTCTCTTTCCATATTTACATTTTCTGCCTGTGGTGAGTCACTGAGTGTAGGGTGGCAGCTAAGGACAGTAATGCAGGAGGGACTCATGAGCGTTTTGTCTTCTTTCTGGGCCTTTGCCATAGTATGCCATGCCAAAGGAGAGAAGAGAAACCACCTGATAGAAAGCTCATGCTAGAATTGCTACTAGCACCCCTGGAGGAGTGAGAGGGTGAGAAGAGAAGCTCATGTACCCTCAGATCATTATGAATTCCACAGGTGTTCTTTGTATTTTATATTTCCTTATATAACCTTTTGTATGATTCTTAGAGTTTTAGAGCCTACATTGGGTTGACTAAGGGCTGTGATTTCATGTTAATTCTAAACAACTTTGAATAGTTTCCACCAACGACTCTGAAAGCTACTACTGTTTGTAATCCAGCATGTGCAACCTACATATTGTAGAAGCAGATAAAATCGGCATCTACTTACTATGAGAAATCTAGGCAAAGACCTTCAATACCAGAAAATGCCTCAGTTTTACTGTGTCCTGAAGAAAGAATCTTATGTCTTGATCTTCAAACCACAGCTCCTGGCTCTCATGAGATGGCTTTCATGTTAATTGTCTCCTGAAGGTTATTTCTCAGGCTCTGGGTGCTTCTGTTGGCTTACTTGGCTTGTTACTCAAACCTGGCATTGTCTTTTGGTTATTCCTGGTATTCATCTTCTTGCTGCTTATCTTGGCCCGTCTGTTTCTCATCCTCCCGCAACAGTGTTGGCATTACTACCTTCCCAAGCTCTTCTCTTAGAAGATCTGACAAATTTTTCATCTCCCAAGGCATATCTATTAATTCTCCTAGCTGTTTCCTTATCTCTACTGAGTTTCTCACCTGCTCATTTCCCCAGAGCTGTTACAGAACAGCTCATACTTATTCCATGACATTTCTCTCTTCCCTCACCATACTTCTTCTTCGTTTACTTCGTCATGTGTTCCATCTGCCCATGGATTTAATCTCTCATGATCTACTTCTTTCCTTTCCCAGCTGATACGGTTATAGTAGAGCTGCTGTGAGAAACCCTGCTTTGCCCATTCTAGTCTGTCACAGCAACTAGTATGGCAACAGGGATGGATTACACAGGCACTTAAAAGGTCTGCCGTGGTCAGACAGTTCATGGTGCATCCAGCACCATGGATGGGCTAGTAGAACACCCCAAATTTGGGCTGTAAATATCAGTAGGACAGGAAGTAGGAAGTAGAACTGAGTTTATGGCTATGGTTTTGCACAGGGACTTTTTAAAAATGAAAGAAAAATGCACGAAGGTAAATGACTGTATTTGCATCATTGACAAAAGAAATCTCTAGCAAGGATTTCTCATCTCTCAGACAGCCTGTCCTAAACTACATATCACCCTGTGCTCAGGCCTGCACTTTCTTTTGTGATTTTCCTGATGTCCTTTGACAGCTCCAGAGAGTCAGGTGGCTGCAGAGCTGGGTTCCTCTGAGTGCTGCAAGAACATGTGCCCTCTGTAGCTTTGCCAGACCTGCTGGTGGTGTTTCCTCTTCTGTCTTGAGAGCTGTTATCCATTCACTAATCACACCAGCATCAGTAGCACCAGGCCCAGTTACTCTGCAAAAACCCCATTTATGGGCTCTAAGTCTGAGCAGCGCAAGAGCCTCCCCAGGCTGGCAGGCATCACTGCAAGTCAACAACATGCAAATGCAAAGAGCTTGACTTCAGTCTTTGCCTGGGGCCTCTGTGAACTTTGCCCCTTCTCTGTGTAGCACTGCAAACTCACGTTGTCCAGAAGAGGTTGTGTACTGATTTGTTCCTGCTTGCTGCACTGAGATCAAAAAACTCTTTACTTTCTTTTTTTTCATTCTGCATTACAATTCTGTGCTCAGCATTTTTTTCTCATTACTCAATATAGCCTATGCTGAGGATAAAAAGTATATGCCATGAACAAAGATTGTTAGTTTTAACTAGCTTTTTTCAGACAAGAGAAAAGATTTTCTGCATCTTATATTTTCAGTGTAGCATGCACTGAGTCCTCATCAGAGTTTATCATGTTCAGATAACCAGCACTTGGAATGTACGTGGGCTGTGACTTTAATTTGCTTATTAATGAAAAAGCAGCATCACATCAATGGCATTCGTGCAGATGAATCCCTCTGCTGTGATGAAAGAATTTATCTTCATATTCTAAGAATGCAATTGTCCTGAGTCAAGTTCTACTAATCAGAAACTATAAACAGCCCAGCTCTGGTGAGCAATACCAAGTGAGGGGAATGCAGGTAATCAAAAGAATGTGGCTTTGCAAGTGAAACCCCTGAAAATAGGCAAGGGCTTCTGTGCAGCATGATCCTAGTGTTCATAAAAATAAATAACTATAAATGAGAGTACTATATTTTTAACATGTAGGAGTTGCAAAGTACAGTGACTCACAGGTACAATTAACAAATTTTATTACTGGAGACAGAAATAGCATGCATTTATCCAGCAATAAGAAAAACATTTGAAATCAACCTTTTCTTGGTGATCTCCTACACATTGTCATTTCTTGCTTTGAGCCATGTCAGAAACCTCTTACTAAATAAACCTTTTCTGGAAGAGCAAGCTTTTTATCTGAACAGATCTCCTAAATTAGAGGCAGAGCAATAAATTTCCACTTGGAAGCTTTGCTCCACCTTTTCTCCGATAGTAAGAGACTAGGTGAAGTCATCACTGAGAAAGAAGCAGAAATGAAACCAGATGGCTGGAGATGTCTCTCGTACATTGTGGTAATTTTAGGACTGCTTTTACAGCTAAATGTTAGCTGCAACTTGATGCTGTGTTTTATAATCCTGTTTCTTTAGCAATGCTAGGTGGACAAGCGAAGAAAGCATAAGGTCAGAGCAAAGCCACTCAGCATCTGACTCTGGAAGGTTTTGGTGAATTTTTCAAGGTCCCTGAAACATTTTAAAAGACTGCTCTTTCAGTGAATATCCAAGTTACGGAAGCCATGAAGGTATGGTAACTCACTGAGTTCCTTCATATGAAAAGTAGTGACTTTTTGTCCTTTAACAGCATTTTCAGTTGGGATAAGACGGTGAGATTGTGGAAAAAAAAATCAGATCTGCAAATATATTGTTCAGAGTTTACAAAGTTCTCAAAATTTTGAGTAAAAATGAAAGAAAACGAATTATCTGTCTTTTGAATCTAAAGTGTTTCTACCTGTGCTACATATGCATCCTAGACAATCACAAGCGATGGGTTAAAATTTTTAGTGATTTGTAATAAATCGTTGTCTTAGGCCATTGTTGAACAATTCAGAAAAATTAAACTTTTTTATGCCTTGGGGCCCCATTTTCCTCACTCACGAACATAAATTGGTTGTCTTAACTGATAATATTAAGCAGACAAAAAGGGCAGCGTAATTCAGGATGACATGCAAAACAAATTCCTCAAGTCTATCCATTTCACAGTCCTCAGCTTTGCAGAGGCTGTGGCTGAACCAGCATCTTGCTCTCCCTCCCCCAGCTGCCCTTTGCAGATGGGGAACTGCTCTGTCCCCTCTCTTTCCCTTGGATCTCTGATGACCTACAGGACCAGGATAGGGATTGTCCCTCTGTGCTGGGCACTGGTGAGGTCACACCTCGAGTGCTGTGTCCAGTTCTGGGCCCCTCACTGCAAGAAAGACACTGAGGTGCTGGAGGGAGTCCAGAGAAGGTCAGGGGAGCTGGGGAAGGGTCTGGAGCACAAGTTCTGTGAGGAGCAGCTGAGGGGAGCTGGGGGGGTTTAGCCTGGAGAAAAGGAGGCTCAGGAGTGACCTTATCACTCTCTACAACTGCCTGAAAGGAGTTTGTGGCCAGGTAGGGGTCAGTCTCTTCTCCTGGGTAGCAAGTGACAGGACAAGAGGAAATGGCCTCAAGTTGTGCCAAGGGAGATTCAGATTGGACAGTAGGAAGAATTTCTTCATGGGAAGGGTTGTCAAGCATTGGAACAGGCTGCCCAGTGAAGTGGTGGAGTCACTATGCTTGGAAATGTTCAGAAAGCGTATGGATGTGGCACTTGAGGACATGGTTTCAAGGTGAATGTGGTGGTGCTATGTTAATGGTTGGGCTTGATGATCTTAAAAGTTTCTTCCAGCCTTAAGGATTCTATGATATGCAGGCAGACTCAGCTGGCCTCTCCTTCTTGGTAGTAGGGAATTTCTTAACACACATGTCCAAAACACGCTTTAGATCCCAGAAATAAACTTAATGTAACGCTTTAGGTTTCACAGAGGAGTGATTTTGAAGGACTTCCAAGGCAGCAGTGTTGTCGGTTTGGGTTTGGTTTTTTTTTGAACTCATGACTGGAATGTCTAGACCAAGTTTCTACACTTTCTCATGATCATAAAATTATCTCGCCAAAATGCTGTACAAACACAGGGCTCTCTTTCATCTGCAAAGAGGAGTCAGGATGGCTGAACTTCTGTCTGCAACTTCAGAATCTTCACTTGCACTGAACCCCATGATTTTTTGCTGGTGAGCACTGCACTTGGCAGAAGTACATAGGGGAAATATAGCCCTGAACCTATCTTTGAACCGAGTGTCTTCTTGCAGTTTAAAACGAGCCATCAGTTCTCAAAGTCTGGCCTAAGCTGCCGCAGTGTTTTGAGAAATGGTGTGAACTTTGAGGCAGGGTCAGTGCAGGGGGCATCCAACAGTGATCTAGGCTCTGATGGCAAGCAGTAAGAGGTACAGAAGGCTCACTGTGCCAGCTAAAGGTAGTGGTTATGGATGTGACAGCATAACACCAACATGGTTTACAAAGGGAAGAAAAATACCTTTGTAGTTTGGACAGCAGAAAGTATCAGTCTACAAGATAACTTCTTTCATCTTCTTATAAATCTTGTCCCTGTTTTGGAGTTAGTAATGTTATTACAACTTTTTCTTAATGAGTAGTTCACCATCTTCTGGAGCCTTAGGAAGAGCTCCCTGAGCACAGGAAATATTTGGCGCATTTGTTCTCATGAAGGGCATGCTATTGGTTTGTTTTTCTGTTTTGAAGGGTTTTGGGATATCAGCCTGGTAAATTCTGCAATTCTTTTTTCAAGAAAAATGTTTTTGAAAATGAATAATTCAACACACTGGAAAGCAGGGCTGCCAAGACTGACATGAGCTGCAATTTAGCTGCCTGAGCACAGTTTACAGATTGTCTGCAGTAGTGCAGGACCCATTTTGGGCTCAGGAGCCCAGGTCAAGAGACAGTTTATGCCCAATATAATAACTGGCCCTAATATGGGTTTGTTATACGAAGACAGCAGTCTTGACACATAACCTGGGGTGGGGAGGATGGGCTACTGTAAGCTGAGTTTGACAATGTAATATGCTCTTGTGTAGGTGGTAAAGAATATGTTCAGCCTGTAAAAATAGCCATGCAGACCTTGGAAAGACAAAGTAAATTGACAAGATAAGTGAGAGAGCGGTTGTGCTGAGGTACTGGAGTTGTGACATCTGCTTAGTTTTCCCTGTGCTTGGTTACTCACGATCCTCCATTGAAATTAGTTAGGAGTGTGCATAGTGGGGCTGTGAAAGGGGAGATGAGCAAGCCCATCTTCCTGATGGAGGTGTTTGGTGAATGGATCTTCAACAGCAGGCTCTCACAGTTACTGCCCAGCACCACACTTGCTCTGTATGTTCTCTGAACCTGCTCTAACTCCCTAGAGAACAGATATGGCTTTGTCTTGTCTTGCATATGTATGGGTTCCCAGTAGAGGGCTACAGGAGTCTGGACAGCAGTAAAGCAGAGTGTATTTTGTAAACCATTGCGTGAGAAGAGCAAAGGGATTGCTCATGAACATAAAAATCCCAAGCACCCCAAGGAATCTTCTCCAGCAACATTCAAAGACTTGGTCTACAAGCTTATGTGTCATTATGTACACCATCAGTAGCCACCTGGCCATTATTTATTTTTGTTGCATGTGTGTGAGGAAAAGCTCAATACCTTTTGGATATTGTGGTTTACACCAGCATTATTCATGTCTTTTCCCAGGCCTCTATAAGCTGGGAAAGTCACCTTGTGTTCAACCAATACTGGGTGTATCCCTCTTTGGCTATTGTCAAGGAGCCAGCATTTCATCTCTCAGCAGGCACATTGCAGTCACATAATGGAGGCAGGAACTCAGCTGAAATAAAGCAATGCTGAGAGCTTGTCAGAAATGTAAATGACATTGCACCTATTGTCAGCGACGTATCCTCCATTGTTCTCACAGTTGTTTCCCAGCTGAAAAAATGCTGGGAAGCCAGCATGATGAAATCAGAGCCTGTTTACTGTAACATGCTCTGTCAGGAGCAGCTAACTGATCTCATGCTGCAAGTAGCATACTTCTGTGGAAAGGAAAACTGGATACTGATACCCAGTGTTCACAGTGCTGCAAAGCTGCAGCCTCAGAGTTTCCTCTGGCTGTGTCAGTATCGCAGGGAAGGCTGAAAATGAATTTACCTTAATCAGGGAGGGGAAGGTGGTTCCTGCTGACCTATGCTGGAAGTAAAGCTAGAAGGATCTCACAAGGTTTGTTCCAGAAGAGGAATGATTGCTCTTCAGGGGAAAGAGAAAGAACAGGAATTTAGATGAGAGCCAAGCAAAGAAAGACTCTAACCACAGGAAGTTCACAAGGGATTTCTGTACACAGTTTGTTTAGCTGTCCTTGAATAATGGAAACCTGAGAAATGGTGGTATTTAGAAACTGAAAATAAACACACAGCATGTCAACAGAGGAGTTACAAAGAGAGACAAGGTAAAATAATTTTCCAGTTCCTCTTCTTCCTCATAATCACACAACATGAAAAATAATGCCACAGTTGTTTTTCTTTCCCCTCAAAGTTTCTTTGATACCTTCTCTGTACTGGTGGCTATTTCAGTATATCTCAGAAAATTTAGTTCCATCTATCTCATCAGGACAACAGCAGTGTCAAAGTCAGATATGGCTAATGACACCATGTATGTACATCACAGAAGTACTGCTCATCACTTTTTAGAGGAGTTTCCCATGAGGTAATGGCATGAGTCAGCATGGAGGCTGTGTAGCACAGACACAACGAAACAGGTAATTTGAACAGAGATAAGTGAGGTTTGTTTTGTGCCTGTTGCCTTTGACCAGTGCTCTAATCATACCAAGTCTCATTTTTTTTTTCCCACTAGTTATGCTTGCAATAATGGTAAAACTGTTAGGGTACATTTCTGTATCTGCACATCCCTGGAAGAAACTTCAAGGAATAAGCTAAGAAAATTAGTTACATGTTGGTACTTGCCAGACAGTGAGTGCACAAAGTCAAATTTGGTCTGAGGACAACTTTTAATAACTTGGTAAAGGTGACATATTTGTTCCTGGTATGGTAGAAGTTGGCCTGTATGTAGGAAAATGTTTTTTTGCAAGAAGAATTATTTTTTCCTAATCAGAAATACCTCCTTAATCTAATAATAAAAGCATATAAATATGCAGATATACTCTGTGTATCAGTTAGGTCTTCTTCCCTTTCCGTTTAACTGCCTTTTACCCTGCTGGGTGTAAATGGAACCACTCTCCTCTGAGACCTCCTCCATTCTGGTCTCCTTGGAGGCAGGAGAATAAAATGCAAGTCTTGCATTCACATCAGATTGTTACTGATCTTCTTGAACCCTCACCTTCCCCCTCCTATAGCACCACAAGAAAATATAGCAACAATTTATTTCATGGTAGAACTTCCATGACCTTCATCTTAAGCCTGAATAGCAGAGACACCATAGAGACATGTACTTTATTTATTCACATAAACCTTGATATGGATTACTTTGTGATATTAAGACATTAATTTTTTTTTTAATTGAGCACATTCTTCTACTCATTTCTAAGACTCTGCTCTGTCACTTGGGTTCTAGAATTAGTCACCTGTCTGTATTTTGCATTTTAAACCTGTCATCAGAGAACAGCTTAGCAATACCTGTTGCAGATATCTTTCTACCTCCATCTCACCTGCCTTTAATCCACTGAGTGGGTGTTTGTCTTTGATTGTAAGAAAGTTCTCAGATGCATCACCTTTCATTTCCAAATACCTGGAAGGTAACTTCCAGCCATTTGACTATTTTACCTATCCTGCCCAAATTTTAGGCAAGGTAAAAAAGGAGATTCTGCAATGTTCCCTATGATAATAAGATTTATTTTTGCGATTTATTGACCTGATAATATTGCATTAGGAATTTTATGAGTGGATTTTCTTTTAGTTTGTCTGGATGAAATTGCCAAGTTGGAAAACCATAAACTCAAGAAAAAGTGAGTTTATGTCAATATTTGAGCTAAGAAAGAAATCTCCAGTCTCTTGAGGAACTGTTAATAAGTCAAATTGCTTAAGATCTTACTAAACCTGACTTTTTCTACATTAAAAAAATAATTTAAAAAAATTTATTGGTTATTTGAACATTATTTTACGATTAGAACTTTTGGTATATAATGGATGGAAGAAAGGAGGGAAATGACCACACAGAAGCACAGTAGCTTGTTGAGTGCATGGTAGCATTAAACACTTTTGGTTAAATGTGTCTAGGTTTGGATTCACATCCTTGGACAACCCCAAACACATAGTCCTCTTAATTCTGGTCAAAAGGATCCTGTTTCTCTAAACTGAAAGGAAATGAATACTATTAATTGAACACATATGGAGTTTTGTTTTTGTTCACATATGAATTAGTGTAGAAAGGAAAAGACAGAACTGCTATTGAATTAGTGTAGAATGATTGTAAGTATTACACAAGCAACAAACATCACTACTGTGTTCTCTCATCAGATCTAACCCACCCCCATGATCATGGGTACTGTGGAGCTGTAGTTTAGGGGGTACTGAGACCTGCTGTTCAGCTCTCAGCTGCCTTTTTGCAGCATTTTAGAGCTTACTTTATGACACAGTCCAATGTGACAAAAAAACTACATTGGGCCAACTGCAACTGCCAACAGGTGGGATCATGATTCTAATACTTAACATCCTTGTATTTCAAAACAAACAAACAACTTACAAAGAGAAGGAGGGAAGAGTGCATTAAAAATGTACTTACTGTGAACATACCATTCAGCCTCCTGTTAAAGCCTGCGTGTTGGGATTTGTTCATCTCCAGTTGCTGTGAGATGTTTTCTTCAGACTGGCAGATGAGGCATTTTTTTCATGCCATTGTGTCTGGATCCCATGCAGGAATGTGATTATGTCAAAAAACCTGATCAGTAAAGCAAAAATCCTCTTGAACCTGAAAAAACAGAGACATGGGTATCTGATTGCAGCTTGAGGCACAAGAGTCATCAGGGGGCTCTTTGAACCCAGATGCAACATGGGATATGTAAGGAGTTGCACAAACTCATGAATTTTGGATTTTTGTACTTAATCCACTGGCACTGGAATAATTTACTAGTCAGAATTAAGGGTTACTCCCTCACTTTGTGATGAGCAGTCCTGTGCTGTGTGGGGAAACTTTCTCCTCCCCTAATGGCACCTTGTGCCTCATCTCTCTTGGCCCTACGGAATGCATCCCTTTCCTGCTTCCCTGCCCTTTCTGCTGTCCAGAGGGAGCATACCCTCTCCTTCCCCATTCCCAATTGCTCACCCTTTTCCCCTCGCAGCAGGAGTGGGGCCTACGCTGCTGTTTAAGAGGAGAACCAGCTCCGGACAGCATGGCAGAGGACATCTTGAGCAGCGTCGGCACCAGTGTCGTTGTTTGGGAGGACGGGTATCTCGAGGGGCAGCAGGCAGAGGAGCAGTGCCCTTGGCTGCACCAGGGGGAGCAGGGCACATGCAGGGGGTCCCAGAGTCAGCCATGCTGAGCAGATCGCAGCGTTCCTTTCCTGGAGAGGCGCTGGATGGTGAGAACAGCCACACGGAAAATTTTGCAAAGATATAGAGCAGTGCTCTTCCAAAATACTTGTGGGCAAGGTGTTGTGATTTGCACTGGCCCTGCACTGCACTGTAAGATCTGTCTCACATTTTCCCTTGAAAGTAATCAATCTAAGGAATTCTGCAGTGGCACTTACCTTATTATGAAAAGGACAGAGCAAACCTCAAATGGATGCCATCCTTTGTTTTACTGTTTCCATACCTGTGGTACGAAAACCATCAAAAAGTGGTCCATAGACTGCTTTTCAAAAATATAAATAAAATACCACACTTGGGCTTCAGATTTTAATTTATTGCACTTATTTGGTTGCTTTCATTTTATTTGCTGCTTGTATATGAAGAAGGGAAAGAAAGAATACTGAATGTGATATTAGAATATGTCTATACACTTTTTAATTTCTTTTCACGTAAGACTTTCTTTTCACATAAATGAATAAAATAAGGTCAAATAAAGTCAGTAAAATTAAAATTTAACCCTAATTTTTATTAGCAACATAGACAGCTTTTCTTTTATGCCAATGGACTTTTCTCTTCAGAAAAATAAACATTCTTTAAATCATCGCAAGGCGTGGATAAGGAGATTTCCTCTGGGATGCTGGAAGAAACTATTTAAAAGTTCAAGGGAAGAAGTTTCTACAGCTTTCCTGGTGAGACAGTCCTGAAGCTCATTAGTGCTCATTGAGTCTTTCCTGCTCTTTAGGTCCACCCTTCCTTTATTTTCTTATAGTGAGCTATTAATTTGTAACAGTAGAATATAACAGGAACCAGTCATGTTTGCAGCAAGTCAAAACCCTATATAATATTGCAAACTCCTACTGATGTTTTCTGCTATAAAATCCAATAATTCTTGCTGACTAAATTACATTTTTATCCTGCTCCATATGGCAGTGCTTTCTTAGGGAAATGAAGTTGCTTTACTTGGCTTGAAATATGAGCAAAACCTAACAGAAACCTTTCCCTGAACCTTTTTTCTCCATCTAAGCCTTACTGGTGTTTGTAATAATTCTGTATAAAGGTCACTTCCAATTTTCTTCACCCTGAAGGCTTCCCAGTAAAACCTCAGAAGATGTCCTGACAAGCTCTGCCTGACATCTTCGCCTCCAGTTTCACAGTGATGATGACACCACCATGCTTGCCTCCCTGGGAACCTGGCAGAAGAACCTGACTGTGCACAAAGTGAGTCTTCACTCATTAAAACATACAGAGACATTGTACAAAGAAGCCTTTTGCACTTATCTCCAGGTAAGATTTTAAAGAACAGAGAAAGGGTGAGAAGACAGGAGAAGACCTTTAATGCATTGTCTTTTGTAATAATGATTTCCATATGACATTGAGCATAGCAGATCCCAAGTTTCTGAAGATCTTGGACTGTTTAACCAGATATGCACGTGTGCCATCACCTGTTAACAGCACGGAAGCTGGAGATCCGGTTAATGCAGGCATACACAGTTGGTGAGCTATGGTGCTGTGAAGTGCAGTCCTACAGTAACCTCAGTGACAGGGGTCACAAAATGCTGGCACTGCTGTTGGGAATGAAAGTCATCTGACTTAAGTGGAGACGCACTGACCTGTTTCCCAAGCCAGTTTGGCCTGGAGCTGAGTTCCTCTGCAGAGTGCACGAACCAGTTTGCACTGTGCGAACCATCTCTTGGGAGCAGACGGGCCCTTGCCATGCTGACCCCTGGTCCCTGCGCCTGTGTCCCCGCCACCACTCTAGCTCACCACCATCCAGCCTCTGGCACTAAAACACATGTCCCACAGTTGTTTTTTTGTATTCTTTTTGACTCTTTTTTTTTGATAGGGCACGTCTCTAAGTCAGATTAATGAAAGGAAACCGTCTGCCAGTTGGCCAGTTTTTAGCACACACTGGATGCTGTCTTGAACAGTTCCCATAATATTAATGTATAGTGTCTTTGTCCTCAGGGCACTCGCTATTATCAGATGTTTCTCCCTCTTCCTGCTGCATGAAGCTCAAAATTGCAACACATGCTGCAAAACACATACCTTTGTTTCTTAACTCCTGCACCCACATTTTCACCTGATGTTTATCAGCATAGCTAAAATCAGTCTAGGGCTGATATTCAGCTCTTCTGAAGATACTCTGCCATGCAGCTGGGTCTGCCTGGTTGATTGCTCCTAAAGCTCTTGCAACAGGATAGATTTCCCTGCAACCCTTCCTTCATCTCCACAAGTATGCAAAGCAGTGCTTATGTCTTCAGAATCAGGGATTTAGCAGCCAGGGCAAAATCTGCCTAACGACAAAGTGAAGTGGATTTTGTGCACTGAAAGTACCTGAGCAGCAGGGAGTGAGACATCTGAGGCAGTGTGGCCACATGGTCTTTGGGATCACAGGTGGTCTCTGGGGTGCCCTGCCCACAGAAGGGTGACTGCTGCCAGTGGCTCACCGCTGCTTTTCTGCCCCATGTTTCTGCACAGCGCAGTGGCCTGCTGCTCCCTTGCCTCCCACGGTGTCCAGGAAAACTAGGTGAGACATCAGGAGCAGCAGACATTACTGCCAGGCCCACAGATAAACTCCTCCACCAGCAGAAGACTGGAGGGAGGAACACTGGGCAGGTTGATTGTGAGCCTCAGGAGGCAGTCATGTCTCCCACCGGTACACCAGGATCTGGCAGCATGAGTGATGGCCCTAAAAATCGTCTTAATTGACATTTCTTAAAGACCAGTTCTCTGCAAAAATTCCAGCACTGAGAAAGGAAAATCAGTGCGGGTCTGTGGTCGAGTTGGCGTCAATGGGTTGCTTCAAATATGTCTTGTGACTGAGAGTAATCACATTTCAGAGGTTTTATTTATTTAAACCTCAGATGAAAACTGATTTTTCATGTTTTCTCATATTTTATCTTTGAGAACCAGAGATTACCAAAGATATGGTTTCTCCTTCTCTGTAAGTGATCACTAGCTATTTCAATCTAGGAAGAAAAAATATCCTTTGAGAAAAGCAATGATAAATCATTTTTGATGTCTTTTTTTTTTAGCGAGTATCGGAAGGCACTTCTTAACTGTGATCCCCTTAATATCTGGAAAAATAATTGCTTCTTAATCCAGGTACTTGGAAATAGCAAACGGTACATTCGCTGTTTATTTTTTCCCTTTTGAAGGGTATTGGCAGCTTTCTGTTGCTAAATAAGAGGTGTTTCTGTTCAGCAGACTGAAAGTGGGGCATTGTACCAATCTGTACTCGTAATAAAATGGAACAGTGCAAACCAGATTTTAGCAATTCTTGTAATAGCTGTAAGTATTGCATTTTTCAAAGCAGTGATTTTGTTGGTACAGTAACACTTCATTGTGTTTTAAACAAAGTCTGTAGGGTGATATGAGGACAGATAAAATAAGGGTTTATCTCTGCATAGAGGGCCCACAGAACATCCATACAACTGAAGCTCCTTAAGACTCAAAATAATTAAAGCCGAGTTTCCGTCCTGAAGGGAATCCTGGAGTAAAATATTAATTTGTGAGTTTTATTGTAAGTACGTAGGTAGCTAAAGATGCTAATTTTTTAATGGAGTCAATGTTTTTACAATGATCTTTATATGAAGTAATGGCAATATTGGAAAAACACTGCTAAAAGTCTAGACAGAATTATAACAAATTTTTCTGAACACTGCTCACACGTCCTTCACGTTAATTTCCAAGGAATGTGAGGACCCCTGAGTGTATTGCATAAGCCTTCATTGAAGCGGTAGGAAGTAACCTCCTTCCGAGTTCAGGAGAGCCAAAGTCTAATTCATGACTGGTTGTAGGCAGTTCCTGACAGAGCAGATGCAGCTGAGCCTCCTCCTCCCTGGGGTGCAGGTGACTGGGGCAATGGGAGGCAATGCACCCTGAGCACATGAGGGGGTGAGAGCCAGCTGGGAAGGGCTGGGGGACACTGAAGAGCTGGGTTGTGCAGGGGTGGCTGGATAGATAGATGGTTTATTGTATTGTTGTGCTTTCTGTAGTTATTAAACAAATAAACACAACTCCTACCCTGTGAATTTTTTTGCTTACCTCTCTGACTGGAAAATGAAACCTAAACCCATGGTTTAAGAGACCAATGGCCATGTAGCAACAGTATACAACTATCAAGTTCCAGTTACTGATTGAAAGATGACATAATACAATTAGAAATTTTTTAGCTCTGTGTTTGAATAACAAGGAGGAACACATAACAACACCTTGTTGGAAGATATTTAGGGAGAGAAATTACTCATTGTGAATTATTTGCTTGATTCTATATAAGATTTTATGCCCATGTAGAATTGGGGATCATAGGGAGCAAGCAAACTAATACTTTCATCTATGATCAATTTCTGTTACTGGCAAAATCCTCTGTAACTGAAAGGAACTTGGCACAAGGAGAGCATTTTAAGAAAAATTGTTTATAGCAGAGTGATGAACTCTCTCTTGTCCACCACTGTTGCACTATACAATCCCACTAATTCCTGTGACATAGCATGAATGAAATGCCCAATACTGGATTACTTTGACTTGCATAAGAACTATACCATGCAATACAGAATGTCTAGTATAGGAATATCCAGCTTCCCAACCTCCATTCTTCTGTGCATAATTGACTATATATGTAACAGGGAAATATTTCTTACCTTCCTCAGACTACTTTAATGAAACACTTTCATTATATTGGTGTAACCATGTGCATGTATACTCTTTTTTATTATAAAACAGATTAATGTGGATTTCAGTGCTAAAACAATAATACTGTTCTAAAAGAGTAATACTGGCCCAGAGCGAATATTTGGTTAACTAAAAGGTGATTTGATTTTCAGTGTGAAGCTCTTTGGAATGTGGTGCTGAATCAACAGGAGATGAAACATGCTGTGGTCCCTGTAGAAAGTGTCACATTTTTCTGCACATCTCCAGTGGTGGTGGATTGCATTGATTTTGGTTGAAGAGTTCTCTAGACCTACTGGATACTCTGAACACAGCTCTTTGTGTGATTTAAATTTCCACCCATGCTGGGATGAAGCATGCTGTGCTAATAGAATTATCTTCAGTGAGCAGCTATTTCCCAGGTGAACATGTATGGTTTATAGTTGTAAATTGCAGTGTAATTCTTTCTTATTAATCAGCAAGTTTTGGTAAATAACATGACTTTCCAAAAAGAAAGTCAAGGCCAGGAACATGTGTGGTTTGGGGTTTCTTTTCCTCCTGGAGGCCTGTTCAGCATGTGGCAGCTGACTGACTTTCTGTGCTGTTGTGATATCCACCTGCACCTGCTGACAGAGCAATTCCCAAGCAGGACTGCTATGCTTAGCCACACTCTGTTGGTGAGTTTGTCAACCATGATTATGCTTATGTTTATGTGTTGCTTCTAAGCAATTTGGCCATTAAGAAAATTACTAGCAAGCTCATGGTTATTTATATATTTGCATAATATTTCTCAGGTACATAGTGTAATTCACCTTTTTTTAAAATGTAATATTATCTTTTCCAATGGGAGAAATTACTTTATATCAGCTGAAGCTGGCAGTGTAGAGCTACTAGTCACAAGTTACAGCATTTTGAAGAAATCCAGAAATTCTTGGCTTTTTTTCAAAGAAATATTTCTTTGACCATTTCTTGCCAAGAGTAAGATGACAATGGGAGTTTCTTCTTCACAATCACACCACTGCTCTGATGTCCACAAAGGCTTCACCCTGCCCAGGAAGATGATTCTCCAAGTTCTTTTTTATTTACAGAGCAAATTGTTTAGCAAAACGTTTCTTCTGTCTGCCCTCATGGGTGAGTGGGAAGTGGCTTTTTTTTTTTTTTCCTGTTGAACTGATCTTATCGTGAATTTTGGAGATGAACTTGTGTTTCTGCTGATTTTCCACTAGAGACCTCCATCAGCCCAAATAACCAGTTGTTTTGTAGTTGTGATTACTGGGCGTTACTTGAACAGCTGAGGAGGATGTGGCCTTGCCAGTTGGCCTCAGGGAAAAGGTGGAGTCCCAGGTCAAAGGAAAATGTTTCTGTGAACAATTTTTTTTCTCAGAGAAATTGAGATTTATCCAAGCAGGTGTGTTGTGAGAACCTGAAGAGGAAGGAATTTTTATGCCTTGAAGCAATTGCACAGAGATAGCAAGAATGATATAACGTAAAGTATATCTACTGTTTTCATAATGCACACATGGAGGACTTGAAAGAAGGCTTCCTCCTGAAAGAAACAGCCTGTGTACATCCAGCCATCTTACTCTGATGAGCTTAAGTGCAAACATGTTCAATTCCTGTAAACTGAAGAATCTGGAAATAAGATTCCCAGTTTACAAGAATCTCAGCAATTACAGAGGGAGGCTGGCTTCCAGCAGCTGAGGTCAGAGCAGAAGCCTGGACTTCTTGGATTGTTTTGCTGGACTTCTTGTTTGACTTCAGGGCCAAAGTCACTGCTTCCTCTGATGAATAAAACCAGCCAAACCTGCAAGAGCTGTCATGGCTCAGTAAGAATTCTGGTTCAGGTTTTTGCAAGTGATTTATCCCTTGAGTTTAAGCTCTTGCTTTCTTGGGTACACACTTGAACAGTTAGAATAGCTTTGTGCCTTTATTTTGGCGTGAATCTCATCCGCTCTATTATCAACACCAACACTTCCTTTGATTGAAATTACTTTTGTGACATTCTCAACAACACTAGCACTACCTTTAAATGTGTGATAATGAAACAAAACAGCAGTTATCTTTTACAATCCTTAATTCACTTGAGTGAAAATAGCTAGGAAGCCAAAAGTACCTAAAATATATTAAAATAACACTATAAAGTTGCTAATGTTTCACTTCTACAGCAGTTTAAGTTTCAGCTCCTATCCTTGCAATGGTGGTTGCTGTTTGCTTGAAATCATTATATATTTTTTCTCCTAGGTGTTTAAAATGTAGTTAAATCTGCAAACTATAGCTAAACCCATTGATTTTGTTCTCGGTGTTTCTGGACAAGATATACTCCTCTTGCTCCAGGTAGACCTTATTTTACATGAATTTCTGTTTCATATAGCTTTTTCTGATAATGTGCAGCTCTATTCTGGGGAAAAAAAACCCCAAAACTCTATCTCCCTATTTTCAACTGCTGTGGTACAGAGTTAACTACCTGCATTATGTTGAAAAGAGGATAACGGTGAAGAGAGTGTTTGTATTTGTATTTTACGCATGTCTGTTGTTTAACCGTGCTTTCTGGTACTGTCTCCCTGCTGACAGTCAAGTATGTGTTTTAGTGCAGAAAAGGCATGATTTCAGTGAGATGTCGGAACTGAGACTTCTTTAACTTCATAAGCTCATAATACTGTCTTCTTGTGCCGGTTTGGCCAAAATCTAACAATATGTCCTCTGAGAGAAAACCAGGTTACAACCACCCTTCCTCCCACCANATTTAGGCAGCTGTCTATATTGTCTATATTCTTTAAAAATCTTTCATGGCTTATCAATCAATAATTATTTTCTTAATGTGCTAATTGAACTTACGAGGTAAAGATCACTCTTAGAAAGAGGTGAATTGAAAAAATATTTTTTTGCCTATGGCAACAATCAAAATTATGACAATGTGTTTGTAAAAACACAGTAGTGATTTTAGGGTAAGGCTCTTTCAAGCAATTTTAAATATCTGGAGGATGATTACCTACTTTAACCAGATGTGTTCGGCTTGAACCTAAGTGAAAAAGCAACTGGTAAAAAACCCCATAAAAATACATTTCTTGTTTCATAGGCTTCTATAATGCTATATGATTTATTCTCAGAAATGTCCATGATCTAGATCGTAGTCATAGCAAATGTGAAAAATCAGGTTGTTTTGGTTGAAGTGCAATTTTTTTGCCATGTTTTGCTTAAAAGGAGGGTGGGCTCTTGACCTCTACCATGTGTTTTCTGAGGGAATCTGTACACGTTTCCATACAATTTGTTAACATTGGTTGCTCTCAAATGGGATTTCAAAAGAAGCCTTGCTTAAAAGACATATAATAGCCTGAGGAAATCATTTGGTGGGCTCCTTGTCAAGGATATTTTGCCTTGTCTTGGCAGGAATTAAAACTTCTCTTGAGGCTGTTTCAAACAGGGTGTTTAAACACAGGGAATGCAGAAAGTCTGTGCCTTTCAGGTAATAAGCAGGTACCTCTAACACTGAGAACAGAGATGCACGGTCTGGCACTGCCCAGCTATCACTTCTCCTTGAGTCCTTGAGTGCTGCATCACTAAAGACGCTGATGATCACATTGTCTTTCAAGAGTGTCTGCAAGGGACAGAGCAGGAATCAGTTCGCTTCACACTGATCTTTGTGGGAGCTGGAGGTAGTCGTATGCCAGGAAAGCTTTATTGCCTCTGCAAGGCTGTTGATTACAAAGACTGCAACATTCCTCTGCCTTGGGAATGAGTGCTGGCTTTGGGAGAGATTCAGACATCAGCAGGAAAACAACAAAGGCATACAGTAGGTGTAAACTTTAAATTGCTATTCGAATTATTCTGACAGGCAATATCTAGTCCTTGGGAGAGACAAATACAAACCCCATGAATCATGGCAGAAGTCCTGTACAAGAAGAAAGTCTCACTAACAATGAAACAGGAGTGATGCCAAGAGCATGGCTGACAAAAGCCCTCTTACGTATCAGCTCTTGCTAAAATGCTAACACTTTGAGTATTTACTGAAGTAAGTATGCATGAATATAATGTGTAGACCTGGCTGACATGTATTTCTTCTGAAACAAATACCTCTAGCAAGAAGGCAAAGGAGACTCTCACACACCTGAAGTTTTTTCTTCCCCTTATTTTTATGCTATTTTTTGCAGAAGTCTCAGAAATTTCATAACTACTGTGGTGCACTGCATAAGGCAGGTGCTGGTATCATGGCCTGTTGGGTTTCGTAGGTTAAGCAGCACACTTCATATTGCTTGCAATTTTGCTCTCTTATGCACTCATAATAGTGACAGAAAACATTTACTTCGAGTTATTTTGAAATCTGCAGCTGAGTGCTCAGTGATACAGCCTGTGATAATAATAGGAAAAGGGATGTTTACTGTAGACTATCAACCCCATTCATCTTGGCCCAGAAGCTGCACAGGGTGCCAGCACTGCCACCAGTTCACACAGCAGGGCGGGAAGCCCTGCCCGCCCAGGCAGGTGGGCAGGCAGCCAAGAAGGTGGCCTTTTTCTTGAGGAGAGAGGTTGAGCTGGAAAAATTGCTTAAGCAGGCTGCATGTAAAATAGACGTTGTTTTTCTTAGAACTGGTGAATGCACTTAAGTAACCAAGTAATTTCAAAAGCATATGTAAAGCTCGGCGGAGCAGTGGAAGTTCTAGCACAGGGTGTGTTGTATGAGATCTGATCCTGCAAAATGTGGCCATATTTTCTGGCAGACCCACTCCTGGTGGACATGCAGGTAAAATAAAACCTGGGGCAGTGCAGTGGTTTTTGTTAGTACACAGGATGTCTGGCACAGCAGCACTGTCATGGTAACATCTGAGATGTCAATGGGCAGCTATGCCTTATCAGCCCCCAGTTGGGCATTTCAAACTTTTTCCTTGGGTCTGTTGTTTACCATAACTGGGGCTCTGGGCTGCTTCTGGCGCTTCTGACTGGGTGAATGTACCAGTGAATTATGAGCTCTGGGAGAACTTTGTGTACAACACCCTCTCTAGCGTGATCCCTGGTTTGGCACCAAGTATGAGCGCAGTGGATAAAGGTTAGAATAATTTCATATAGAACTGGTGATTGCAGAACATTACTAAGCACCTTTCTTTCTCCTGGCTGCCAATCTAAGCCAAGCATTAGGGTTCTCAGATGAGTTACTAAATGGGTGAGGAGAGCAGTCCCACCGCCTACCCCTTAGGTGCTCACCTGAGTGCTGCAGGCAATGAGCAGCAAGAGCAAGCCTCTGCTGGAGGCCCAGCTTGGGCAAAACGAATTAAGCACCTCACCTAAAGGAAATGCATTCTGGGGGCTGATTAATTGTACTTCTGGTGAAATTACTTTTCTAACCTATGCTATTAGCAGGTGGTTAAACCACCTCTGGTTTCCCGGTCTTTTCAGACAAGGAAACAGAAAAATTTTTGATTTGGCTCTCCAAAGACCTCATGTGGGGTAGACATTTTTGTTGTACTGCAATTATGCATTCCTGCCTCTCTTCTGTTCAGTGACATTAAGAGTCAAAAAACCCACCTATTTTCTTTAGTTTGCTTTTTAATGCCTACGGATATTTTGCTCTGTGGAAAAAAAAACTCCAAAAATCTTGAATTTTTAAAATCAGGTCTCTCTAACCCCCTCTTTGTAAAGTTCTTAAATTTTTCTCTTTCCCTATAGATGTCTTTTTAGATTCACTTGAATATGACTTTTGTTTTTCAGTCATTGCATGTTTATGGTAATGTTGTGACTTGATGGCACATAAAAGCCATGTGGTGTACTAATCTGTGTAACTACAGAAATATTTTCTGGAAATCATGTTCTTAGGTAACCCCAAACTATCATGTTATACTACTACTCCTTCTAATAAACCTTACATTTGTTCCTAACATGATGCCTAAATTTCTTTGCAATACAAAAATTTCCACACTGAGCTGTGAACTCTAGTCAGTAATAAATGTTTTCTAACATGAAAATTAGATCGCCTCTTTGCACAGGTCTTAATGGAAGACAATACAATATTTTAAATGAAAATGCAAATGATCAGAAGGAGAAATATGGATTCTTTTATCACAGCTTCAGGCTATGTTATAAAAAGTGATTACATTCCATTAATCTTCCTATATTTTTCAACATGCTTTTAAAGAGTAGGTTTTAGTAATATGGATTTTTTTAAGCATTGAAGAAAGAGTTTATATAATAGTGTGGACATGCATTACTTTCAAAAAGTGATGTGGCTGCTGATTGAACCCGTCAGGTTTATTCTTGTCCATGTGTTTGACTCTATATTTTGAGTAATTTTTTAAAATATGAATTCAAAAGGGTATGTTTCTATCCGGAAGCAAAATGTACCAAAGGTTTCAAGCACTTTCTGTCACAATCTACCATTGTGACAAAATTTGGTTTCTGATACTAGCTTTTAACTGTGCTGTGGTATTTTTCCTTTCAGGCCAAAACTGCAAGAAACCATTTTGTTGAAATTCTATTACCAAAAAATACCACTGTTGTGTACAGGAATTTCTGGAAGAAACACACTGCCTGTTCATTTGCTGCTGGGAGATATCCCAAAATTATCACTCTCCTTTGGACAAGTGGGAAATCAGAAAGTAAACATACCTTCACTTAACTGCTCCATTTGAATGCTTATTTTCACCAGAATAAATGAATAGGTAGAATGAAATGAGGAATGTTACAGTCTGACTCATTTATTTAGCATTTTAAATTGTACAAGTTAAAAGAACTAGTCTAGATCTACTCAGAAATATTGAGTTATTTCCCACATTCCTATGAAAAAAATACTCAAAATCATGGCGAATTTTGCCCTAATTTTGAACACAGTATTATAGGATCTTTTTTCTCCATTTTTCCCTATATCAATACCTGAAGATTTTCTGACAACTCAGATATTAATTTTTGGCTAATTAAAAATGTTTCTCTATTCTCATGAGGAAAGTTGCTGACATTGTTCCAAAAGACTCATCTGAAAGTAACCATTTTGTGCACAACAACACATTTAGGGTCAGTGATATCATTATAAGTTGTGTCTCAGTTGAGGCCTGTATCTGAGTGGTAACTACAGACAATTTATCTGAGGATAACCTGGTATGGATTTTGCGCATTTATCTTACTCAGTGCTGTCTTTCAGCGTGTAGCACATTACTTCCCTGGGAAAAGCTCCTTGCTGTGATCTAAACTGCGGAGCATCTTTCCTTGTTTTGCAGCTGTCTGCAGGAACCTGGTGTGAGAAGGACTTTGGAAAACAAAGTACATTATAAAATCAAGGATTCTTGGTTTTAATCCTTTTCTTTCATAAAAATAACCACCATGGAACACAAAAGAACATTTTTAGAAACCTCGAAACAGCCATAAGAGACACTGATCAGTTTTGCTTTATCTCTCTGTCTCCATCATGGCTGACACTTGAGCTGTATATGTCTTAAGAAGTTTCTTTGATAAATGTAAAAGAATAAAAATCCAAAACTCATTGAATTGGATGGAAGTTTGCTCATTCACTTCACTCAGTCATTGCCAGTGGTTTATAAATCTCCAGAGAGGAGTTCAGGTGGAAAGCCCTTGCCAGACTAAGAACAACATATGGGTTCAGCCATGAAAGTGTCTATTTTCCAGCTCCCATGCCTTCAAGAAGTGGGTACCTTGAGTATGCATAAATGCTGTCTTTGGGACTGGGGACTCTCCCATCCTCCTGACCACCATGCAAAGCAGAGCTTTCTGCCCCAACATCAGGCCTGATGGCATTCACATGTGTGAGGCTGCAGGTGCCTCAGCATACTGCTTGCCTCTGTGCATCCATCACAGCAAGAAAAAAGGGGTGTCTCAGGACTGCATGACCCAGGGGACTATATCCATGGAGGCTCTGGAATATCCTTTTGCTTGTACAACATGTGTGAAAGATGAAAATGAAGGAATTTTGTTTTATTCAGATAGTGTACATATGTTCCTACAGGCGTGTGCACAGCAGAATTGCTGGTACAGGAGAAACAGCACAGTCTACAGACTTCATCATTCTGCAGGTGGGGTGTGACCAGTAAAACTGTTCTGTAGCATTGACATGAGCAGACAGGCCTTCCAGAGCTAGGTGGGATGCCTGACTGGTGTCTGAGAGCCTCAGAACATAAACAAGGGAAGTCACAGAATTCACAGAAATGAGTTGCTAGTTTTGTTGCCAAATTGCTCAGCATTGGTCTCTAACGTGTTTTTGAATGTGGAAGACCAGCTATCAAGGTAATGATGGAGGAGGCATAAAACTAAAGCTGCCATTGTTAGTAATTTGGGTATCATGCTGTGCTGTAAATAAGAGCTGGATTTCAGGCTTTGCTATTCTCAGAGCATCTAGGATACCAAAGATGTTGATGGCACACATGTGCTTGAAGGCCTCTTGGAAGAGCTTGCCAAAATGTTTTCATGAGTGATCAAAGTCACAAAGTCACAAAGGCAGATTGATGGATGTAGGGTGACACCCTGCAGGGTCCTGTTGGAATATGACATTGCTCTGCCTGAACAAGACAGAATTTATTCTCACCTGATAATTTGGCTGCCAAAGATTATACATGTCTTTGTCATTTACGGACTGTCCTCCTTTTCTGCTGCTTCTGAAGCCAAAGGCAGGCAAGCAGACTCACTCACAGCAATAGCAGTGGGGCTGAGGATGGAGTGTGTCCTGGAGATTAAAGGCTTAGGAGACGCTGCTGCAGTCCTGTGCAACAGGACCTTGACCATACCTGACTTTCAGAAACGGAGATCACCCTAGACCTTCTGGCTGATATTTAATGGAGGGCACGGAAATTACTGATCTGTATGTGTTCCCATTTATTATACCTGTGGCAATTCCCATGATGTTTGCCCGCCAGTGCTCATGGTGAGCTGTGGATAGGGAGAAATGTTATACTGTGGTGTCTCATCTTGCTACAGATCTTGGAATTACGTGTTGCTAATGCTGCCTGAATTATTTTGTTCCTCATGAGTTGTACAGATTATGCTGCATAAAGTTTTGATGTTTCTTCTGAATTAAGCATTGATTTATACATAGCTTTCTCTACTTCTCAGCTTGACATGGTAGATGGTTGATGATTTCTGTCATAAACATTTCAATAAAATCTTTCTGTGTGTTGGCATTTCCCCTTCATTACAGCTGGGTTGGCAGCCATAAGATTTTTATCCAGCACAGAACACTATAAAATTGCAAATCTCTACAGTGTAAAACTTAACATGCTCATGGGCGGAGCTGCCAAGTGCTAACAGTAAGTGGGAGTTTTGGTCACTTTTATAATATAGAACAGTGTGGGAACAAATATCAGCATGCACATGAAAATTAGCTGCGTTAGAAAAATGGTATTTGGATGTTAGTTACAATTTGAAAGACAGGAGAAAGTATGAGTGTATAAGGTATAAGGTACCAGTGACAGAGACCTGCAGTTTGTATTCTCCTTCCTGACCTTTTTCCTGCCTCTCTGCCTGTGCAGGCAGCAGCAAATGGGAAGGGAAGAATTTGCCTGGACCCTTTGAGCTCCATAGTTGTTTGCAGCCCATCCCTTTCACATCTTTGGCTGCAGGTTAGTCTCACTTTCAGTGCAAACGGAAAAGAAGGAAAGTGGAGATCCTGTACCTTTGACTAAATATTTAGAGAGAGAATGTGAGATAGAAGCACATACAATCTTACCCCAAACACTGTGCAGTGCTGTGACTGTAATAGAAATGGAGCCGACCATGTGGAAAATGTGGAATAAATATAGAACAGCTGCAAGGCAGGAAAGTGTACTGCCTTGAGAGGAGATACAGGACAGAAAGAAATGCATGTTTAATCTAAGTAGGAGTTACTGATGAGATCAAATGAATGCTGCATGCTCTCGATTATAAGACTGTCATTTGGCTAATTCATGAATAGTTCTAAAAGGGACTCATAAGAAACTGAGTTGAAATATTTTAACATTTCAAAATTTCCATATATTTCTTTGCTTTTATTATAAAAAAGCAATTCTGGCAATTTCTATCTACCCAGGGAATATCCTTTCCACAATGTCACATCCTTTACAATAAAAATTAGAATCTGTATTTTTTCCTGTCATTTTCACAAAAAAATAATGGTCTTAGTTTTGCTAGCAATATATTTGAAGCAAGAGACAAGTTTCCTTTCCTGAAAGGGAAATTTGAATTTTGGAAAAAAATACATGCAGGTTTTATTTTGCTGCAATTAGTTTTTTTCTCCCCAGCTTAATTATTTGTACAAAAAAAGTTTTATAGACCTCATCACATCAAACTGGCCTTTTCCAGCATGCTTTCTGCTCCAGTGCCTGAATGGGCATACCTCATTGTTCGGAGAGTGCTTAAACCCTCCTCCCTTGGCATTTCTTATTGAATGTGGAAAGCACTGCTCTGGCAGAAAGCCACAGGGAGGTATTTTGGCATTGGGAAGAGAACATGAAGATGAAGTATTCCCCTCAGTCTCCTCCACCCCTGCAATCCCCATGCTTATTCATTATCAGAAGGACTCTGTTGAATACAAATCCATATGGGGGCTCACACCTCTGTCCTTCCAGTGTTCATTAAGGCATTACAATGGAAATTCATGTAAAAAATGAAACTCTTGATTTCATCAAACCAGGGGTGACCAAAGGTATTTTTTTCTACCCAAAATTCTGGTGCAGTACTGGAAATACGACATATGCTATTGATTTTAGTAAGTGTGGATGAGTACTATAATATAAAAATCCTTGGGTCAATATTTAACCAACAATAGCTTTGAAAATCTGATTTCATTGAGGCTATATTTAGATGTTTCTTTACAGTCGCAAAGGAGATTAGAAATACCTATTCATATGTTGATGTGGGGAGGTATAAGTAGTATAAAGTGAGTTTAAGTGGTATGAAGACAGAAAATAGAATAAGAACAAAAGGTCTGTCTCAGGAAGCAAAAGGAAGAGGCCTGAAGGAAAATCCAAGAGTATGTCATAAGCTTCTTTAAAGGACTACTGAAAAACAGGCTTTTAGGAGAAATAGTACATGAAATGCCTGGCAATGCTGCAGTGAAGATAATCTCTTTTTCCTTGCTTTAACAGCCACAGAGGAGAGGACAGCAGAATTTGACCACTGTTCTTAAAGAGGCTTTTCTCTCTGGTCTTGAGTAGCGAAAAAAAGGATGGTACCAACAGATGGGTCAGTGGGAGATGCTGCCCATACCAGCAGCACCCAGTACCCTCACCCATTTTGATGCTTCTCAGCAGTGCCTGGTTTATGCAGAGGTGTCCAGGTCCATGGATGAGGTGCTGTGCAGCCTTGCTCCAGAGCGGGAGAGCTGGGAATGGGCTGCTGCCTGAAGAATTGCTGAAACTCCCTCACAACTTCTCCCCCAGCTCTCAGTCTGTCAGATGATTAGATGTGATTGGGTGGCAGAAGAGTCAATGAGACACTTTAGGAAGGAAAGGCGCTTTCAGATTCAGAGAAGTTCATCTGTCTGAAGGGTGACCCACAGCAATTCTTACAGCATGGAGTCTGCATATGGGATGTGTTTCTTGGGCTACAGCTTGTAACATAATACAAGGTTATATAAAACTAAAATGAAAATTGGTCTATATCATTATCTTTATCATTTAGAAAAGGTCTTCAAAATAGTCTAATTTTTAACAGTTTTCTTGTTGCTTCATAGTGCAGTCTCTCTAGAGTTGTTGTCCTGCTATATGTGCTCAGAGTGATTTTTGCTGTGCACTAGCAATCCTGCAGTTTCAAAAAGCCATCTAGGAAAGTATAAAATTCTGAAACCCTCTCATTTTCAACTTACTGAGTGCAATTGCATAATTACTGGAGAAACTGAGACAATTTGAGTACATTCAATGTACTCAGTGTAATACAATGAATGTTGGGTCTTTGCTGATTGTATAGGACTGGTTATTTAGAAGAAAATTCCTAAATAGTTGTGCATTTCTACCTTCTCCACTTTGGTATTTCTACTTTCACCACTTCACTGACAGAACAAGAGGACACAGTCCTAAGCTGTGCCAAGGGAAGTTTAGGTTAGACGTCAGAAAAAAATTCTTCACTGGAAGAGTAATTGAGCATTGGAATTGTCTGCCGAGGGAGGTGGTGGAGTCACTGTCCCTGGATGTGTTTAAAAAAAGACTGTATGTGGCAGTTGGTGCCATGGCTTAGTTGATGAGGAGGAATTAGGTCATAGGTTGGACTTGATTATCTCAAAGGTCTTTTCCAACCTACTTCGTTCTGTGATTCTGTGGCACAGAAAGAGCTTGTCATACTCAGACCGACAGTTTGTTGTGGAGCCCCTTGATGAACTCAGCAAGCTCCATTAGGAGCATGTTTGAAGGAAACAGACCTTCATAACCATATTCAGCCCTTATTTTTACTTTCTCAAGTCCTCTGAAGTTTTTACACAGTATACGAATATGAAACATAAATTAGGCTTCAGTTTGATAAAGTAATGATCAAACTTCAAAATTTGAGAAGTTCAGTTTAGGCAAGTGTTAAAAATCAAAAGCTTTGCTTAGATCTTCTCTGAGCTGGCCTAGAGTGGAATGGGAAATGTCCAACAGCCTACTTTCTTTTCCTCCTGAGATTTTATACATGCTCTCTTCTCAGCTGCTCAGGGAACAGAGTGCTGAAATACTCCGGAAAAAAACCAACTTCAAAGCACTGAATCTGACTCTTTCAAATCTCAGAAAAAGTTATTGGCTTTCAAGTGGTCATTTGAATCTGTGTATCTGACCCTAATAAATATGCTGCACAGCTGCCTTTGTGTTATTTCTGGAAGATCTTATCTTTTCAAGATGAAGACATCTAAGAGAAGAAATGATAACTTTTACGGATGCTAAGTAGGGTTTGATTTGCTAATACTTTCTAGTATTCTTTGCCTTTTGGTGGTACTACTATAGCAGAGAGTAATGCTGTCCTCTGGACATGCAGCTCAGTGCCATGCTGAGGACATCCACAGCCTAGGATCTCCAGCCCAGCCCTAAGTTATAATGTAGGTGTGAGTGCTCACAACCTTGATCCCATCTGCTCTCAAACTAATGTTTGAACCCCTTGACTGGTAGCAGACTTGCCTTGTTGCCTTATTGCCTTGTCCTTGCCTGCAGCTCCTGGCTCACCTTCCCTGGAGAAACAACCAGGGAATTCTGTGGACCTGAGGGATATCTTCCCAGCTTGACCTTAAAGATGTTTCTTGACTTCTCTAATCACTGTAGGCCTTTTGTGTTTCATCCATGCTCAGGTGCTTGACACTCCTGCTGCCAAGTGTCTTATTTGAAAGTCACCATTTGCTTTAGGCTCAATCCTTTCCACCCACTAATGAGCAGGTTGTAGATAGGAATAACAACAGTCCCTGCAGTATTGGACAGATGCAATGATAAGGTCCAAGAGAAAAAGGGTCTGAAACATTTTTACAGAATCTTTTCTGGGTCACAAGGACATAATATTTTATCTTTCTGTGGTTTTATCTATCAGTGTAATAATTGCTATGTCTTTGGAAGAGAGCATAATCAAATCCTTCTTTCCTGGAATATTCAGCAAAATTTTACTCACTGTCTTGAATTTTACATCTCCATGACTGTTTTTTCCTTATTTCATTAATTACATAATTTGATTTTTCTTCCCAACTTTTTATACAACCGGTATTTTGTTAGAATTGTTTCAGAGCTATCATCTTGAGTGCTGTAGTGGTTTTTGGTTCAAAGTATCCATTACTTACTTATTTTTCTTCAGTGAGATAAGAATGATTCTAGCTAATGATGGATCTTCTCTTCCCTTTAAGTAACTTTCTATGTGTCTGTGTAACAAGTGTTCCAATGACAAGAGTTTTCCTGCTGTCTTTCTATGATGTACAACGGACCATAAACACTGTCGCTGAACATTTCTTTTCACTTCTGTGAAGGAATGGCACATTATGAACTAAATTCTGCATTCAGGGAATTTTAAAGGAGATGAATTCTTCCATTTGCAATGTAACTATATAACAAGAAATTATTAAGATATTTATGAAGATTGCGGAGTCTTGTTTTTATAAGGAAGATAAACATACATAAAAATGCAATTTATTAGCCCAAAGTAGAAAACATAACATCTGCTTTAACAGCAAACATGTATACCTATTTTCCAATTAATGCTTCAAGGAAATCAGGCTCCTAACCTCCTCAGCCTCTCTTGTTTACTCGTAACGCTCTTGGTTGCATTGAGTTTTAATAGAGAGAGGATGCATGTGACAAGTTTGTAGAGGTAGGGGCCTTGAACAGTAGTATGACCTAGTTGAATCATCAGGCTCTTACATATTCCTGTATTCTTCCTTTTCTTCAAAGTTATTCTTTTCAACTTTATTCAGCTGTGTTGTTTTCAAGAATTCTCATTGATGAAAAGTGCCTGAAAGAAAGCGGAAGAAAGAAGAGTGGCTGTGATCTTAAAAAGTCAAGTCAGATCCAGGTAATTTGAGATTTGAGGGTATGAGAGCTAAGCTCTGTAGAATCATGGAACATGAGCCAGGTGACTCAAAGCTTTTTAGCTGATGGGATCCTTAGCACAAAATTTTGAGGAAGGCATTAGTGTGTACATAGGAAGTTTACTGTGAAAAATGTAATACAAAGCAGAGTCATGATTGATTACCATTATAATTATGTATTACCCATATTAATTAGTTATCACCAGGAAAATGTTAGCAACATGAGAACACCCGGTTATGATACTTTGTAGTATTTCGAAAAATGGAGAAAAGGAGTGACTCCCTTGTAAAACACCTTTACATGCCTATCTCTGTGAGCTGAGTGATAATCACAAACATCCCTGCTGTGGGTTTCTGCTTGGGCACACAAACGCACAAGCAGATTGTAGCATTTTTAATAACCAGTTTCAAACAGGATCTGTGGGAACAGGTTTCATTTTGGAGTTTTCACTGATCATCCACGAGCTTGCAATGGTGGGTATGTAGCGGCATGGCTTAGAGTGAGAGAGGCAAAGACAGGAAAAAGTTACAATGTCCTTTACCAGGCCATGGTGATATTTCCCCCAAGGTGCAACCAGTAGCCTTATCTTACTAGTATAATTTTGATATTGAATTACCTATATTGTCCTTGTTTTGGCCTCTTAAACCTCTCCTGTGCTGACAATTCATGCCACTTAGGACAGAAACATAAAGAAAACCCTTGAAGAAGTTGTAAAATTCTGGTGGAGACACACTTCCACCATGCCTAAGGAAAGAGCTTTTCACTTGACCTCATTGGTTAAATCCGAATTCTGGTACTGTCTTCTTAAGTACCAGTTCTGGCCTTGTTCCTAAAAGTCTGAAATCAGATGTACTCTGATGAAATCAATAGACACTTTTTAGTTGAAAATTGGTATAAATACCCATGTTTAATATCTGATATGTTTCATATTCCACTCATTTCACATTTTCCCTCTGAGGAAAAATTAATCCCTCTCCATTTCTTCCTGTTAATGAATTTATTTTAGTATCAAGAATAAGAAAGGTAATGAAGCTTTTCTATTTCCTGCAGAATAATTAAAGATTCATTGGGGAGAGGGAAGCATTGTGGAGCCCATTGACTAGGAGATTCACAAAGAAAATTAAAAAACAGAGTTGAAACCTCAAGTCCAATTAATATTTATATATTTTATGGTAAAAAAGAACAATTCCCACTGGGGAAAGCCCTATTTTAGACTATTCATTAGTTTTGCAGAGCTGTTAAGTCCCTGCAGGTATCTAAGCCCTTTGGGCCTGAAGTTTCCTCCTCTGAGATGAGAAAATTCACTTCAAATTAAACAGTTTAGGTAAGTGGACTGCAGGAGATACATCCTTCTGAGCAGTTTTACCAAGGCAAGCCCCAAATGGCATTCTGGCATGGGGCTGTGTGGTTGTACTCTCTGTGGGGGTGGTTTGAGCCCTCTCCTCAGGGATGTGTGCGGGCACCCTCTGCCCCTCATGCCCCCCGGTTTTGGTGGCTGCTCTGTGATGCTGATCAGCACCTAGGGAAAGCTCCTGGGCCTCTCCTTGGGTCACTCTGGTGCCAGGACTAACAATGGTGAAGCCTG
Source organism: Ifrita kowaldi (assembly GCA_013398055.1). NCBI lineage: Eukaryota > Metazoa > Chordata > Aves > Passeriformes > Cinclosomatidae > Ifrita > Ifrita kowaldi. Next base: position 192,767 of record VZRS01008063.1, read on the forward strand.
GAGCAGCTGTGGTGGACTGGGTCCCAGACAGAGGCCTCCTCCCCTCAGCTTTAGGACTGGTCTGTATTTGTACCCTGGTCTCTGCAGATATCGTTCAGCCAAACATCACACACAGCTCAACAGAGAAAGCAGGAATGCCAGTTCTGCTATATTCTTCCTCTCAGAGACTTGCAGAAACGCATAGGATAGCAAAGGGGTGGTTAGAATATCACTTGAGTAAACTCCTTAATTTTCCCTCCTTTTGCTTCCACTCATCTGTACTGAACCACAAAAAGGATCTTTGAACTGAATCATGAAAACCTCTTTAATGTCCCTTCATTCATCTGGGTACCAGGATACCAAAACCCCCCTCAGAGATGAGCTGTGATCTTTGAAGTCTAACTGTTATTAAATGCAGGTTTATAATGTTACGTGAAACTGAAAGGCTGCATTGCAGATTATGTGATTAATTTCACAGTAAATTTCCCTACCTTGTGAGTAGAAAGAATTTTATTCCCTATTTGTAAGTGCTGAAAATCAAGGATCTGAAATCCAAATGGATGTCTTTTCTACCTTAATAATAAAAGTCAGTACTTTGCAGTCAGTGCTTGCGTAGACAATTATCTCTCATTCTTGTGACATAATACGTGAAACAGAGGATTACAGTCCACACTTCTGGAAGGATTTTAGCTTTTCTTGGGAATATATTTCTCGTATTTGTAATGCAGAAAGATGAAATACAGGTAGGAAGTGTGTTGGCAGAGCTGCTATTTTTACATAACCACTTTCACTGAATAAGATTTTTAGATTGCTGAGGGTGCATAGACGTATGTACAGGTCAGAAAGACAAATGAATTTACAACAGGCATTTAAGTTTTACAAATTTTCCTCTGTCTAAGATATTAAGGACTTAGCAGACCCAAGATTTTAGCTTGAAATATGTTTTCAGCTCATTCACTCACGTGTACGTAGAGTTTTAGAACTCTGAGTCAACTCAAAAGTTCCTGTTGTCAACAAGGTGAATAGATGCATGTATAACCAACCTCTGCTGCATCACCTGGGATGGCTATACCTGATGTTGCTACTCCAGATCAAAATCTAGGTCTTGGCATTAAAAAAAAAAAATTCTTCTTTATACAGGCTCAAAAAATGTCTTTATAGCATGACTCACGATCAGCACCTTGATAATGACAAAATATCTCATAATTTATCCACCCTGAAACATTTGCCATTTTTATTGCATGTTTTCTCATGGATTAAAGAGCTTCTGTGATTTGAGATCTATTTGCTAAATTGTTGAAATCCAAGCCTAATTTGCAGATTAAAAGTAATCTTGGACTTCTCCTGCCTCAAGTGAACATTGATTATGTTGGCGATGTCACGCCGGTGTACAGTGGGTACTGGTAACAAGTCAACACTCACCAGCTGTTGCCATGCAACAGGCTCTTAGATAATGGAAATATTTCCTGCTCGCCAGGGGATGCCATTGTGTGGGAACTACCCATGAGGGCTGGCTTTTGATGCCAGTCATTCCACCCATTTTTCATTCTGGTATTTGAGATGCCACTCATAGGCTGGGCCCTGCTCAGTTCTATTTCTGGCTTTTCCATTGACTCAAGGACAAGGAAGTTGGTTAGTTTTTTCTGTTCTTTATCTTAGAGTCATAGAATGGCTTAGGTTGATTAGCACTAACATTTTAGCAGATCTGGTATATAAAACAAGTCAGCAACATTTTACTAAATATATAATTGTCTGGAAATTATAGTCTTGCATACAAAAATGATTCAGAGCATTTTTTTTGTTTGTTTGTCACAGCTTTTTCTATAAAAAGAAGCCACTTTTGTCTAAACTTGTTTTAAAATAAAAAACATTTATCTTCCAAAACAGAATTACTAATCAGAGAAATGAGTCTTCCAGTAAGGCTACTCCTTTGGGCTTCAATGCCCAATTACTTACATGAACTGTAAATGCTGCAGAAAAAGAGAAGCATGAACTTCCATGAAGGTTTAATGCTGTTCTTTTCAAGATCACTGGTCAGGAGTTTGTGTCTCTTTGTGTCTGTATCACTGTAATAGAATTGGAAAGCTCTTAGTTGCATCAAAATAGAAAAGGAGAAATACTAAAAATGTGAAGTTTCAGAGGGTAAAAGAACTATTTTCTTTTACCTATCTTAAATATTTATTTTGAGAGGTAATTTGTGAATGATTTGCTGATGTGTTTGAAGAGCCAGGGTTCGATTACCACATTCACTATTACAGTACTACAACTAGAATGAACTACAGATTTTGGTGCTAAAATAATTATTATTTCAGAAAATATAACAGCATCTTCTGTCATCTTCATACTGAAGCAGGAACTGTTCCCCCAAGCACAGTTGAGAAATAGGACTACAGATTTAAAAGCTGGTGCCTAGTGGGAAGCCAATTACCTTGTCATGCCAATAAGAATTAGATTCTTGGTTGTCAAAAATCTAGTTGGTTTCTTGTGTCACTTATGTCATCTGCAATACTTTACTGAATTCCTTAATCAGTGAAGTAATCTGTTGGAAAGAAATCTATCTGAAGGACTCATATCCACAAGCTAACCTGCAAAAGGGCTGAGAAAATTAATTTAAAAGCCATTAAGCACTCATGTGATCCTAAGACATTGGCTTTTTATAGTGAGCAATTTGGTGCTTCTGAAGCTGCCAGAAATTTTGCTGAAGAAGGAATTGGACCACATGATGGAGATGAATATTTGCACTATTCTCAAAGATTAAGTGACAGGTGCCCTGGGATTGACAGAGATGGACTGGGTGGGCTGCCACGGTCTGAGGCTAAAGTGGGAGAGCCCCAGTCCTGCCAGACCACAGAAGCTGTCTGGCTGGGCATTCATGCTCCTCCCCGTGCCACTGTCACCGCAGGGTGGGATGCTGGCACAGGGCTATTTTCCGTCTGGGCATGAACAGATACAGCTCATGCTGAAAATAGAACAGAGCAGAAATTTTTATCAGTGTTTAAGAGGGGACAAAATAGTTTTATTGTAAAATTGAAGATTTCTCCAGGGAAATGCTATTCAAGGCAACTAATTCAATTTTCATTGTTCCTGAGAAGGAATTTCTGCTATCCACTTTAGACACCTGTTTGCATTTTTTCCTCTGATCATCATTCATGGTTTAATGATTTATCCTCTTCTCTCTTCCATAGTGCAAACCTGTCTAAACTGTGCAGTTGTATAGTGAATGAAGAAAAGTAGAGGAAAATTGGAGCTACTGGTACAAACAAGTGATGTTGAATTAACTTGAACAGTTCAGTAAACTGAAAATCAAGAATGACAAATTACATAATTGGATTAAAGATGGTTGATGTTCCCATACTTTGAAAACCAAGTTTTGCAGAATTTCTCTTTGGTCACATTTTTGGGTTTTTAATGGTACAAAGCCAAATGTTAAAGCACTCACATGGATTAATTGTTTTAAGAAAGAATTGTTCAAGAGTTTAGAAGTTCCACCATGACTAATAAACCTGCTTTGTATTACACTGATGTAAGAGCTATTCCTTTGAGTATTTTACAGCCAAACATACAAGTGTCTTCAATTACAGACAATAGCCCCAGGCTCTCTGGCTCCTCCCAGCAGAGGAGCTTCACTCTGGAGCTTGAGTGCAGAGATCAGGCAGTGGTTTAAATCAGTCTAATTTGGGAACAGTGCCCTGAATAACACTGGGAACAGGACTGTTTCTGTGGCATTTTGGCACAAGTCACATTTCAGAAGGAGTGCTGGGTGTTGGTGATGACAGCGGCCTAGGATGGCACGCCTGGGTGAAGAGACAGTCCCTTTCTCAGTGTATGTCCTGTGCCCGGCACGGAGCAGTGGGCCCACCCTAGTGCTGCTTTGGGGATGCTGCTGCACACCTGCTCTCTGCCTAGCAGCAGCACGGCAGCTCTTGGCAGTGCTCCTTGCTGCCAGCCCGGTGTTTGTGGTGAGGTCTCTGCTCCTTGGTGCCCAGTGTCCTGCATGTTTTGTGTTACTCTGCACGAGGCACAGCTGCTGGCAGCCCATGGCGAGAGCGCGGCACCACGGCTATTTAACAAAGCGCCTCTGTGCACGCCATGAGCATGGCAGCCTGTTAAGCCCTAAGGAGGAGGAGCAGAACTTCTCTGTGCCATTTTAGATAATTGCAGCAATTCAGCAGTTCAAAATGACTCAACAAATATTCCTGCTGTTTCGTAAAAACCTTTAAAGTATACTTTCACATCCACACGTCTGAGTGGGAAGAAAATGATTTACTTCTGATTCAGTATAATTTACTTGTCACTATGCCTATCTCTCTCTTGGAAGTAAAACCGGGGTTCAGAATGGAATGCAAGTAGGGGGTTGTTGCAAATGAAGCCATTCATTCATCAACAAAAAGTGGAATACGAGATTATTATGCCAGAATCTTGCAGCATGTAAAACTGGATAGTGAAAGAATAAATAGTTCTCTATATGTGCCTTTATCAATGATGGGTTTTCATTTATCATTGCTTTTTCCCCTCCCTTACAAATAAAACCTATAAAAGAAGAAAAGAAGATTGAATGAAAGAGAATTAGTTTCCATCTGACAAATGTTTTATCAGTTACAGACTATTCAGATAGTTATGAGAACACATAATGCAGTAATGAAAGGAAAATTAGCTTGCCTTTCTATCAAGAAAACAAATTTTGTAGGAAACAATGGGCTTGTGTTTCAGCAAACACTCAGAACCTCATACTAGCAGTCAAAGGTAAGCGGAGAAAATGACAGCTAGTAGCAGATGTAGGAGAGAGGCAACTGGCTAGGAGGAGTTCTGTCTCTGCTCTCTGGGTGTAAGAGATTTGTGTTGGGTTAGTCCACCACAGGCTTGTCAGCATGCAGTGGTTCAGAGTAACACTTCCCAGAAGGCATTGTTTGGTGTTTGCAGTGTAGCAAAGACATTTCTGAATTGTGTGACACTGGTCTGAGTCAGCCTTCCCTGGTGCATGTTGATGCACAGATAGGAATTTTGCATATTAATTTCTGTCTGCACTGAGTCTGACCATGAACCAGAGGTTCAGTTTCTGTCACTATTACTATTTGAAGTGCTTTTTTTCCAGTTCATGTAGTAATGAGAGACCTGTGTCAAGCCCACCAAAATAGTACCCTGTAGCTCGTTGCATGTAGGAACAGTACCTGAAGTGGTGTGCAGAAAGCCAGTCCTGGCACTAACTTATTCTCAGCATCCCTCTGAAGAAACTGTTCCCAGCAGTAGGTTTTGGATTTACACTGGAACACACTGGTGTGAAAGCCTGGGGATCAGAAACTGAGACAGAAAAGAGCTAATTTGTCTGTCTAACTGGAAGTCCCCTCTGTCGGTTCACACAGAGAATATTCATATTTTGGGTTCCATCACTGGCCTTTCATTTTTTTAACCTTGTATGACATTTGAGCAAAGTCTTCTGTTTCCTGTGGTGACCCTATCTCAAAAACACCGGATCTCAGTCCTAAATTAAAAGACTGCAGTCAGGTCTATGAGCAGCTCCCACTTCTCTGATGGTCAGACTTCAAGACCCGATGCCACAACCTATGGAGAAAAGTGGTATCTGTATGGGATCAGAACATCTGCACTGGTAACTGAAACAGTGGTGTATGCCAGGGAAATAACACTATCATCAGGAGTTCCCTGTAGAATAGTTTGTGAGTGATCACTTTAAACTCACTCTCTTTTGGAGGCCACAAGGAAACACCCTAAACTTGAAGCAGGCTTTTGTAATGCAGCACTTCAACAGACCCTCCTAGGCAGGAGCAGGTAATGGGTACAACAGGATCTCAGCTGAGACTCACAGCAGAGTCTTTCAGGAAATTGCTAAAGACTTTCCTGCTTAAACCAAATGAGAACCTCTTGACTGTGAAGTGGTATAGGCAACGCAGAGACAGCAAGGATATGTGAGCTTGGCTGGAAAGTGGGCAAGTGTGGAGACTGTGTACCCTCTGATGCAGGAGGGACAGGACCTACACAGGCAGTTTGGGTGTGTAGCAGCAATGCATTAAAAAAAGGACAATTTGATGAGAGTTTGGGACACGGTTTTTAATCTCTCCAAATTCTACTACTGTAAGGAAAATAAAACATATAGACTTAATTCGTCTTTTCTTAAAAATACCTAAAAGAATGTTGGGTACTTAACCAAAAAAACCCAATAGCAGTGTTTTCTTTGGTGTATACTTGCAACAAGAGGAGACATTTGGTTCTCTAGATGGGAGTTGCCAACTTCAGCTTCAGGCACTACAGCAGAAAAGAAACCTGTGGGTAATCAATTTATGTGAACAAAATGGTTTGTCTGCTAATGATATTTAGCCAAACTTGCTGAAGAAATAACCCAGTGTGTTACCTCTACCCTCTTTCGCAGTGATGCTGTTATAGCTGTTTGTTTCAGTCACTGCGTCAGCTCGATTATTTGCATGAAACTAGCTCTCATTTTTCTCAGTACATTGCAGCTGAACATCTCCATAGCAGTTTCCACTCTGTTTTATATTAGTATTGTGCAATGTCCTCTTATTTGTTTATAGTTGTGTATGGTACAATGGCTTTCAGTGAGACTATAAGAGGGAATCTAGCAAACATCGTTTACATTTGCTTCTTTCTTCGAAAATATAATGGCAGAAGAAGTAGAAAAGGAATGCCGACAGCTCAATATCACCTATTACAAAATTGCTTGTATTTTTCCAAAAAGCGTATTAATTTTCCACAATTTATGTAGATCATGTGAACTCTACATGACCCTTCATCACCCTGCAAATGCAGTATACCGTGGAAAAATACTAGCTCTGGCTCATTAGCACAGGTTGCTAGATGCCCATTCAGTTTTCAGTACGACACTTTGTTAATGATGCCAGAAACCTATATTTTGTGTGATTTTCCTAGTACATTTAAAAAGAAATCCTTTATTTTCTGACAAAGTGCAGCAACTGAAACTGGAAATAATGCTTAGCAGCTCTGGAAAATAACTTGTCAAAATGCCCTTGATGTAATTCTTAGGAGTCTTAAACCTATGAATAAAAAGATATTTTCAAGAACGTAGAGCTCATGCATATAAATGTGAAGTACAACTGGTTTTCTTTTCGATATTCATTGGTTATTTATTCAGACTTGAAAAAGGTGTCTGGCCCTCAGTTTTCTAGCCCTAGGGTTAGACTGGCTCTTGAGAGCCACATAGTAGAAACCACAAGTACAAGACAAGGACACATTAATGCCTTAAAGAATACAGTGTTGTCAGCAAATATTTAGTAATTTCAGCTGTTGGACCAATTACATAAATCAGACAATATTCTCTTCGGAAAGATTCACTATTGAAAACACACATCCTACCTGCTAACAGAAAAATATATACCCAGGATGTGAAAGTGTAAGAGAAATAAAAAATAACTACAAAAACAGTTAGCTTGCTGAATAGTTCCACTATTAGTGCAATAGCAGCTTTTACAGTTTCAGAAATATGGCAGTCCTCTGGTAAGAGCCTCCTATCAATTATTTGCCAAATCTGCAGTCTTCTGAAACACCAATTCCTTAAAATGATGGCGATTTCTGGGCTGATTTCTTACTCTGCAAAAAGATACTGAGGGCTCAGGCGCTGATGCTGACCGTAGGTGTTATATTGACTTTGAGGGAAAAAAATCCCACACAGAGGATTAACTATTTTACAGAAAGTTCAGATAAGTAGTTCTTGCACAGTAACATAAAGGCATGTGGATAAAGGAGAGGTATCATGCATAATAGCCTTTGTATTTAAAAGGAGATGTGAATGTGCCTGATAATACACAAAATGATCAAATGTCTTTCTGTCTCTAAGTTTACCGTGGAGTGGTTATGACACATTTTTAAAAGTTTTGATGAATTAAAAATAAAAAATCAACTATTTGTAAGAGAGACCTGCTCAGAACATTTCCAGAGAAATGCGGTGCTCTTGAAAGCACTAGTAAGTGCAAGCTTAAATGCCTTTTTTAAGCAAGAACATTCTGGTGTAGTTTTGGGTGGAGAGGAAGGGAAAGAAGGGCTGTGCTCTCTTATCCCCATGCTACGAGAGTAGAACTACAACAATGAAGTCTGAGAGAGCTTCTGGCATGACCTCCTACATAAATATGATCAGTCAGTGGAAGGTTTTGTATTTGCATCAGCAGTTTAATAAACATAATCTCATGAAAATGCTCAGAGATAAATCTGAGATGAATGGATCTCAGCTGCTGACCAGGAACAGGCTTCTCCAGTTGACCCCTAAGATTAAACAAAGACAATACTCTTACAAAAGAGCTCTTACTGGTCACAGAGCTCAAACCACCAGTCAGATTCACAACTTGGTATTTGATGACACAAAATTTCACCATGAAGAAACCAATTAGCATGGAAAGACACTAATGCTTGGTCATGAAAGAAGTGATCTCCCTCTGGTGAATGTTACGTATTTTTAATGTTGAGCTATGCTTGGTTTTTTTGATGGACACACTTTTAAGCCAGATCCTACATGAGATTTTCTCATAAGCTTTGGTCAAAAGCTTGTTCATTTGCATTTCATTAAGAAAATTACTTATTTTAAAAAATAAAATGAATCATTACCTATCACAGTTGTTAGTAAGAACTGGAATAGTTAAAATATACAAATCCTGATGTTGCAAAAATTCCTTTCCCCTTTCTTTGTTTTTATTAGTGCAGCATTTTTTTAAAATCACTCTGAATTTATTGTATAATCGTACACTGTGGCAATAAAACTTTGAGACAAACAGGTTTGCCCTGTATGTTTGTCTCATTTTAAATTTTAATTGTGTTAGTTTCTAAAATGTTAAGGAAGTATTTAAATACTGGTGGGACCCAGATGGATTAATGAGATCTACAGCTGAAATCTTAGCATACTAACATTAAGAGCATCATGACATCTTGGCACTTGGTGGGGAAATTAAAAAAAAACCCAACCTCTCACTTGCTGATATGAAATGAAAATGTTATATCTCCTCTCATGTATCCAACTGCACCAGCAAGTGAAAAGGTGTTAATAAGGAAGAGTATTGAGCAGGGTGACTCTTCTAGCTGAGAAAACCAGGATGTATTTATGCATCATTTCCAAATGGAGCTCTAGAGAAAGAGTAGGTAGCAAAAGGACCATATGTTCTAAAAAAAACGAACTGTGAGATCTCACATGGCATAGTGATAACTGTGGAAAGGCATAGTTATTAGGAAAAAAAAAAAGTAAATATTCACAGAGAAGAGAGGTTTGGTACTGTTCTAAAACTTATAACTCTCCCCAGGCTATTTGTCTTTGTTTCTCTCAGCAGCCATTTCCCTTGAAATGCAGTGTCATTTGTCTCATTTGACTTTCAGACTCTGTTGGACCCTAGTTCATGTGAGAGTCCCTGTTAGGTCACTCAAAACATAGGCAAACCTGATGGAAGAGGATGGTTTTGGTTGGCAGTACTTCTTCTGAGCAAGTAATTTGAGTGATTCATTCCTAAGCATTATCATTTTTATTCTTGGTGCTGGAGGGGAGGATTGGCATGACGGTGTGCTGTGAATGCGGAGTGATGAATGTAACTTCAGACTGTGTCATAATGTGCAGTTCCATCAGAGAGAGAATAAAAACAACTTTCTTGCATGAATTGTAGAAATAAAAGCCTCAGGTTTTTTTACTGATGCAAACAGATACAAAATTTAATATTGAGCAGCTCTATTAACCTGTGTGAAATGATTTCGGTATGCTATTCCCATCCTTTCTGAAGACTTTGTACTTTGAAAATCTTGGCAAGCAGTGAAATCAAAAATTATAGCAGGCAATGGGCAATGCAGAGGGTTGGTCTGACTGACTGTAAAGTATTGCTAGGCTAATCAGTACAGGTTTGAATTGCAGTTACTTCTGTTCTCCTGTCTTTGAACATGAATTTAGATATATGCCTTCTGTTTCTTTTCTTCTCCCTATTTATCACCAACATTAAACTTCCAGGAGGGCAAAGTTTGATGCCTAGCTTAAGGCAATAAAACAAATACAAAACAAACTGTGCAGTCCCCGGGATTTCAGTGCTTATTTGCTGACAAAACAACAGAACCTAAGTCTAGCTAGTTAGCCAGCTAATTCAATTCATGAGAGAATGCAAATCTATTTATACAGAATTATATTTATGACAACAACCTATTTTGGAGACAGAGAAGCTCATGGAAGCACATGTCTTCAGTGCAGCAAAGTCCCAGTCTTTAACTATCCCTCCTGAATCCAAAACAAACAAAATATTACATCTCCCCTCCAAAATAGATTTTCCAAAATAGACGGCCTGTCTGTTTACCTGAAATGCAGCCCAAAAGTCTTTTAATGTACATTAATGAGAAGGTGGAAGTAATTCTTAATGGGATCCTGACCTAATTATGAAAATATGAAAAACTTCCCTTGGGTACCTAGATTGTATGTAGGTTAAACATTCATTCTCAATCTCTCATGTCTCTCTCCACTGGGAAGAATATGAAATTATACATGGATTTGCATTTTGAAACCGAGCTCACAGAAGAGACAACTCCTTTGACCCTTTATGGATGAGGAATCCTCACTGAGCTGCTGACAATTAACGATACATCAAGCACTATGAAACACATCTGTCTCTTTCATAGGAATACTGCTTCTGCCAGGTGTTAACCTGGCTTTTGATTAGTCAGTGGAGCGGAAAAGACTGAAAACGCAGCAAGAGATGGAATTGGCATCTGTGAGACAACTGAATGATAATTTCTGTTCTAATTATACATAATGACTAGGTTGAAGTTCAGCCTTTCCTTGCAAGCCTTATTTCTGAAAATATTCCCAAGAGTGTTTCCTTCCTGCTGTTTTTTCTTCATTTCTTGTGAAACACGAAAATCTTTGTGAGGATATGCTTCATGTTCAGCCTTACCTGTGGGAGCAAAGGAAGGATGCATAGTTCATGCTTTTTGCCTTATTGTCTTTCAACAAACTGGAACTTCATGCAAATGATCAGATATTCTCAGCAGTAATTTCTAAATATTCATTGATTATGGATGTGATCCTGAAGCTTTGAAAAGTAGAAGGGCTTCCTACTCTGTCCAGAGTTTTTATTCTGGTTTCCCACAGGGCAGGCACTGACATTTAAGGCCAGATCAATAATGGGAACATCCTTGAGTCTGATCAGGTAACATTGGTTACTACTACCAGTCAGTTCTTACAGCTTCTCAACAAAACATGTTTCTAGAGATGTTTCAATAAAATAAGGCGCTATTGGTAAAAAACCATTGCAACAAACTTTGGATAATTTGACATTTTTCAGTTGCTCTTTTTCTTGATACTTTAGGTTGTATGGTTAGTTTTCAATTTGAACTGTGGCCTGAGGAACACATAGGGAGCTTTAATATTTCAGTGGTATTACCAGCTCTTTAATGGAAGTTCTGTGAGGGCATGTCATGTTGACAGCCTGGGGATCAAAAGTCAGTTGTGTTTAGTCTACTCCATGTACTAAATGTTCTTCTTGTAATGCCAGTACATTTTCTAACCTGTGACATCTCTTCCAGCATCAGTACCCACCGAAATATCAAAAGAAAGAGGAAAAAAAACCAGTAAAAACTTCCAGGTAGCAAATATATGATGACAGAATTTAATTTTAAGACAACTTCATATACCATTTCAATGCTTAACTGCACCCTCTAAGGTATGGCCAGGCTCTTCTGGAGTGTTAACAGAAGATAATATTGTAGGTGAGTTATTAATAATGATGCATTTATAACAATCAATAAGAATTGTTCATAATGGAGAACTAGGCTCCATGTATAACTAGGTTTTCATGTCTAATTTTTAATGAAGTGTCTTTCTTTTGAAATTTCAATGCTTTTTAAAGTAACGAAAACAAAGAATGAAATAATATAGCTGGATATGCTTCAGTGGTGACTCACCAGAGCTACTGTTCAGTTACATCATGTCCTTCTTGTCTCATGGGCACAGGATTCCCCATGGGGACTTCAGCTTCCGAAGATGAACGGTTTCTACATATTTCTACATATTACTCACAGGAAAGCTTATGAGTTGTCATAGGACATGAAGTATGAGTTGGAATATGAAGCTTTTGTAATGTAACTCATAGGAAGCAGCCAAGAATTTTTCCAAATAAAAATATTTATATTTTAGCTGGAGTGTTTCAGTTTTTGAGTCATCATCTGAAAGTTTAGGATTTCAAGACAAATAAAAGAATACTGGTCACTCAAATGCAATCACTTCTTTTCTTTTTATATCACAGCAGCTTGCTGTGATGCAGGCTGGTAGCTCTGTGCAAAAAGTGACTTACCATGACTGGTGTGTCTATTTTTTTACTACTCTGCTCTTCAGCATTTAATAGGACACAAGGTTGATCTGATTATGTGCCCACACAGTGCATACAAGTTTTACTTTCTATTGTGACTCCCTGTAAAAATTTGAGTGTTACAGAGGATACAAAGTTCCTGTATGGAAGTATGGAGACTTGCTCTATGGACTAACTTATTTAGCACCTTTTGTTTACTTATTAATGAGAACGCTTAAAGCAAGAAATATCAGGAAAAATATGTTAATGATTGAGGCCACTTATTCAGTACAGAGTCTCTGGATCATTGCTGGTGCTAAAGATGGGATCCATCTGACATATTTTAGAACTTTACTTTGATGGGATGAGTTGTGCCCTGCCTTTCTTTTTTTACACTGAGCAGAAAAGTACAACTATTTCAGACGTAAGCCTCTGTATTTTATCAGCGGAACCCCACTGTTATGTTGGAAGACTAAAGATTTTATTTAACAGGGAATGGAAGAGAATAACCACTCAGGGTCTTTCTCTCGCCCTCCTCCTCTCTGGAGAAATAACAATATGAGGACTGATGTGGGCTGTAGAGATAAAAGCAGTAGCTTTTCTTACAAAAGAAACCAAGGTAAATCACACTGGTCAGATTGTGAAAACAGCTACCACTAATGAGCAGTCACATTAACTATTACAAACAGCAATGGGAATGTTTCTCTCAGTAATGCTTACAATCTGCCCCTGAGATTTAAAGGGAATTTTGGAGGGAAAAAAATTAAAACAAAAACACAGATCTGGAATGGTGACAGTAAAAGGAAAGAGACAAAAAATGGGAGAAGCAATAGAGGAGAAAGTCTGAGCAAATGGTAAATTTGGATGTTTAAATTTCGTTCTTAAGATCCTGAAAAGGTTATGAGGCTCATCTGAGATGGGAATGGAAAGTAAAAGAGAGGAGGTTGATTGAAATTTTGTGATTATAACATAATGCAAATTATGATAGTTTTCTATTTTTTTCCTTTGGAAAAATTTTATTGAGCCACATGTAAATAAAACTTTTTATAAAGACTTTTCTGCATTGTAACAGAGACTTTTTGATGAAACTATATGTATAGAGACTATTTACTTCTTAACAGTTACCTAGAGTACTGAAGAAGTTCCCAGTCTTCTTAATTTTTATTAGGATTTATACCTCTGCCACCTTCACCTGAATGTACAGAAGTCAGTGGGACCCAGTGAGATGCATCCCAGAGTTCTGAGGGTGATGCAGGTTCCAAGCCACTCTCCATGATATTTGAAAAGTCATGGCCGTCATGTGAATTCCCAGGAGACTGGGAAAAGAGAAACATTGTGCTCAGGTTTCAAAAGGGTACAAAGGAGGACCTTGGGAGCAGTCAACCTGTCAGCCTCACCTCTGTGCCTTGGAAGATCATGGAACAGATCCTCCTAGAAACTGTGCTAGGGCAAATGGAAGACAGGGAGGTGATTCAGGACAGCCAGCATGGCTTCGCCAAGGGCAAATCCTGCCTGACCAACTCAATGGCCTTCTATACTGGAGTGAAACCATCAGTGGATAAGAGAAGGGCTGTGGGTGCCCTGGACTTCTGTAAAGCCTTTCACATAGTCTTCCACAACATCTTTCTCTATAAATCAGGAAAAGAGGGATTTGATGGGTGGACTGTTGGATAAGAAATTGGTTGGATGGTCACACCCAGAGGGTGATGGTCAATGGCTCAGAGTCCCAATGGACACCAGTGACAAGTGGTGTCCTCAGGGGTCTGTGCTGGGACCACTGTTATTTAGTATCTTCATCGGTGACATAGACAAAGGGATCGAGTGCACCCTCAGCAAATGTGAAGATCACCCCAAGCTGAGTGGTGCAGTTGACACACCTGAGGGATCTGGAAAAGCTGGAGAAGTGGGCCCATGGACTTTTATGAGGTTTAACAAGACCAAGTGCAAAGTGCTACACGTGGGTCAGGGCAAACCATGGTATCAATCCAGACTGGGGAATGAACAGATCGAGAGTGGCCCTGCTGAGAAGGGCTTGGGAGTTCTGGTGGATGAAAAACCCACCACGACCCAGCCATGGGCACTCACAGCCCAGAAAGCCAAACGTGTCCTGGGCTGCATCCAGGGCAGTGTGGGCAGCAGGGCCAGGGAGGGGATTCTGCCCCTCTGCTCTGCTCTGCTGAGACCCCACCTGGAACACTGCATCCAGCTCTGGGGTCCCAGCACCGAAAGGACATGGACCTGTTGCAGTGAATCCAGAGGAGGCCACCAAAATGATTAGAGGGATGGAACACCTTCCCTGTGAGGAAAGGCTGAGCAATTTGGGAATGTTCAGCCTGGAAAAGAGAAGTCTTCAGAGAGATTCAATTGAGGTCTTTCAGTACCCGAAGGGAGCCTACAAGAAAGATGGAGAGGGACGTTTTATAAGATCGTGTAGTGACTGAACAAAGGGGAATGGCTCCAAATTTAAAGAGAGGAGGTCAACAAGGCCAGTTTCTCTTTAATGTTATTTCCCTTCATCCTTCCATGGCTCTTGAAGACTTGAAACCATGCAATACACTAAACTGGGTGCAACACTCCTGGAAGGAGTACACAGGTCTCCAGAGTTTGCAACTTGCCATCAGTAATTGCTGTACTCCATCTTCTCTCCATTCCTAGGGAAAGACTTTTTAACAATTCACTATAAATTTGTCCTATAAGCACTTTAATCGAATGGCTGTTGTGGGCAGTGGAATATGAATCTGGTGTGTGTGCATGTGTAAACCAAACAATTATTCAGCTAAACGAAGCTGAAGTCTAGTGAGAGTTTGGATGACGTTTTAAAATCAAACGATACAATTCAGCCTTTTTCTTAAAGAAAGAAAAAAGAAAAGAGATTCTTCCATTTTAAATATTTCATATTCATCTGGATTTATTTTCCCTTCATCACTGCAATTCTTCCAACACCTTTGATCCTATGTGATTTTTTCCCTCCAAGATTACCTGCTCTCTATACTCTCCTCAAGTAGTCTGAGCAATGAAATTTTTAAAAATGCTGTTTTCCTATGTTTAGTCAGTACCTGATATTTGGAAACTGTGTGCAGTAAATCAGGAATGTGTCTGACTTGGAAACCTGAATGCAGGTCCCAGTGTATGTACATATTCACAGTCAGGATTCTGACCTGCAGGACATCTCTATTTCAGCAACTTCTTTAATCCAAATTCAACTGAATTTCAAAACAGACACAAGAGTAGATGGATAAATAGAATAGGTTAGCTTTCTGTCCTTGCAAACAGAACCTTTTTTTTTTTTTCTGAGCATGTGTGTTCTGCTGGAACAAAAATGAATTTGATAATCATTGAATCAACTCAAATGACCATAGCAGGATGGAAGACTGGTCCAGCTGGTAAGGCTCCTCACCTCTACTCTGTGTGACTGATATAACCTTGCTTCATTTTCTTCCTTGCTTCATTTTACATAATTCTATCTGAAGCAGAACAAAGCAGGATATTTCCTGTAAGGTTTCCTTTTTCTGTGAAATATGTTGGATGCAAATGAAGCTATACAAGGTATTATATATATATTCATCACACAGCTTCTGTCAATTTATCTTCAGGAAAAGCTAAAAAGAGCAGCATGAAGGATTCACAGGGTATGACAATGTACAAGTAAGATAAAGGCTTCTCTAAAGAAACAGGGTTAACCAGATCCTGCAAGGATTAGTTTTCCAAGAGTTCATCCTTTTGGTATCTCTCACAGTTCTTACTGAAAATTTAATTAACATTATTCATGAAAATTACCTAATTTATTGGCTTTTTTGCTTACTTTAGTACCTACAACCATATGCACAGCAATGAATAAATCTTCTACATTTAATTACTCTCACGAAAAGTCAGAATAGGTTTCAGAGACAGCATTTGATTTCTGTAAGAATAAAAAAATCATGAAAGAGCTTTAGCTCCACAATTTATTCTGAGTTCTTTATGATTGTTTCTTCCCAGACTAAACCTAACCATTGTGTTAAGCAATAGATAAACACTTTTTTGACTATATCATAGATTTTTATTTTACCGAGACTTAATTTTTTCTTTTTCTGTTTTTTTTTTTTTTTAAGCAATTATAATTTCGTTCAGTTTTACTTAGGAAATGTCCCTTTGCTTTGTCTCTTAATATGTTACCATGCAAAGAGGTCCAGTCTTCATTAGAAACGGATTCTGAGCAGACTAGAATGAGTAATGGAACACTAGGTAGGAGCAGGATGTAACTACAGGCCATGAATTTCTGAGTGAATGCAAGGATAAAGGGATTTGGTTTTTCTAATCCATAACATGAGTTCCCTACTACTCCTCCTCTAGGCTATTTATTTTTCTCAGGGATTTGGAGGAGCTGTAGACCTTGACTTCACTGTTCTGCGCTACTCAGCTGCCCATAATCAAAACAGTTGGAGTAGAGACCCTTGTAATCAGCATGAAAATTAAGTAGTTGAGAAAAAAACAGGACTGAAGAGGGATACAGACCAGCACAATTCAAGGTAGATGCTTGGACATTTTCTCTTCACTCAGTTCTCTGTGTAAAAGACAATTACTACCAAAAGGATATGATTATTCAGACATTGTAAGAGACGTAAGATCTCAAGAATACTAGATTTTTTTTCCAGTTTATTTAATGGACTGTTTTAAACCGCAAGAAAAAAAACCACGTGTGCATTTATATTTTTTTTGATAGTTCAAATCAAATTTCAGTTTTATTTGTCATGGCAAGGAGAAGAAAGGAATGGGAGCTGAAGCAGCTAAATTCTCTAAGTACAATGACTAGCAAGCAAAGGAGAAAGAGAAGGGACACTAGAGTACTTTGCCTGCAAGTGAGTTCAGCAAGCAGAAGAAATACTTTCTTAAGGGGTCAGAAACAAACACAGAAAAGTAACATAGCTTGAAGTCAGCCTCCAGCATTTGGACAGGTAATCAAAAAAGTAAATGTGAGTTCAAACAAAAAATTTGAATTAGAAATTCACTGTGAAGTGTAAATATTGGGGTCCAGAATTTCACCTACGCTAAATAAAATATGACAAATTTCAGAAAACTTCAAACACAGCACAACCTTGCAGTAAGGCTGTTGAAACTTAAGTTAGCATTTCGAAGAAAAATAAAACAATATGCCTGCTATTAATTAACTTGGTGATTACCAGTAATAGAATTTATTTGATTTGTTTGGGAGTATCAGCAACATTGTGTGATTATAACTACATAAATTATGCAACAACTATACAATAGTGTCCTTGATTTTATAGTTCAATCCTCAGTGACTACTTTTATCAGCATCCCATGGTGACTTAATGGTTTTTCATTAGCCTGTCCTTTATGATGCAGAGAATAGCTGCCTTTCTAGATTAATTTTCAACTTTTATAAAATTAAATATTTGATTTAGAATTTATTTGTACAACATCCCTCAATACTGTGACAGTTCAGGGACAGTTTAGGAAACTCTGCTTTTGATAAATAATCAAAATTGTATTTCACCTTCTGCGTACACTACTAGCTCAAAAATAAATTTATTAATGACGAACATGGGTAGAATCTATGTACTAACTGGTCCCTTTCTCAGCTTTACTCAACTGTGACTGAATAATTTTGCATGTATGTCCAGCAGATAACACCACTCTTTGGAGAGGTTGTGAGCTTGCTAGGCAGGGAAGACTGGACTAACGATTGACCTTTTTATCTGCATTTCCATGACTCTGAGGGTATAAAAGATCTTTAAAATGTTACCTGTCCCTGTATAGAAGCACCATCACAAATGCTCCTGGCATGTGGGAACCACAGGGAGAGAAGGAGCTCTGCAAGGTGACAGAACAGCTTCTGGAAGGCTTTTCTGACACATAGAAGCTCCCTCACAGTGTTTCAGTGTCACAGCTCACTCTCATCTTAGGGCATGAGGAAATATTCAACAAAGGAGGAGAAAGTGTGAAATAACAGAATTAATGTATAGTTATGCTCCTGTCTCTGTGGAGGAGAAGACGATAAACGTCTGTGTTGCCCCATTTCTATTTGCTTTTCCAGACCATGTCCTCTGTTCCCACACAACGATAGCAGCTGCCCCTTGATTCTGTCAATGACAGATCAAGATTAAATCCCAGGTAGATCTGCCATGAAAAAGATTTTAGTTTTAATCCCATGGAATGTAACTTGATTCAATAACCAGAAGAGATTCTTTGGGAACTTATGATATTACATCATTTTGGGAATTTAGGATAGGACATGCTGCCAGTCACTGAATGTATCAGCTGACTTATGGAATTTTGTAATTATTCCAAGACTTAAAATTTTTTATTGAATAACTTATGTAAAAATTCATAAGCAATTTCTTGGAAGTAATTATTTTTGAAAACCTGAACCTTTCTTGGAAATCAGGATTCTGTTTTCCGTTCACTGGATAGATTAGAAGAGAACATAAGCTAAGACCCCAATTCTAAGTAATTCCAAAATCAACATTCTCTTGAAAATAGTCTCCTAAACTCTTCACTTAAACCACTAGCTTATGCAAATATTTCTGCCAGTAAACTGAATTAGTATATTTATAGAAAGCATATATTACTGAATTATTATTTTTATTTGGGGTGAATATCCATAAGCATTTTGAATCAGGCACCTTGTGCCAATTGGATTGCAACTTTTCTTACAGAAAAAAAATAAGATGGTATGACTGGGTGTGAAAGTTATGTGAAGAATTTCTCACATTGCAGTGATTCAAGGAATTAATAATGTACGAGAGTTTTTTCGAATGAATTTACATTCTGTCAATTAATGTTGAAATAATTTGAAGTAACTGGCTCAACTACTATGCAGGAACATGCTCTTCCATTGCTTGATGGCACTTGGCAGAGTTTGAACACATACTGTGGCATATATTTTTCATTACTTAAGAATCTGAGAAGGGCCTCAAAATAATGAAGAAGGAGTATATTTATTCCTATGTTTTCAAGTGTTTGACAGCTTTCTAAAGCCTTATGCTCAGTAAGCAATCTGTGAAGCCCTATTTATATGTCGTATTAACACTCTGTTTAGAGTTTCCTTTAAAATATAGATCAGATCTTATAGCTAGGAGACTCCATTGTATGATCTGATTTCCTGTCCAAGATTTTTTTGAGGAAATTATTGCTCCTTGATCACAAAGCATATTTTAGAAAAATCTGGTGCAATTAGTGACTAATGTATGTGACCAGATTAATTGCTGATGCTTTATGAAGCTGCAGTCCTGTACTCTTTAACAGGTCATTTTACCTCAGCAAAACTAAAGTTCAGGAGGAAGAGAAACAGTGCAAAGAAATACATTTTCTTTGTTATTAATTCAATCTCAATTTTTAATATTTTAACATAAAAATTAAGGTAGAAATCAAGCTGCTTCCTCTACTTTTCCACTTTCAGTAACCTCAAGAAGATTTGAAGAACTTTTAGTCAAATTTAGGGTATATAACAAACCTGATTCTCCTCTCAGACCAGAAAGCATACACTTTTCTACAGTCGTGTTAAGCTCTCATAATGGCTCTAGTAGTTAGAGAAAACAGCACATTTGAAATCTTACATGCAGAGTTTCCAAGTAAAACCAATACTTTTTCTGTTCTTAAATCAGGACAGTCCTTGAAGCTTGTGCTGCAGGTCAAAGACTGTTAAAAACATTACCCTTTTTCACAGCTTTTTAAATTTGAAAATAGACTCCCTTTCTGAGTAGCTCTTCATAGTATGTCTGTGAAAATAATATATTACTACTAGAAGTCCATTTAATTAAATTATTAAAGATACTATGTGAAACCTGTAAGCAAAGTGACACATGACACTACTGGGAAATATTTTTTTGAGTAATTGGGTAATGAAGAAGTTCCCTTCTGACTGTTTTAGATATCATTTATTTTACCGTTAATGATATTGGACAGGCTTACTTAGGTCTCTAGGCAATGTGATCCATGATGTGTCTGCTGGTTACCGGCTTTTTCTCTAAGAGCTACAGCTTGCAGTGCAGGCAGCAATGTATATTTTGAGAGCCGATGTTCCTTAAGTGCCAAAACCAAGAGCCTAAGTTACATAAAGAAATGAAAGCTAAAAATTTGTCACCAAAAAGGAAATTCGATGCTCTGCGAATTGTAAAGAGAAGCACAGAACTGAAATGCAGCAAAAATATTGTAAGGTCAATCTCCTTGCCCCAACTCCTCCAGTTATCAAAGTGTCATCCATCTCTGAGGAGCTTTGTCTTACTCTCAGAAGCCTGTAACCAGGAGCCCTCCAGAAAGCTTCTGAACAAACTCTCTTTCACAGAGCTCTTGCAGAATTTGTATACCCTTTTGGAATGGTATGGTGGGGAAGGAGATTTGATCCTGGCCAAGTTGCCAGGTGGTGTAATTCAGGGTGCAGAACTTACACTTTGAAATGTAGTAAATTGCAGAAGTTGCATATGAGGTGGACATGGGTTACGTCGTGGGTTACATCACCAGGCTCTTTTTATGCTGGTTTTACTCAGCACAAATCAGCTTTCATTCTGCAACCATTTCCGTGAAATGAAGGTGTGCACTTCAGCTACCTCTACCAAGACATCATGGAGTACATTCTCCTTTTTGCTTTGTGGAAAAAAACACCACAAAACAAATGCAAAAACCAAAACCCCAAACCAACAATAAACAAACACAAACCTTTTCATTCCTAGTTAAATTTAATTCTAATTAGTAATATTTTTTGAGCATTTGGTGATGTTCAGGGTACTTATATCATGGGAGATTCAGAATCTTGCAGAACTCCTTAGCTTAAGAAGAAAAAAACATCCTCGTATTTGACAAAAAGAGAAAGAAGATACAAGATATGAAATGTCACACTGCTTAAAATAAATCAGAAATCTCAAAAAAAGGATAAACTTTATAAAGATGGAGAGACTAACACACATTTTTTTCTCCTAAATCAACGAAAAGGTTATGATTTTTCTCTATATTTGAAATCTTACTTAGAAATTCAACAATACTACTTTATTCCAAAATTGCAGAGGAGATCTGTAGAATACAGAGGGATCGCATGCAGAAAATTAGAAAAACTGAGCCTGAGGGGCTTCAAAATACTTTTAAAAGAAAATTTTACTCAGGATTACAGATAACAGTTGTGTGTAGCAGCTTGTGATATTTGCTAAATGAAACTAAAGGTGTGGAGTTTTGTTTGAGCTACCAGCACATTAAAAAAGGCAGTCAAAACATAACTATGCAGTTATAAATGCTTTAATGGGCAGAGACACCAGCAGCACAAGCAGTAGAGAAGGAAATAAAAAATTACTGAGTGAAGACACTATAGATTAAGCCAGACACAAATCAAATGAGGGCTACATTTTTTTCTGTCTGGGCTGTAAACCTCAATCAGTTCATGGTAGGATTTGAGCTATCTTAATTTACACTTAGTAAAAGAACAAGAAGGACTGAAATTATAGAATATTGGAAAATAGAATATTTTCAGAAAATGAAAATTCAGCTTTGGCAATGGCAAAGCCTAAGTTGAAGAAGTTAAGAAAGAACAGTTTTAGAATCTAGGCAGCGAATAGCTGCTACCTACTTGCACCTGACCTTTGGTACCACTTGCTCGTTTCCTTCATTTCTTTGAAGCTAAACCCGGATTCCACTTCTAGCACAGCCAGTTTAAAAAACTTGTTTTGCTGAAATGTTCCCCTTAAAAGAAAATATGATCATTGCTCTAAACAAAGCAATCAGCAAAAAATGTTAACCTAATATTTGCATTATCATGGCTATGGCTTCCCAAAACTTTCAATACAGAAATTGCTGAACATCTGATTCTTGTGCTGATGGGCCCCTGTGGAGTCAAGGGGCAGCAGGACCAGCAATGGTAACCGAAAATGGCAGTACAATAGTCTTATTATCTTTTTCCTCTGGCAAATCAGTTTTCATTGGGGTTCATATTGTAGGAATTCTTAGAATGAAGAGAAGACAAAAAGGAAATTGAGAACAGAAAAGACCTTCAAAACACAGAGAAATTGAGAAAAGAGACCTTCAAGATAGAGAAAAGTCATAATGAATTTTAAGAAAAAGCACAGTAAATCACTAAAAAAGACCAGTTAGAAGATGACATCAGGAAAAAGTGGAATTTTGTTTAATGTATTTCCTTCTCTTACTACTGAAATGGCAATAAATAAGTGATTTATTTTAAAAATCAATGCAGGAAAGTGTGGAGATTGATAGGCTTAGTCAGAGCTCTCTGGGAATAAAAAGGGTAAAAGAGTGAAAGAAAGATGACAACATGCAAAAAAATTACTTCTCTAGTGGCAAAATAGTCTGCCTGTGTTCCCAATTGCTTGCTGACATTCCAGGAGCGCTGGAGCCAAAAGGAATCTTTTCTGTGTACAGAATGTATTTTGCATTGATAGTCAGTGTATTGAACAGAAAGGTTTTGGAAGAAAAACATGTGAGAAGAAAGAATTAGACTAAAATTAATAAAGAGGGGACATTGAAAATTCAGATCTTTTCAGGACCATGCTGAATATACAGATATAAATAGATACAACACTTAGACTAATATGGTTCATCTTCCCAAAATGACCTGTGAAGAGCTGAGCATATAGGACCAATTAAAAATAAAAATTGTTGACAAATAGACTGAATGAACACAATTATAATGTTGTAGTGGAACAAAAAAAACCACAGCACTAGCAAATATTAACATTACCATAATACGTAGCCTATTCTGTAATGTAAACTAATGGTACTACTGTTTATTCTAGACAGCTAAGCACTGTTCTTCACGTCAATATGTAGTACAAAAATTATCCCAAACTAAATGTCATTTTCTAAGTGAAAACTTTACTCACAAACCTGGAAGAGTGAACAGAAACTAAAAATTGAACATCAGAAATCTTGCATTACTTTCACACTGTCGAATCTCTTGTAGCATCCTTATCTCAGAATCTAAGAATCACGGAGAGGTGGAGGCTGGAAAGGACCTTCGGAGGTTACCTTGGACCGCTCCTTGCTTGAGGAAGACGGCCTAGAGCAGCTTGCCCAGGATCATGTCCGGGCAGCTTTTGAAGGTCTCCAAGTACAGAGACTCCACAATCTCCCTGGACAACTTGTGCTACTTCTTGGTCACCCTCAAAGTAAAGAAGTACTTCCTGATACTCAGAGGAAAACTCCTGTGCTTCAGTTCATGCCCGTTGTCTCTGCTCCCATCACTGGACACCACTTGAAAGAGCATGGCTCTGCCTTCTCTACACTGGTACCATTCTTGGTTTAGTTTTTGTTCCCAGATTTGCATAATAATTTTCCAAAATTTATATGAGTTGTTCTGTCTGTCTTTGTTTCTCATTCACTTTGATTTTCTAGCTTGCTTGCCCTGAAATTAGCCTTTGGAGAGCCAGTTTTTGCTACATGCTTCTTGAATCATAGTATACTATGCATGCCTATGATACTCCTAAATTAATATTTTCAAGAGTTTTTCAAAAAGACTCTATTGGGATTGTATGAGCTTGTAAATATTCTGTGAATGAATTTATCTCTTGCTTAATTGTGACCACCTATTTGTGCTGGATCCCGAGCACACTGTATTTTAATAAAATAGAGACAAATCAAGAAAACGAAAGTTCTCTTCAAGGAAATTCTGCAGTTTTCTTTCTGTTGCATGATGATCAGAAGTGAATCACTGTGACTGCGGAGGAGGAGGGGGAGGAAAACAGAGAGAAGCTGAAAGAAAACAGACTAATTCTGATTAGACTTGCAGTTGAAATAACAGAAAATTGTCATGCCAACACCTTTGTTGTTTTTAGAAATAAACATTGCAGTACTGGAGTCTGTAATTAACATTCCTGTGGATCGCTTCAATGCAATGTATTTAGCTGTGGTCTTAAATGGGAATATGACCAAAATATTGAGCAACAGAGCCTAAAAGGAATAGATGTGCTGTATCCACAGAGACACATGCTAGCATTTGGTATAGCTACTGTTTCTCTGATCTTCAGCATGATCCTTCCAAAACCATTCAAGTTGTTGATCTCAGTTTATTGAAACAAGGAAATAGACGTGGTGACTAAGAGACCTTTTCATTTTTATTCAAATCTGATCCTACTGCAATAGCTTCCTGCTCACAGATTTTTCTTCAAGTAAAAAAAAGGGTTCATCCTCTTCCCCATAAACTGTCATTTAGTACTTCAGTCTTTCCTAATGAATCATTCCTTTTAGACATTTTCCCATCAAATTCTTTCTATCAGTATGTCAAATAATCAAGTGTCTGGACTTCTCAATAGAAGATGCTTATTTTCAGAATTACATGTCAACATTTATAAATCCAGAGTGTAGGCAGTGAGAGCTGAAATGGTATACCTTCAAAAACTTGTATTGGGTCGGGGTAAGATGGAGTTCATTTCCCCCACAGCAGCCCCCCAGTGCTGTGCTTTGTGTTGGTGGCCAGAAGGGTGTTGGTAACACACCCATGTTTTGGCAGGTGCTGCACAGCACTGGCACAGCACCAGTGCTGCCTCTCCAGCATTTCCCCCGCCATCCAGGCAAGATCTTGCAGGGGGACACAGCTGGGACAGCTGGTCCAAACTGACCGAAGGAATAGAACATACTGTGTCTGGTCAGAAATAAATGATAAAAGGAAGGAGGTGGGGGAGAGAGAATTCCAATCAGGGTCAACCCACTACAGTACTGTCTTTCCTATTTTAAAGCAGTAGATAGCAGGTAACTGTTTTTTGAATAAGATATTGGCAAACTTCAACTCGTCTGAAATAACTCTGAAACACAGGAGTCCCTTTGAAAGCCCATGAGTGCTAGTACAGAGATTGCCAAAGTCTGGCTGTCTGGACAGACTGAAAACAGAGAAACACATCGTTCAAATTCTGAATTATCCAAAGGAAACAAGACTAGAGACATTAATGCAAGGATAATAACTATTGATCAATTCATAAGTAATTGATGATGTAGAGAGAAAGCACTTCTGGTCCTTTCTTCAACTAGATTCTGAGTCAAGCCATAAGACTTGAAAAGGCATCCGGTGCTAATTTCAAGAATGGTGGATTGACAGGTGTTATTTTATTTATTGATTACACCCATATTTTAAAATAGGCATTAAGCCTTAATGCGTCTACTACCACTGTATGCCAATAAGTGTTTTCCTTCTAAAGAGTTTCTTCTTCTGATGGTAAATACTCATAGATTTTGAAGAGTTCACCTCAACATATTCTTCCATTTGCTTTAGAAAGATTTATTTAATCTTTTCTTTTCCTTGAATGCATATCTCAGCACTTGTTTGTAGCACTTTATTATTCAAGGAGTAAACAAGAGAAACACACTTGTTTTTGAAGGACTGAAAATTCTTGTTAGATAAAGGAGAAAAAAAACAGACAAGGAATCTCTATCTTTCAAGTGGTTCAGAAGGAAGAACTGATAGCTAGAGGTTAAAAATAATAATTAAAGAGATAAATCCAACCTTGGGTAAGCAAAACCAGTGTATTGTAGTGGTTGCCAGATCTTTTCACCTCCATGTGAGCTATATGCTAGAAAGAAAAAGCCCAGGCATAGCATTTTGGACAAATATCAGCCGAGAAAGATGATTCCATTGACAAGAATATGGGTAAGAAAAAGGGTCATAAGCCAGTCTGAAGGCTGAATCAGATGCATGCTTTTTTTGCAGACATTAGAAAAACTCCAGATGGGTGAAATTTGCACCAGTGCTTGGACCAGAAATGCAGAAAGAATTAAACTCTCAACTCCTTGAAAAGTGAGGTTCTCATTATCTGTGATCTTACAGTGCCTGGCAGCAACAGTTTAATGAGGCCTAACCAGACATTTCCTTCTCTCTAATGTTTTGTTCCCAGGGAGCAAAAGTTCAAGAGTAGATTAGCTACATAAAGGATTAACTTTGCTCAGTAGAACCCACTGTCCATCTGGTCTTGATCCCGAGGGAGAAAACAGGTGGTATTTGTGACACTTCAGCACAGTTACACAAATTTTGAGCTAAACACCCACTGCACACACACTTTCCTTGTCTTTACACCCACCCTGAGCCAGAATTCGGGAAAACTGCACAGTTCATGGTTGTCAGCTGTAGTGGAGAACTGAGGAGGCTGTAAAGAGTATTTTCCTGGCTTATTTGTTTTCACATGGGGAAAATAAAAATCACCAGTGCTAGTGATGGTTCAAAACAAGACAGGCACAGTCTAACTGGTGTTGCAAATCAAAACAGTCAATTTTGAGCTCCTGTCAGGTACTTGTGCTGAACTATTAGTTGCCTATAAGTTCCCTGCATGCACAGTAAAGCTAAAATCTACATTGCCAAAATGCATCTGTATTGCTGCCAAGGGGAACTAAGCCAGAGACTGAACTTCAAATCCAGACATGGAATGTGAGGTAATTTTACCCCTGTATTTGCCATTGGTTTCCTTTGTGACGTCTGGAACTTTTAAAAAAATCCTACTGAACACATGAAATTAATCAGCTCACAGGGAGATTTCAATGAATATTAAAAATATTTGTCCACAGGCCTGTGTTCTCCAGCTGGAATCGGAGACATGTTCTTCCTGTGACCCTGAATACTGTGACCATGGTGTGCCCTACTGCCTTTCAGGGCAACAGATAGAGACTGCAAAAAAAAAAAAAGTCATATCCAGGTTGTTAATGTTAGAAGTTTCTTTTCCCAAGAGAGGCACTCTTTTTCCTGACTGGAAAATGGAAAGAAACTCTTCCTGCAAATAATCAATAGCCCACAGATTAGTGCACCTCTGTGACATGTGGAAGATTCAAACACATTTCCTACAGAGACCAACAAGTTCTTTGATGGGTCTTCTCTCCTGGAACTGTTATGTTATGTGGAAATATGCAAACACTATTTGGCTAGAAAGAAGGTAGCTTTGGGTTTGCCAGGTGGAGGTTGAAGATCCTGCCATGATGGATGTTTGTGTGCAATGGTTTGTGTTCAAGGAGAATCTGAGAGTGGCTCACTGCTGAATAGCCAACAGATGAACAGACATGTGCCACAGGGATGTGAACCTGAGCCTCTCACTCCTAAACAAGTTTACTGCCCTTCAAACTGCTTGGAGTGAAACATCCTTATATGCCTAAGAATTTAGGCAGGTGGGATGTTAAATAACAGCTCATGCAGACTGACACTTGATTTATCACAACAGACTACTGATAGTAGTGTGTTAGTACCTGTCAGACTCCTAAGCATCAATCAAACCCCATGAAAGAGCAGGAAAATACTTACTGTGCATGCACTATCCAATTGCTTTGCCAGTGAAAGAAGCATTGCTTTGCCAGGATGCACTGAGGATTAGTCATAGAATCCTATAATGTGCTGAGTTTGAAGAGACTCATAAGGATCACTGAGTCCAACATCTGGCCCTGCACAGGACACCCCAGGAGTCACACCATGTGCCTGAGAGCATTGTCCAAATGCTTCTTGAACTCTGTCAGGCTTGGTGCTGTGACCACTGCCCTGGGGAGACTGATCCAGTGCTCAACCACCCTCTGGGTGAAAAACCTTTATCTGTTATTTAACATAAACCTCCAGTTGTCCAATGCAGAGTGGATAATGCCCAACTCCTTTAGTATTCTCAATATTTTTCTTGCATAACCAGAAAAGACACCCACATTATCTGAATCTCTACAGAAAAGAAGGCACTAAGAAGATGAGTTGACATGACTGAAATACATGTAATAATAGTCCTGGAATGGAACGACAGTTCTATATAAGCTGAAATTCATCCAGCACTTTTCTCAAAATAAAAATCACGTTTGGAATTGGCAGAAAAAAACCAGACTGTATTTCTTCCAAATTTGGATGTTGTCAACAATGAAAAAAATCAAATTTCACCTCAGGAATGGTATAAGCAAAAAGAGGAATTTTGAAATATAGAAAAAAAGGAAACATATGGAAGTTAAATTTAGGGTACAGGAAGTATCTCCTCATGTCTCTTTCTATTGTTGCTGTAACAAACTGGAATATGAGGAAATGCACGTACTAAGTAACAAACACAACAATCTTTAATTCATAGAAGTTCAACATCAGCCTGCTCAAACTTTTAAGTGGAAGATAAAATATTTAGATATTTGCCACCCTAATCATTACATCTGATTAGTATTTATCTCCATCCTGCCAACAAGATACCTTCTCAGAGTGCATACAGAAATGGGGACCAGAGCACTGAAAGGGTATCTCACATACCTCAGTTTCAGTTCCTCCATAACCCTGAAGAGCCCTAATTTAGCATCTAGAAGTCTACAAAGCAATTCAAAGCACTCTTTCTGTATGAACAGCATGGTGCCAAAAACTGCTGCACTTACAGACCACATAACTTTGCAGCTTCCTGAAGGCTGGGATTGGACAGTGTGGTATTTCTGGACCCAGTTTGTGTATTCCTCAGGTTTTAAGATGGCAATTTTTCAGGATTTTGTGCAGTCATATGTCGTTAAAAATGCTGAATACCTTACCTTATTTAATCCCGGGTACTGAAAAGTAAAATTGAGTTGTGTGAAAGGTGTAGTTGCATTAGGATGGAAATTTTAGACCTTTTATTTGAATTTCCTGTTAAATCCTGATCTAACAATCTCCATTCTGTAAGAGGTAAAAAACCATAGTGTTGTAGAATCATAGAATGATTTGGTTTGGGGAAGATCTTACAAATCCTCTGCTGTAGGCAGGGACACCTTCCACCAGAGCAGGTTGCTCAAAGTCCCATCCAGTCTGGCCTTGAACACTTCCAGGGATGAGCATCTTCAACTTCTCTGCAGAAAATACTGACACCAGTCCAGCAGGTCACTTGAGAACACATATTTTTGCTGTACGGTCCCATTGTCTCTAATGCGATCCCAGAAATTAATGTTAAGTACATGTCCCAGGGCTTCATGGAGTCGGGACACGAATAATCAGAATCTTGCTGTTTTTACCATGCCAAATGAATCCCCTTCTGAACAATTTCTACTTGGAAAGAAAGAGAAAACAAATATCAGCTGTAACTTATGTGAGCTTCCTTATATATGTAGGCTGTGTGCCAAATCTTCTCAGGAATTTTATCATCAGAATTTTTATAACAATACTTAGAGACTTTTCAAATACAGAGAAAATTTCAGATAACTGAAATTAAAGTAAGGTAAGCTGTCATTAAGTCAAAGTCATTGTCATCTAACTGTGGCCTGTTCCATTTTTATATTGCCACAATGTAGCAAAACGTGCTCTTTTTGAGAAAGCTATCAACTTCAGAAAATATTACAAAGTGTGCCTCCCTAGGAGAAAAAAAATGAATAAAATGTAAGCCCAAAACGTCAGAAACTAGTTTTCTGAGTATTGAGAAGCAGGATAATAAATCTTCAGATTCAATAATACATCTATTTAGTAATAGAGATGAATATATGATTGTAACATAAGTCTGGTAACATGCTAGTAAACACTGTATTACTTACTATTTAACGAAGTTTTCATTTAATATAGAAAAAAACCACTTCTCCTTGTCCTTCATGGAACAGAGTTTGCATCATTTATGAAACCGGTTTTTGTATTACAGTACCAAAAAAAGTTTTATCGATTGCATGTCTGACCACCTGCTACTTTGAGGATTAAATGTTTATCATTAACAGTTTTCCAAGTGCTGGAATACACTAATTTTTGTTCTATGTTTTAATTTAGGTGTTAATATGTCCACCACATAATGAATGGTTAAATGAAAGGCATATTTATTACTTTCCTCAGCAGCAGTACACACAGGGTTTGATGGTTTTTGGTTTTCTTGGTGGTACTGACAAAACCTTGCAAACTCCTACTTCTTTCTCTTGCTCCATAACAAGGGCAGACTGGCCAGAATATTTAAATGGAATATAGCTACTTGACTTAGTCCGGATGTTGAGTACTTCCCTTTGCTCTTCCCAGGATTATAAATTAACTAACTTCTTAGTTGTTTAACCAGTAATTCTTACTTGCTCCTCAGTTTCTCCCCCGTTTTCCTTCTCTCTATCATTTGGCCACAATGGATAGGCTGTCTTCTCTCTTGATTTCACTGATTCCCACCTTGATACAGTACTGGCTGCCTTTACAAAATATCAGTTCTCTCGCATATGAAAAGGAAGAGAGATGTGGAGATGAGAATTTTGTCGCTTTACTCTAAAAGACTTTTTATTTTAATGATAAAATTTGACATGAGATTTTCTCTTCTCATTTCCTTCTACTTCTGGTGCAGCTGTGGTACCAACCACTCCCAAATCTCTCATTTCCCAGTCAGTGTTTCCTTGCTTTTTTTTCATACTGTCCTTGATACACAAAATAATCTTCTTGAAAAAAGAAACCACAGAACAACCCCCACAAAAAACCAATGTCTGTTTTATGCATCCTCCTTAAATACTCCTTTGCCAAAATACACAGTTAGGATCTTGAAAATGTTCTGATGTCATGAACACTGCCTCTTCTGCTAACCAGCATCTTCTCAGCATTGCCTCCCTTGCCTGGACCTAGATGCTGTCTCATATACTTCTCAAGTGGGTATCATGAATCCCTATTTCATGAACTGAACAGAGGCTGTAAGTCCTATGCTATCAATGGAAACGGGAGCAGGCTGCAAAAATAAACTTAAGAGCTGCTGATTTTAAATTGTAAATTTTGTGGATGATTTATCTTCTGTGTGCATTATCATACAGTGTGGTATCTATTTGCCACCTTCCTTTAACTTCAGTGCCATTTGTTAAATGAGCGACTGTGATCACTAATGAGGATAATTTTATAACTGCTGTGAATAAGCAAGCATATGCCTTAGCTATCTAGGCGACATATGACAAAATTCAAAGGGATCAAGCAGCATATAATTCTAAAAAAATCACTGTGGATTCTTGCTGGTGCCAAATCTGGGACTTGTGCCAGTGCACTACCACCACTAGGCATTTCTTGAGCAGAAACAGAACTGCCTGGACAGTTCAATGTCCCCTGACTGCGAGCACGTACACAGCCCCACGTAGTCCTACTTGCACAAGGAAGGGTAGGATGTCCCTTTGATAAATTGTGTCCATCAAAGAGATTGTGAAGCTATATAACATCCTTTATCTAGCCAACCACTAGCAGAGGAGGTGCAATCGGAGGAAGTGGCTCATGGCTTGGCTGTATCATTACATCCTGATGAGGAAGCTAGGAGCAAACCAGAATGGCTCTCGATCTGCCGTGAGGGAGAGAGCACACTGCGGTCAGTGACTGGTCACCTCGGCTTCCTGAGGTGGGGGTGGCTCCTCTCCAGCCTTGCACTAATCACAGCTTGAACAAGCAGAGGAAATGAGGGTCCACTGGGAACAACTCTGGCTTACTTAGGTCTTGTAAATAATCCTGCAGAAATTTCATTTGTCTCATCTGCTCAATGAAATGGGGCATGTATCTATCTGAATAGTACTGGTATCACAAAGTCCCTGAAATGTTGATTGAACCCATTGCTGGGAGATTTTTATCAATTTAATTTCTCTTTAATTTCACAGCAGAAAAACCGAAGAGGGAGAGCAAAAATAATTCTGCGCAGATGTAAACAAACATAAATATTACTGGATAAAAATAACATGTTTCAAAATCACTTTTATATCTTTAATTGCTATCAACTTGTATGGCCAAAAGTCTGTTCTGTTGGTGGCATAATTAACCCAAATTA
Organism: Ifrita kowaldi; assembly: GCA_013398055.1. Classification (NCBI taxonomy): domain Eukaryota; kingdom Metazoa; phylum Chordata; class Aves; order Passeriformes; family Cinclosomatidae; genus Ifrita; species Ifrita kowaldi. Next base: position 224,640 of record VZRS01008063.1, read on the forward strand.
TGTTATAATGTGATACTACACCAGACTTTTCCTGTTTACAAAGCTGTGGCTGTTACTTCCAATTTTAACATTACATCTAAGCTGGCTGTTCCAAATGAAATTTCAAAATTGCTAGAAATAACCGTTGTGAAATGAATTTAGTAATCTGACCTTCTGGGAAAGTCACTCTGCCACAAATCATTTTGAATTTATTCCATTCATCTCCTTGGCTGACTTTTTATTGTGTTTTTATTCAAATGTACTGTTTCTTGTCTACCTACAGAGTCAGTTTCAGTCACAAAATTGCGTGAACCAAATACATAAAACCACAAACGACTTGCAAATCTGGTAAGACAAAACTTTTCTAATTAAATTTTTTCAAAATAAAAAATTAATATATTCTTCAGTTACAGAAGGACCATATAAATAAGAGTCTGACTTCACTGAATCAGTAAACTAATTATACTATATTTGAAAATGAAAAATCCAGATTTGATACTGAAAATCACTGATACCAAAACCAAATACAAAATCCAGACAGATTGAAACCTTCCTTTACTCGTACTGAAAATTATATACAGAAATGTCACAGTATATAAAGATGTATTATAGTAAACATAATTTTTTGTTGTACATCTTCAAAATAAGTGCACAGTTTAGACCTGTGGTTGCTATGACTTCATGTGAAAAGACAGAAAAGACCTCACAACCATCCTATCTGTGAAAATTCACAGGGGCAAAAGATACATTTTAATAGGTTATGATACCTGGGCTACGCTGAAATGCTACGCCTAAGGATTCCAGCTTTCCCGCATTCTAACTCACTTTATCCTATTTTTGAAACAAGTGCTTTTAAGTGCTTCATCAGAGTCATGTGATTCTATTTTCCTGTAAGCTTCCTTTACTCACGCATCCTCCTAGTTAATTGCATGTTATCTCTGACAAAAGATGCTGCACATCACTTCCTTCCTACCTGGGGGTTTAGTCCAAGACCTTCCAAGGGAGCAACATTCTCAACTCTCACCCAGAGAGGACACAAAGCAGCGCAGTAAGACTGAAGGGAAAGAGGCTCCTGCTGCCAAGGGTCACAGGGCATTGCCTAGCAGGAAACAGACACTCTACATGTGACATCCTGCAGGATTTATTTGGCAGGTGGGGAGGCTGTGAGCCCACATTGCAACAGTGGAAGTGCAGGGACGAGTTTCCTCAAACAAATGTGTTCCACTACAGTCAGGGGTACTTATTGTGTCCTAAGTCGACAGATATATCCACCATCTCCTAAAGCACCAAGGTATAAAGGTGTGTTCTGAAATTAGCTGACTAACAAATTTAGTCTGGAGAGCATGTTGCAATTTCCCTCTGCTTTTCCTTCTGAATATATTTAAAGTGTTCTTTGCAGAAGAAGCAGTGAGTTTAATTTTTTATGCAGGTTGATTACAGAACATGTATGAATACAAGTCAATACGTGGACAAGTAGCATTGGAACATGAATGTCTTATTTATTTATGAGAACTCTTGCAGGCTGTGTACATTACACATAGACAATACCTGCTGACAGTGAGATAACTGGGAGGCTGAGATTTGTCATCCATATCAAAGCTGGCTTTTGCTGTCGAAGTATCTCTTTTATCGGTCATGACATGGGTAAAGGATGTGGTGATCTGAACTCTTGAGATGGCAAAGCTGTTGCTTGCTTCATAAGTAGCAAAATCACAGAATCATAAAGGCTGGAAAAGACCTTTAAGGTCACCAAATCCAACTGTCAGCATAGAACAACCACCATGTTCAACATTAAACCATGTCCTCAAGTGCCATAGCCACATGTTTGATGAACACTTCTAGGGATGATGACTCCACTACTTCCCTGAGAAGTCTTTTCCAATGCCTTACAAACCTTTCTGTGAAAAAAATTTCTCTGATATCGAATTGTCTTGGGGTGACTCCATCATGTATATCCCCTATCACGGCTTTATGCCAAACAATTGATTTTGTGCCTTTTCTGTGCCTTTAAACTGAGCTTGAGAGGGAAGAAAAAAAAAAGCACGAAGCAAACTTTTCAAAGCAGTGTCTCAAGGACATGGAGATTCACTCCTCTGCGTGCTCTGGCTGCGGTAGCGTGGGGGGAGCATCCTGCTTTCTTCTTCAGCCAGTTTTTTTTTTTCCCCTCTCTCCGGCGAGAGATGGAAAGCTGAACTTTTTTTCCTGGGACTTTGGTTTTTTCCCTTCTTCTCTTCTGGACTGTTTCAACAACATCAGAACACATCGGGAGAATTTTCCCTGAGGCCCAAGGGGGTGGGCCCTCACCCAGCTCCGAGGAGGAGAGAGACCACACCTACAGAAGGACTCTGAAATCTTCCCAGGTTTTTCTCTACAGTGAGAGATTTCATTATTTAGCATTATTATTCTTTTCTTGTGTGTTTGTCAAATAAATAGTTTTTAGCTCTTTCACTTTCCTTCGAGGAAAATTTCCTTTTTTCCCTGAACCTGGTGGGGGGAAGGGTGGTTGTAACCCGGTTTTCTCTCAGAGGATATATTGCTAGATTTTGGCCAAACCGGCACACTAATTTAAACTTCCTCTTTTGCATCTTAAGGCAGCTTCTTTTTTTCCTCTCACTTGTTACCTGAGAGAAGAGATTGACCCTCACCTGGCCACAATCTCCTTTCAGGCAGCTGTAGATGGTGATAAGGTCAGTTCTGAGCCTCCTTTTCTCCAGGCTAGAGAACCCCAGCTCCCTCAGCTCCTCCTCACAGCACTTGGGCTCCAGATCTTTCTCTAGTTCTGTTGGCCTTCTCCAGACTCACTCCAGCACCTCACTGTCTTTCTTGGAGGTAGGGGCTCAAAAATGAACACAGGATTTGACGCGTGGCAAAAGAACTCATCAGTAAGAAATTGCGCTAAACTCACCAAAGAGAAATTCCCAAGCTCCTTCTCTTTTGCTTCTTCCACTTTCTTCTGCATGGGAAACCAACACTTATTTGAAAAGATTTTATCAAAGAAACCACTGCACATTTGTGGTAACTAATGAAGAATTAATCCCTTCAATTCAACTACTCCCCACTATTATCACCTGTCAGTGGGGAGTCTAGATCAATTCCTGATGAAAAGTTACTATCTTTGCAGCTCTCCAAGCTGTTGCTACTGAATGGCTAGCATGGCTGTAGGATACGAAAATCTTTGGAAATGGGAATTTCATGAAGTACACAGAAACACATTAAAAGAAGGGAATGTTAAGAAAACATTAAGTCATGAGGTGTCACACAAGAATGCTCACCCCTCATATTGTACTGATGCATGCACACATCATGAGATAAAACATAGCTGAGGATTCAGAGAAATACTATACCTCCTTTGCAGATTCCCTCTGCTACCAAGATTTAAGGACTGCTTTCATTTCATACAGGGAGTTTTTGAAGACAACTAGTATTCCTTTTTGTTCAAACATCTCTTTGAAAGGCTAAGAGGAGGGATGATAAAGAGTGAATGTTAGAAATAACCAAAAGCAGACAGCACGCTTGGATGCTGGACACACAGCCCATACCATTGTTAGAGCATCCTGCTGAGGAAAAACACAGCAACAAATGCAGTCCTGAAAAGTAATAGAATATGATGTTTTCTGAGCAGCTTCAGTGACTTAAAAGAGGTAAAGTAGGCATTTTTAGTAATGTACAGTTTCACTTCATCCTTAACTAATAGAAATTGCAATAAATCCACTGACTTCAAAACAACTAAATGCATTTTCATAGGCTTAAAATATAGTTTATTGATATTTTTCTCTTTTGTCTGAACAGAAGTAATTTTAGCTTAAGGAAACTAGTTGATTTTTAGCAAAATTGCCATAAGAAAACAATGTAAACCTGGTTAATGTCTTCATAAAACCACTTTGAAAAGTCTGTTTCTCATGGAGTTTAAGATTTTTCAGAGCTTTACTGTCTGATTTCATTAGTGTTATAATGCAACAACAGCTGTGAATTTAGTTGGTCTCGGTGAGTGTCTTTTTTAATGATTAAGTTATTTCACTTCATTTTTTCAGAAAACTAGGCCCTGTCCTAAAAATTAAAATTGCTGTTTCTTAGGTCTTGTTTTGTTCCAACCTAACAGGAAAGATGCAAAGCAAGAAAATAGCAATATTGGCTATTAATGGAAAGTAGAAACTGAAAGAGTTCTTTCCATTCTACCAAATGTTATTATTCTGTCTTGAAAATTTAGGATTCTAGTGTTGGAAATGCTACAGACAATAATTAGAATCAATACTGTATTTTACAATACCTCAGTGCCAGTGCAAGCTGCCAATAATTGTCACTGTGCAGATTCTTATATTGTGGAACATATCAGGATCTCAGAAGTCATGTTTAAAATTGGCACATCAAACAGAACAGAAATATGAGCTACTCCATCGTGTCCAGACAGAAACACTGTATTACTTTGGAAGGAACTTTTTAATAATGAGAAAGGAACTGAGCCATTATACTAAATAAACGATCACTAATGAATTTCCAGAATGAGGATAAGTTTAAGATTCAAAAGGTTTTTTTAAAAGAGACAGAAATTCTTAGTGATCTCTTGCAGACTTGTGCTTTGTTCTGAAGTTCTTCCCTTGAAACTGACGGAGGGGGGGTTCACTGTAAAGCGACTTTGTGACCCCTGTGAAGCAATGAAAGAATACAGATGTTCAGAATACGAACCCACAAATGAACCTGGCAGCCTAAAAATGACCAAGTCAGACATTTTGTGCTCATTTTTGTGCATGCAATCACACTCATATTAATTCACAGATGGGATTAAAGAAGAATGAGAATAATTTTCCCTAATCTCCCTGTATCAGAAACATTAAATTTCTCTCCCTTATCCCTGCTCAGAGCACAGGATAACTTGCCCTTCTGTGACATATAGCTTGTACATGTTAAAGTACATGCCAGAAAAACAGCCTGTGTTTGAAGATAACACAAAACGAATGATTTATCACTTCACTTGAAACTTCACTCCAATAATTAAACGTTCTCACTGTTTAAAACATGAGTTAAATGTTTAAAAATGTGTCTGTCTTCAGTTTATGTGGGTTCACTTCCAGCCACTGGTTTCTCTTATGTTGTTCTCCTGTTTTGTTGGTGGTTGATGCAGGGGGCAGGGACACCTTCCACTAGACCAAGTTGCTCAAAGCCCCATCCAGCCTGGCCTTTCTGGGGGTGGGACATCCACAACTTCTCTGGGCAATCTGTTGCAGTGCCTCAGCAACCTTACAGTAAAGAATTTCTTCCTAATGTCTAATCTAAACCTGCTTTCTTTCAGTTTAAAGCCATTTCGCCTCTTCCTATCACTAGATACCCTTAAAAAATGTCCCTCTGCAGCGTTCTTGTAGGCTTCCTTTAGGTACTGAAAGGCTGCCGCAAGGTGTCCCTGAAGACTTCTGTTCTCCAGATTGAGCAGTCCCAGCTCTCTCAGCCTGTCTTCATGGGACACAATCATCTTTTTGATGGCCTTCTTCCAGACTCACTCCAACAGGTCCATGTCATTCTTGTGCTGGGACCCCAGAGCTGGGTGCAACACTGCAGGAGGGGTTCTCACCAGAGCAGAGCAGAGGGGCAGAATCTCCTCCCTGGCCCTGCTGGCCACAATGCAGCCCAGGACACATTTGGCTCTCTGGGCTGTGAGCGCCCATGGCTGGGTCATGTTGAGATTTCCACCCAGAAGAACTCCCAGGTCCTTCTTGGCAGAGCTGTTCCCAATCCCTTCATTCCCCAGGCTGTACTGATACCATGGCTTGCCCTGACCCATGTGCACCACCTTGCACTTGGTCTTGTTAAACCTCATGAGGCTCCATGGTCCCACTTCTTGAGCTGGTCCAGGTCCCTCTGGATGGCATATGTCTTTTTAGGAGGGTCAACAGCACCACTCAGCCCAGTGTCATTGGCAAACTTGCCAAGGGTGCCCTCGATCTCTTTGTCTATGCCATTGATGAAGACATTAAACTGTACTTGTGCCAGTACAGACCCCTGAGGGATATCACTTGTCACCAATATCTATCAGAACACTGAGCTGCCCCCCACAGCCCTCTGGATATGACTGTCCAATCACTTTCTTATCCATTGAACAGGCCACTCAATTGTAACAAAATGTAAATTTTGACGAGATTTTGTAGAGTCTTGTTGAAAGCTGCTCCAGACATCATGAGAACTAGATACCAAGTATGAGATAGACGCTAAGAGAAAAGAACCAGAACAAGCTGAACTGCCAGTAGATACCAAGGTTATTCACAGCCCAAAGCTATCGGAAGCCAGAAAGCTGCAACAGAACTGGTTGAACTGTATCTGTTTGGTACTTCTCTGGAGAAAGGAGAAGAATGGGGAAATGCTGAAAGGAGGAGACAAGTATCACTGTAATAGCAGCAGTTATAAAGACTAAATGATTTTGAAACTTGAGGTAAAGTCTAAAATATTTTCATTTCTTATGATTCTGACCAAAAAGAAGACAAATGCCATATTTTCAGTGGTTCATGTTTATATTTGCATGACTATTACAGTGATGGTCCTAGAACTGATGGCATGGTTCAAGAGGAAAAAACCAAAGCACTGTCTGCTATGGTGATCCTCCTGAGCAGGTAGGAGTCAATTTTGTGTTCTACATTGAAGCTAATCATAGCCCACATACTGTTTAATCAACAGTCACGGCAAGCTCGAGGGGAATTAAAGAGCAATGCAGTCATTGTGCTTCATAGTATGAATAGCATTTGATGACGCATTGCAGAAACAGCCAGAAATAACATGGGAAAGGATGTTTCACAGAACAGATTGTACCATGAGCTCCAGCTACCAAGCTTAGGAGGTTGCAGTTCAACCCTTATCCATCTGCCTATGTTCCCTACACAGATCGTGTGGGTTTGCCCTTTCTATTTCTGTTTGAAAGATATCAAAGCAACTAAACACAAGAAGTAGGTGGAAGTCTCTTGACACCTGAAACTCTCAGCAGCAGCAGGAGTATGTGCTGAGGCAGACCTGTGTTGGGGGCCAGTGGTGCTTACCAGTGGTTGCTAGTGCCATCTCTTAAGGGGAGGAAAAGTTCAGGACTTCCCCTGTCTGCCCTACCACATCAAAGCAGTAGACTCACGTGGGTTTTCTTTTTAAAACTTAAATGCATTTTAGTATTCTTTCTATCCTTTCTTGAAGTGTGTATGGGGTGGTGGTGAATGGCTTTTGGTTTCCACTTTCTTAATTTGCTTTAAATAGCTTAACACACAATGTTGATATTTCTCGGAGATATTTTTTTCCCTCACATTTGCTGTCCCCATTTTATGTGAAATGCCTAGATGGTAGCTCAGTAGAAATCGGTCTGGAAAGTCACCACCAGTAGACATGTCGGGAATACTTATCTCTTGATATTAAAAGAATAAAGTAAGATTCCACTGGAAAAGTGAATTGCCATAGCTGCAGGTAAACTCATAAGATAAATTACAGTGTTTGTGGTAAAGCGTATTCAACAATGTAAGTTACTTCGTAAGTTACTACTGTGTATTTTATATGTTTGGAAATGGTTATTTCGGAAGTTGTTAACATCTGAAAGTGTAGTACTGAGCATAAACCCTTCATTTTACAGTTAGCAGTCAGCAGTTTTGTGTTGTTTACACACATTTATTTCAGTATTTGCAGCAATGATCAATTTTATAGAGAATTATATGCATGATAACCCTGGGCAATACCACATCTACTTTGATTTAGTCATTTGATCTCATGAAGCTGAAAATCAGCTCTGCAGAGAAGGAGTTGGTGATCTTGGTAGATGTGAAGGTGAACACGAGCCCTTTGGACAAATACAGCCAACAGCATCATAGGCTGCTTTAGGAAACGCGTTGCAAATTGAGGGATGTGATCCTTTCCCTGGTGAGGCACACCTGGAATGCTGTGTCCAGTTCTGTGCTCACCAATACAAAAGATGCATGGGTCTGCTGGGGTGAGTCCAGTGGGGGGCCAGGAAAGAGATTAAGAGCTTGAAGCTTGGAGCATCTGCCATACAGGATCAGAGAGATCTGGGACTGTTTATACTGGAGAAGAGAAGGCACAGGGGAGATCTTGTCAGTGTATGTAGAGTCCTAGTAGGATGGGAGAGACAGACTAAAGGAGAAGGGAATCTGTTCTCAGGGGAGCGGAGATGGGAGGCAATGGGCACAAAGTCAAATACATGAAAATGTATGTAGACTAAAGATGATGGGACCAAACACTGGAACAGATGACCCATGGAAATTTGGAAATGCTTGAAGCTGATTGGAAGTGGTTGTGAGCAATGTGACATATCTGGTCCTGCTTTGAGCAGTGGAAGGGGACTGTACAACCTTCGGACTTGGATCTGATCTCTTCTGTTTTGTGATACTGTGATTCATACATTTCCCTGCATTTTGCACCTGGGAATAGAGCCTCTTTAACAAGCTCGCCTGTTTGGGTGTTGGGGCTGAAAGTGGGTAATATATTTTAAATAAATGTTTTATCTGTATGAATTGAAGTTAGTCTTGATTTAAAAGGAGACCACTGCATGGATTCAAACAACTGGTAAAACTTCCCTTAGAAAAGTTACTGTTGCATGATCTACACTTGAAGGATCTGATGGCCAAAGCATGCCTCACCTCAGTGCTGCGCTGCTGACCTGATCAGTTAAATTAAAGCAGAGACTCAGGGGATCATAAGCCTGTAAAGCAATGTCGTGACATCTCAAGACAGCTTGTAAGATATGATTCAAAAATCAGTATAGCCTGATTGATAAAGATCTGGACTCCTTAGGGAATTAGCACACCTTCATGGGGCCCTGAGTGGCAATGCAACCTTGACTATATTTTCTACCTGTTTATATATCACAGAGTTTTTTTACAGGCATTTTGGGCATCTTGTGGAAACAGGTGTGCCATAACTCCTGGTATTTCTGCCCTCTGAAGTTCCTTGAGCAATCAAACCTAGTGGGCCTGTTTCTGTTTATTGTCTCTGGTGTAATTATTGTCAGTCACCTTTTCTTTACATTTCGATTGACCTCAAGAGAGGAGGACTCCTCTATATTGCTGACAGTGTATCCTTCATCTGCTTTTATGACTTCTTCAAACAACCATTGAATGGACACTCTAATATAAATATAATTTTTCCTCCAGTATATTTAAGAAGCTAATACAATTACTTCTGTTTTCCAGATGCATTTTTTTAATTGCATTCAGAAATTGAAAGAGTAATTAGAAAGGCTGGATTATGAGGCATATGCAGTTTAACATCACAACAGTAGACAAAAGTGCTTAGAGATGTTTGTTTGGATAAGTGGTTTGATATGGAATATTCTGCATTTATACTGTGGTGACCATACTGATTTTTCTCTCTTTGTCCCTCATCCTGTATAGTAAACTAACATAATAACATAATTTAAGATCGGATGTGAACATATCTACAGCCACAAACTCATCACTGGAAAGCGCATTAAAGTGTGAGATTGGATATTGCTGCCAGAATCGTGATCCTTCTTGATATGTGGGTTTTGTGGCCATGCATTTTCTCTTAAAATCAGGGAAACACCAGAAGTGTCGTTGTTACATTTGTTTCCATAGTGGATGGATAGTGTCTTGTAGCACAGAATCCAGATTAATTCCTCTCAGTAGGAAGTACTGAAATAAAGCACAGATGAATGGTAACATACCTATGTTTCCTCACAGATTTGAAATGACAGTCTGGTATGCTTCCTAAAGCAAAATGCAGCTACTTAACATTCTTGTAAGTCATCTCACAATTACCATGATCCACAAAAGGACACAGCCTCAGGTTAACATTCAGGAAACTCTTGTCACATGCAGCTGAAGACTCTCGAGAACTTCATTAGGAGAGGCATAAATTAGAAAGTTGGGAAGAAATATTTACTAAGAGACACACAGAGCTAGAAATTCTTCCAAAAGATGATGAAAGTAATCCAACAGAACAAAATAAGCAAGGGACCTCGGATACTGAAACTGCCTCCTTTCCTTGGTCATGAAAGTAACTGCAGTACATGGAGCTTTTTGCAGTAACCATTAAAGAAAAGAAAGAGAAGTAGGTGAAAGTTTGAGACCTTTTTCTGTCAAAACACTTTAGTTATTCATTCAATATTAACTCACTGAATAAAAATGCATTAAGTTCTGATTTTCATTTCCAGGCTCCCTGATTATCCTGTCTGACATGATTAGCCATGGCTAGTTATTCCTGTGTTGCACCAGAGCAGATCAAAGAAGTAAAGAAGTCTAGCACATCACATGGGATGTAATCCATCCAGAAAACTCTGTCCTCAAGGAAACTGTGCATCTGTACACTTGCAGACAGGGAATAGAAAGCTCATGGAAATAGTGGTAAATTAAAGCTCTCTTTGTAGCAGCTGGCACACATTCCCAGATCAGGTTTGCATAGCCCCAGAGCTGCTGGGTCTCAGTGTTTAAAATGAGGCTTCTCTGACAAATTAAACTAAGCTGAAAAAGGTCAGCCAAATGGTATCCTCCATCAGCCCATGTATGGGGACTCCCAACAGCAGAGATCTGCTTCTCTGGGACATAAAGGTTCACTGAGCAAGTCCCAAGGAGAGTTTAACTCTGCACAGCTAATTTAGACATGCAGCGTGGCACAGCTTTATTAGCACCCTACAGAGGCTAGCCAGTCTGGCCCCAAGGAGCCCTTACCTCTATCAAGCTTACAGGTACCCCTAATATTACATGCTGAATGTTTTCTATTCAATGATGTTCCATTCTGCCAAAACACCAAGTGACTCTGAGAAAGAGAAGTAAATGTAGCTAAACTCAATTCTAAGGAGTTTAAATTTAAATTTTAAGTTCCAGGCATTTGGACATTTCACCCACTCTTTAAGTTCATCTAATATATTTCTTAAAAGATTTAATAAAATAAGTCAAGTTATGAGCATCTTATGAGAAGTTCTGAGAACTTGAATAAAATATTTGGTCAGTACCCTAACAGTTTCACAGTGAAAATGAATAAAGGAGCTTGCAAACATCTAACCCAGGTGTCATTCAGCTGCTGGGATGGGTTTCGGTACATTTCGTGACGCTTAACTAACTCTGTTTTCAGAAACTTTGTGAGACATTAATTAAGCACTAAGAAATAAGAATTTAGAGGAAAAAAAATTGAATCTGCAAGTAGCATGCAGAAACATTGGTAGCAAACACACAGAAGAATGTAGTTGGAGAGAGTTAGAAATAAAAACACCAGGAGCTGAAATTGACTATGATAATATGAAGAATGTCCCTCGCTGTGTATCAGACACTGCCAGGACAACAAAGCTCTCAGCAAAATGGTATTTCATGCTAAGAAATGCACTTAGGAATCTATTGATCTGTCATTAAAAAATTATCTCCCCGGTCCATTTAACTCTGATCTATTTACATAGCACTTAGTACATTCATAAAATGCTGCTCTATCTGGCATGCTGTTCAGTTTGTGCAAGCGACAAGCAGTCTAAGCAGTTGGATTGGTTCCAGTGTAGGCATGATTTGCTCAATAACTGATAGCTGAGATGTAATCAGGATTGCCTTTGAATTTTCTAGAGAGATCAGAATTAAAGGGTTGGTTTTCTGATATAGTATACATGTATCTAATATAAATTAATGAGAGGTAACAAGCATTAATCACCTCCTGTCTGCAGGTCTTATACACATTAATGAAGTAAGTTGCTAATTCTAGGATAAAGATAGATGACATAACGCATATTTTGATACAAAAGACTAAAAAAACCAAGACAGTCTCTAGACGTGGGAGGGAAAGGTAGTACTTTCCACAAGGGAGGTGCAGGATGACAAAAACTAAAGCCAAGGGATACCTTAAGCACTTCTGCCCAAGATACATGAAGCACATGCCAGACGGATTGAGAACCTGCCCCATGTGATGAAAGACTTCCAATCAAAAAAGCTACAAATAGTCCTGGAAGAACAAAGTAGTCCTGGAATAACACTACCTTGTATTTCCTTTTCCTTCACATAAAATCTGGACAATATCAGTATTCTGGAGACATGCTCTGTTTCCCTCTTTGCCTTTAGACATCCAGTTGGTGATGTTGTTTCTACCTGTCCCACAGAGAAATTTTTTACGTGATTTGGATTGATTTATATGCTAATGACATTTAACACGTCTGTCAGACATGAATTGTACATTGCCTCAATTGACTGATTCTTAGCTCTCTTAGGAACAGGGTACGATTTTAATCACTTCAGCTCAGACAGAAGTTAAGACAATAAAATATGTAACAAGGTAACAAAAGCCTTGAAGCAGTTGAAGCCTTGATACAGTTTATGTAATTGTTTATTTTGCAAAAGAGTTAGGAGTCCTAGGATACATCTGTATATTATTGCTTTAAGCCAAAATTGTTATTTCTGTTTGCAGCAAGACAGGCTGCTGTAAATATTAATAATTTGAAGTTTGCTGAGAGACCAATTACTTAACAGGTTAAGGCAGTTTCCACCTCAGACAAACAAACTACCAGAAATGCATACAACCATGATGCATCTGCATGCTACCAACCCCCAGGCTTTTCTGCTTCTTGCACAGTTCCCAGATATGGGTTCGGAACAGTTAGGATAAATTATTTAGTTACTACCTGATCCCCAGTACTGCAGCCAGCATTGGTGCTGATGTATTGCTGACTGTTCTTCCCAGACCCATCCTTTGCAGGGCAGGGCTCTCTGTTGGGCAGAGAAAACATTCACATTCCCAGCTTAAGCTCCTAACTTCCCTCCACGGATTTTATTAAGAGTCAAGATTTGAGATACAACTGTCCATGTGTTTCTTGGTGAATAAAAACCATAGAACAAACTGAAATCAGAGCCAAAGGGTTATGGTTGTTAGTCACCACTAATTATAAAGCACCTTCAACATGTGATTGCTATTTGCAATAACTTGCCATGCAAGAAAAACATTTTCTTGAGCTGCCTGTGAATGTAGCAGTGCGAGTAAGGGCATTGCAAGTCATTAAGTTCTTTGCTCACAGGCTACAGGGGAGCCTGGAAGATATTTTTATTCTCAGATGAATCTAAAATGGGGTGTGTCTTTCTAAAGCAAATTCTTCCTCCCGAAGGTCAATCAAGGTAAGCTGAGAGACCTAATTGCATGTGTTAAGTGACGCTTTTTAAACCACAAAAAACTTTGGAAGTAAGTGATGATTTCAAGGTGGCTCAGGTATGGAAACTTCCATGAAGAACAGGAAAACAGTTGAAACTACTTTCTTGCACGGTACATTCTCTGTGTGCCAGATAGCCCAGCACAACAGCAATCACATCCTTTTATGCAGTTCTGGAAGGATCACAGTGTGGCAGTCTGGGAGTAGGGTGGTGGGCACCTGCTTGGCAGGTCCCATCAAGACTAGGGGTTAGAAACATGGAAATTTTAGCTAAATTACTTCCTCAGTGGAACCAGTTCGAGAAATGTGAATGTGTTTATTTATTTTTTAGCCCAAAGCAGTGTTTGACAAATTGAGTAATTTGCGAAAAGTTAGAGTCAACATATTAGCAACCCATTAAAGGCAGCAAATCATCAAGTGCATATTCTGCCCCTACAATGTTGTAAGTTGCTTGACTGGAAGAATCATGAACAACTGGTGCAAGGGCTGTTATGTTAATGTCGGTGTCTTTAGCAGCAGCACTTTGTTATTCTGTATAAAAGCTGCACAGCAACTGACAAAAATACACCAGCACACTTTTAAGCAATTAATTTAAGAATTAAGTTTAGTTTACCAGAAAGTGACAGTCTCATGGATTTTGAACTTCTGTAGCTGCAATTTCTTTTCTTAAATGAATTATGCTGATGAATAACACAGAAACATTCCATATTTGTTATGGTACTTTATTATTTCTTTTCAATGTTCAATAGAAGACCTATTTGTCTTCTAATTATTTTCTTACATAGAATGGAACTAAACCAAGAATTTTAGCATCTAGGTTGAACTGTCACTATCTTGGAAATAAGTGTGAAGATATTTAGTTCATACAAGATCTTGGCATTGCTCCCAAGAAACTCATTGAAACTTTAGACGTCACTAATTTTTTCAAGCTGTTTGGAGAACTGAGACTTTATTTGTAAAATTCTCAGTACTTGCTGAGAAGAAAAATCTCAAAGGTAATGCCTTTTCTAGTTTGACTTTTCCAGCCCCAGGAACAGCATTTTGGTGTAGATGTACAACTTACACCAGTGCAGCTCACTCTGCCTTTTCTCTACAGCAGTTCTGCACCAAGAGTTGTTTTCTGCTGTCTGTTAGCTACGAAACAAATGCATACTCTATTTATAGATAAACTTCCTGTGACCCATGGAAAGATATTCTTTAATTTTCCATTATGTTTTAACTTGTTTAAAATCCCAAGAAAGCTATTTCACTTTTCAGCTGCTAATGCCTTTTTTTTAAATCCGTATAGACATGTATTAGCTGGCTATTTTTTTAGAGTGGTCATTGACATACCTGCTTAAAATTATACCAGTTAGTTTAGAGTACATACCATCCTGAAAAGATCCCATACATTTTTCAATAACTTCATAGCTTTTCTTCATTTATGTAAGCAGTTCCTTTTGACTCATAAAACAGCATAATATATTTAGCTTGTGAAGAGATACTAAAACCAAAAGGAATAAGAAAGAAAGAAGAAAGTAATATTTTTAATGAAACTCTGGATTTTCAGATTATATTTTTTAAATTAATCATGATACTGTTTTCCCAGGTAATACAACCAACATGCCTGGTTTAAATTTTGTCTCCATCTATCATTATGCCCCTACTCTTAGGTTTTTTGTTTTCCCTCGATGAGAAGCAGAAGAAATTAAATTTCAGACATTTCAAGCATATATTTCCCACCCTGTAGTAATTGGTAGTATAAAGCTCCTGGTCAAAAATCCTCAGCATCCAAGCAATAATTACAACATGCAGCACAAGGTTTACTACAACAAAGAACAAAAAACTCTGTTTCTATCTTTACCCAGACTGTGTTGGCTGCATTCATTTGCACACAGTTGTCTACACCTTAGCTACTTTCGTAGTGAACAGGGAGAGGTGGAAAGTTCTGAAGTGTCAATATTTCTCATTTCACCAAAAAGTAAACTAAAATAAACCTGTTCAGAAATAGTACTTAGGACATCTTGCTCCTATCCTGGTCAGAAATTTGCATATTTGTATGCACTGTCAACAGTTAGCTGTTGAAACAGATAGCTAATTGCTATCAGCAGTAGGTTGAGGTATGAATCTTCTCAGAGGTTCTCTCTGGCAGAGGCACTGACACAAAAACCTTTGAGATACTTTTTTTGGCAAATTTTTCTAGAACCAGCACACTCCTGGGTTTCCTGCTTGCCGTAAGAATCCCTAGAAACTAGTAACATTGTATGCCTTACACTCATAAGAAATACAAATCCAGGATTCGGCATCTTGAACCAGTTTGCTAATGGTTTGCTTTCTGAATGTTCAGGTCAAGGCAAACCTTTCATAGGGCAAACTCAACTGGAGTTTGGGGCATTAGAGAGACAATGTCTTAGGACACATATATGTATACACAAACCTCAGAACATTAAAACAGTGGAAACATACCTAGAAAATTTGGGAACAGCTTGGAATTCTGAAAAATAAATTAGTTTTTTTAGCTGGAATTATCCATAATACCTAGCTGATGTCGACAGCTATAACTGGTTTTCTAGAAGTAAAAGAGTAATTCACTGTCTTATTGAAATATCATGTGAATTCTAGAACAGCAGTATCCACAGAAATCAGTAGCAGCAGTCAATACCTTCAAGTATCATCAGAGAGAAGCTAGAATTAAAAACTGCCATCAATTACTTTTATACTCAGATGTTTCTATTAAAAATATCTATCACTTTTCCAAATTCAGAAAAACGTTTTCTACTTCTACAGATTTCCCAGTCATAAAAAATACTAAATTTATGGGAAATTTTCTATAAGATAATTCTTGTTTTGTTTGGTTTTCACCATGATTTTTACTTCAAAAGATATTAAAATATGTGTAAAACACTTTCCTCTTTACCCCCTACAAATGTTTACTTGATATATAATACCAATAAATATTTATCAGAAGCTTATTGTACTCAAAATAAGTTTGCATACTGTGAAGGTCAAACAAGCCTAAAAAAGGAGTTTTTGCATAAGCCATGTAGCACATAGTTCATTGCACTAACATAAGCAGACAACTTTCCCTCCCTCCCCTTCCTCCAAGTATCCAGACTCTTTAGACCTTCAGGTACTAACATGGGCCCATATTAGTGCTGGCATGTGACCTACTTTTTAGACCTTGTTATTGAGCTCTGCCACCGTGCAGAATTGCACCTTTGCTAATTTTTGGTCTGCAGAGATTTGGATTCTGGTGGCAGTTTCACAAGTTCCCACTGCATTCTCTCCTCTTCATTCCCACTGCCTCTGCTCTTCATGGAACCCTCCACGCACGGAGCGTTGCCGACACCTTTCCTTCCCCTGTGCTAGGCTGTTACACTGCTTCTGTGAGCATGGTCTTGTCCTTACTTGTCTCCACTTGTCTTGCAATGAAGGGTAGTTCCACTGCATCCTATTGAGTTGATTAAGCCCAAATTTAATGCTCAAAATTAAAATTATGATTCTTCTACTTTTAGTGGGGTTTATTGACATATTTACTCAATGTTTCTCTCTTGCCTCACCTAGAATTCATTTATTTATACTGCTCCAGAAACTGAAGAGCTGATCAAGGAGTCCTTGGTCGTGAGAATAAGGATATTTAGGGTTTTTTTTCCTAATCACATGAATTTTGTATACTACTTCATTCTGGGAAATTGCTGATACCAGAACTTGACAGATGTTTGGTTTCCTTGGAAATAAAACTGGAAAACTGCAACTCTTCATAAGAGAGAAGGAACTCCAATAATTTTGTTTGGAGTACTTTGAAAGAGTACTCTGATACTACTTTCAAAAAAGTTCTTCTTTGGCTCTAGCTGAATTCAAGCTTTCCCAGCACCAAGAGTTTTACAGAATTATTGTATCATTTTGTCAGAAAATTTTGAATTTTAGTAAATGTTTTACAGAAAAGATACTCTCATTAACATAGTGTTAAGCACTTTGAATGTCTTTTCCCACAATTGGACTTTGTTGGTGTATTTCCTGCACTTTGCCTTGGTTTTTTGTGCTCTGTCTGAGTGAGATTACATGGGGTTTTCCTTAACTTGAAAAATCTTATCTTTTGTTGACGGGAGTGACCTTTACTATTTTTAGAGCATAATGCAAGACCCATCTTTTCTCATGAGCCTTTCCTCAGTAACGAACAATGACATCATATCCCAGGGTTGCTTTTAATAAAATAATCAGACCCTTAGTAACTAGATATGAAAGGCTAAATCAAGACAGGGAAATTGAGGCCTTTTACAAGATACCTCTGCACCAGAAACTCTTGCTTATAATCATAGTAACTTTGATTTGCCTAGCCAAGGAAATGATAACAAAACAGCTACAGCAGCTTAGGTTTCAGCAATCAAATATACGCCAGGTTCACAGACAGGATTAAACAGCTACTGGGACTTCTTTAGGCCTCACACACCAAGGCCATGTCTAGATGGCTGCAATTACAGAAACATCACATCCTTCTGAGTTGGAAGGGCCCCACAAGGATTACCAAGTCCAACTCTTAAGTGAATAGTCCGTGTGGGGATCAAACCCTCGGCCTTGGCATTATTAGCACCAAGCTCTTATCAGCTGAGTTGGTCTCGGGGTCGTTGCACACCTTGATTACAGTGCAGCCAAAGGACCATCCTCATGCACAGAAAAAGCCAGCACCCAAAGGGGTGAGGGTTGCACACACAGCACTGCTGTACCTCTCATCCACCCAGAGGCTGCTGAATACGCACCACACTTCTGTTCAGAGATTCTGATCCTAACTTTCAAGATGAGTAATTTTTAACCAGAACATAAACCAGAAGCATGGAACATCTTTATGGAAGCCATAGGAGACCCTCAGGCATTTCAGCCACTGCTAGACTGATGCTTATTTTTCCTTCTAATCTTTGCCAACGTCGTCATGAAATTATCATTCTCTTAAAATTCCAACTAAAGGGACAACCTTTAAACCACTAAATACAGAATGATTTCAATTTTTTAATTGAAGGATGTAGAAGGCTCTCGGACACTACAGTCAGTGTCCGGAGTACAAAACCCCCGAAGTCAGATAAATACAGTAGCTAGTTATGCACTCCTGTGTGGGTGAAAAAACACCTGACTGGTGCAAGATAACATTTAAGAGCATTCAGATGGAAATATATTGGTAGGAGGATTTAGTCACAGAGAAGGAGAGATTGCTATTGTTTTGTTACACAAAGGGGAACCTTCTTGCTCTGGAGAGGGTTAAAAAGCAAAGGGAGGAAGCAGACACTCCTTCATCATGGGCACTCTCTGGGAAACTTGACTGACCTCAGTTTATCAGAGTAAGAGCTAAATCTAGGGCAGACAGAGAAATACAGAGGGGGAAATATTCTACTGCCTTGGGACAATAGGCATTTCTGAACATCATATACACTTACTATAACAACAATGCCTTATTGACATCCTTTCCTTGTTAAGAGAACTGCCCTTTTCAGCGCACATCTGTTTCCCACGTGAAGCAAGTGATTTACCTTGTTAAATTAAAATATAAAAAAAACCCCACCACATAGCAAAGGTCTTTTCTCGGCAAGCAAATGTGCTTATAAACTATGAGTTCTGAATAATGTTTAGTATGCAATGGATTCTCCCACTCATGAGCTACAAATACACTGCATATCATCAAGAGCTTTTAATAATTTTGTCATGTAGATATTTCAGAAATGTTTTTAGATTTCTGCAATATGTTCAGTGGTGAAAGTGGCATGTATCCAATGTTAACAATAGACTCTAAGCTATGAATCACCAGAGGAAAACAAAAAAAAATTGCGAGAATAATGTTTAGTCATATTTGTCAGAATATATCAGACCAAGCAAATGCAACCCTCAGGGTTCTCAAACTAAATCTATCAATGCAGCACTCCTGAATTCAGTGAGAATTTTGCCAATTTCTACCCTGCTTTAAAATTCAAAGTACCTTGAGGCTGCATGATTTTTGCAAAGAAAAAAATAGATTTATGAAATCTTCAACAGCACTTGGTGAAAAGTTTTATTCTCAGCGCAGAGAACCTTTTGATTTTGGGGGGAGAAGAGGACAGGAAAAGCAGGGTTATGGTCTAGCATATTCCATGAAATAATAAGGACTCTGGGTTAGTCTTGAAAGTCTGTGAGTTGTGTCATGTTGCTTGAATAGTAGATGTCAGAGCCCTTACAAAAAGCTGTTAATTACTAGGGATAGCCAGCAGGACAAAAAAAAATCTCACATCTGGGTGTCTGTAAGGTGGTACCCTGCCAGGTCATGATCTTCAGTCCAGAACCTTCCTTTGTCCCGTCAAAGCACTGAGTGAGGTCCATTCTTCTCATTATTACTGGCTATTCTCCTTTGGAAGTCATTCTGCTTCATCCTGTCTAAGCTGTTCTGCTGCACAGCAAAAGGATTCAAGATTCATTTGACAAAAAAGAGAAAACAAGTGTCAGCTTGGCTCAATAGCCAGGTAATGATCACACTTACCAGAGGGGAAGAGTCCTTATGTTTTAGGCATTTTATCTACTGACCTTTGAACAAGCTACAGGAACATGCAGAGCAGCCCATACCCTGATACCCAGGGCAGCAGGAGGGATGTGGGTTTGAACTCCACCAGAGAATCAAACTGAACTTGGAAGCACCACAATGGCCTCAAAATTTCACCAAACGTTTGTAATTTCCCACCACCTCCAAATTCCACAGCCAGAACACCATGTTATTAATACCACTACACAGGCAAGCATTTCCAGCCAGTTAGGTCTCTCATGTTGTTTCTGGTCTCACTTCTTTAGTAATATCAAACCCTCACCACTTGTAAGAAAATATCACAGTCAGTTATGGGTAGAGATTGCAGGAGCTGAGGGGAAAGCACCAACATGTCACTGCACAAACTACCCAAAATTATAGCTCCCCTGAAGTAAATTTCCTTTTTTTCAAATAAATATAGTCTAAGTACAGTTTTGATAATTGTGTTGATACTCCTCTCTTCCTGCAGAGCATGTACCTCCTCACAGGCTAGTCTTAGTACTTTCTCCTTCATTTCTCATGGAACAGCTGCTGTTGGAGGGGACAGTCTTAAGAATACAGCAGGAGTGAAAGCTCTGACATCATGGGTAGACCTAGCTGATGTTCTAAACATGTATTCAAAGGAATATAAGGAGAATATTTGTCATTGAGACTTTAGGACGGATATTTGTGAGATCTAAGGGCTTAAAGCTGCAATTTCTTGCAGTGTAATTTCCTATCTGGAATCCAGAGAAGTCAAACCTTCTGGCCTCATTAGTCCATCTTGAAGCTCTAACAACTATTTAAGCAAGGTTTTAAATTACTAAAAATCACTTCAGAGAAAAAAAACATTACTGCTAAATTTCATTACTAGTTTCAAGCTATAGTTCATGATTCCAGCTTGAAAAGTAGACAGAGAGCTTTCAAATGATTCTGTTTAAAAATAGCATTATAGGATTAAGAAACCCTAAGTAGAGCTAAAAAAGACAAAGAGGGTGAACGAACTGAATTTAAGTGGGAGGAAGTTTTTTTCATTTATCAAAAATATAGAAAAAAACACAACCTATTTTACCTTATAGCCAAACAAGTTTGATAGCAAATGATTTGTTGTAGTTTTTCCCCTATTTCCCCTCTTTCCGTCTTTTACAGGTGCACAATCCTAGCGAGTTTATTGCAGAGTAGAGAGGCAACGTTTTCTGTTTCTTTGGCAGGACATCAGTGGTTAGCAGTTGGTGTGCCAGGAACCTCCCCGAACAAATTCTCTGTGAAACAGCAGCACCTTTTCACGTTGAAACAAACTGACAAAAGCAATTACACCACAGATGGGAAATCCTCCTGCTGTTAGCATGCATAGCTGCAAGTGCTTGGTTTTAATAATCAAACAGCAAGACGGCTAAAAGATACATTTTCTAATCTGACTTTTAAGGGTTGAGTGTTTTATCTCATATATAACAGTATTCCAAAGTTTCTCAATTAAGTAATAAAGTAGCAGTAGCCCTCATTTAAAAGTTGATAATGTATTTCATAGAAAACTATTAACTCCTTTCTCCCATTACCTAGTGGTTGGGTTTATCTGCTCATATGCAGGAAGTCCTGTTTTCAGTCACCCTGGATTTATGTCTGCCAGTTCTCTTCATACAAATGAGCCTTTTCTTGGAACAGCAAGGCATTTATGTCAGCAAGCGGCTGAAGTGTGAGCCTCTCTGCACCTGGAAATTCTGTGGTGCATATCTGTAAGAACTAGTCTGGGCAAGCAAATTCCATTACATGGATACTTCAGAAGTTGATTTTCAAACCAACTTGAAAATTCAAAATTATTTCTTTCCCCTTCACTTTTTTTTGCAGCCAAACCTTAGACTGGTACTCCTGTTCCACAGCATTAACAAAGCCTGCCTGCCGTGCAAATGTTAAACAGCCCAGACCCACCAAATCTGGATGGCAGCCCAAATTCCTCAGAAACCTTGCCAGGCAGCCAGCCCAATGATGGAACACAAAACTGTCTGCTTCTCTGCCTGGCATGTCGAAATTCCAGTGGTTCTCATCAGGAGATTCAGCAGATCCATTCAACAGAGCTGCAAATGTCAGTGCTGAAACTGCTGACTGCAGGGTCAGTAATTGCCTGGGGAGGCTCCAGATCCATTGCTTCCTGGCAGTCCAGATCCCATATAACCTCCTTGATGGGCTCAGGCATAAATGCCCTAGCAGAAACCCAGAAAGGATTCCTGAAGAATCCAGAGAAACAGCATCTCTGCTGATAATTTCAGTTTCACAGATTCAGCAAGTGTGAATAGAATTTTTTTTTTTTTTCTTACTGGCTTTAAATTATTACTGCAAAAGAGTAACATCAAATGTTTTGCATCACATCTGCTGTTTAGCAGTATTGATCTTGTCTCTTGCAGGAAACAGAATTGGTAGTATCTAGAGAAATATATTGGACTAGCTCACATAGCACATTTTTATTTCGTTGTGCCACAATTCATATTTCAGAAGAGCCCCAGCTCAAAATTACTTTTAAGCCCAGTAAGTCAGTAAGCCAAGTCCATCAGCAATGGTGGTAACACCTCTGGGGCCGTGTATTTAAAAGGAGAAAAAACCTGTTGCACAACCACAGCTGTGAGAGAAGAGTGAAAGAAACAACTGTGCAGAAATCAAAGCCAATGAAGGAGGAGGGGGAGGAGGTGCTCCATGCTTGAGGACAGAGGTTTCCCTGCAGCCTATGGTGAGACAGCTGTTCTCCTGAGCCCATAAAGGTCCATGGTGGAAATCCACCAGAAACCCATGGAGAGACCCACACCAGAGCAGGCAGATGCCTGAAGGAGGCTGTGATTCTCTGGAATTGCACTGGAACAGGGTCCTGGCAGGAGCTATGTCTCCAGAGGGAGAGGAGCTCATGCAGGAGCAGGTCTGCTGGCAGGACTTGTAACACCGTGGGGGACCCATGCTGGAACAGTTCATGGTGAACTGGAGCCCATGAGAAGGACTCACTTTGGAGAAGCTTGTGGAGGAATGTCTACTGTGGGAGGGACCCCACATGTGAGCAGTGGAAGAGGGTGAGGAGTCCTCCCACGGAGGAGAGAACAACAGCAGTGACAATGTGGGATGACCTGACTGTGCAATAAACTGACTGCAGATTCCATTCCCTGTCCCCCTGTAACACTGGGAGAGAATCTGGGAGAGAAATTGAGCCCTGGAAGAAGGGAGGGGTGGGGGAAAAGGGGTTTTAAAATTTGGTTTTATTTCTCGTTACTCTGCTCTGATTTGATTGGCAATAGCTGAAATTAATTTCCCCAAACTGAGTCTGTTTTGCCCATGGTGGTTGGTAATTGGTGAATGTTGTAGTTATCTGTAACGTAAAAGACTTTATTTATATTTTCTCACCTGTCCATTTGAGGAGGAGGAGTGATGGAGCAGCTTGATGGGCACCTGGTATTTATCATCATCAGTTCCTTTCTTGTGCTTTTCTTTTTTGTGTACTGTAAGAGGTTTCAACCTCACTTTTTAGTCTTTGAAATCTTCTGGTTTTGCATAGGAAAAAATACAGGATATAAGATAAAAGTGGCTGCTTTTCCTGCTTCCATCAGTGAATTTAGAGGGGTGTAGTTTGCTGACTTCTCATGTGTCATGGTTTAACCCCAGCCAGCAACTCAGCCCCCCACAGCTGCTCCCTCCCCTCCCCTTTGGTGCGATGGGGGAGAGAATTGAAAGGCTAAAAGAAAACTTGTGGGTTGAGATAAGTAGAGTTTAATAATTGAAATATAACATAATAATAACAACAATAATAATAATATTAATAGTAATAATAAAAAATAATTGCAACAAAAGCAAAATAACAAAAAAAGGAAAAGCAATGAATGGAAATGAAAACAACTGCTCACCACCAATGGCTGGATACCCACTAGTTCCCGAGCAGTGGCCCTCCTGGCAAGATTTCCCCCTAGTTAATACGCTGATCATGACATCCTGTGGCATGGAATATGCCTTCGGCCTGTTGGGGTTAGTTGTCCTGCCTGTGTCCCATCCCAGCTTCTCGTGGCCTCCAGCCTCCTCACTGTCAGGGTATCACAATAGGCTGAAAAGTCCTTGACTTAGGGTAAGTGCTGCTCAACAACAATGACAAGATTGGTGTATTACCAAAACAATTCTTATCCTAAATCTGAAATACAGCTACTAGGAAGAAAATTAACTCTGTCCCAGCCAAAACCAGGGCACCATGAAAGAAAGTCAGGTGTGGAGCACACCCTTCCACAGCAGCCCTCTCACTTTCCAGGTTCTCTTTTGTTCCACAGTAAAAAGAAGTGCTGTCCCCTTTAGTTATGTGAAAATGGAGATGTACAGACTTTGATCAGTTTTTCAGCAGATGTATGAGAGCCAGGATTCAGTGGGAAAGGTGGCATTTTTCACTGCAACCAACTGGTGAAAGTAAGGAGAAAAGAGCCTGTAAGGGACGGTCCGAAGACCCTTCCGCGAAGACCCTTCATCTGCTTCACGATCATCTGCCGAAAGCGAGACGCCGAGCCTGGGCCCAGCCGAGGTGGGAGGCATGCCGACATTCCTGAGTCGGTGGGTCATGTCGGTCCTGCGGTTAAAGCGGCAGGAACAGCGCGGGACATACTGTCTGCGTTCCTGTTCGCCTGTTCTGTGCCATTGAC
>VZRS01008063.1:250513-274586 GCA_013398055.1 Ifrita kowaldi
GTGTCATGGTTTAACCCCAGCCAGCAACTCAGCCCCCCACAGCTGCTCCCTCCCCTCCCCTTTGGTGCGATGGGGGAGAGAATTGAAAGGCTAAAAGAAAACTTGTGGGTTGAGATAAGTAGAGTTTAATAATTGAAATATAACATAATAATAACAACAATAATAATAATATTAATAGTAATAATAAAAAATAATTGCAACAAAAGCAAAATAACAAAAAAAGGAAAAGCAATGAATGGAAATGAAAACAACTGCTCACCACCAATGGCTGGATACCCACTAGTTCCCGAGCAGTGGCCCTCCTGGCAAGATTTCCCCCTAGTTAATACGCTGATCATGACATCCTGTGGCATGGAATATGCCTTCGGCCTGTTGGGGTTAGTTGTCCTGCCTGTGTCCCATCCCAGCTTCTCGTGGCCTCCAGCCTCCTCACTGTCAGGGTATCACAATAGGCTGAAAAGTCCTTGACTTAGGGTAAGTGCTGCTCAACAACAATGACAAGATTGGTGTATTACCAAAACAATTCTTATCCTAAATCTGAAATACAGCTACTAGGAAGAAAATTAACTCTGTCCCAGCCAAAACCAGGGCACCATGAAAGAAAGTCAGGTGTGGAGCACACCCTTCCACAGCAGCCCTCTCACTTTCCAGGTTCTCTTTTGTTCCACAGTAAAAAGAAGTGCTGTCCCCTTTAGTTATGTGAAAATGGAGATGTACAGACTTTGATCAGTTTTTCAGCAGATGTATGAGAGCCAGGATTCAGTGGGAAAGGTGGCATTTTTCACTGCAACCAACTGGTGAAAGTAAGGAGAAAAGAGCCTGTAAGGGACGGTCCGAAGACCCTTCCGCGAAGACCCTTCATCTGCTTCACGATCATCTGCCGAAAGCGAGACGCCGAGCCTGGGCCCAGCCGNAGCCACCAGGACCTTTAATCCAGAGAAGCTATGTCAGCACCACACAGCAGTTAAATCCACACAAAGAGTCTGGAGTTGTTACGGCATGTGTTTGGTGTGAGGGCAGTTGGGTGCTGGGCAGATTGCTTGATCGAGTACAGCAAGGAGAGGAATCCTTGCATTCAGTACTGGTTGTGATCTCAGAGGATAAAATCTGCCTTATTGAAGAAAAAGAAAGCGAAACTTCCCACCTAACTAGTAGGTCTCCTTAATATACTTTAGCTTCAATAAAAAGTGTATTTTCATGAAGTCATTCTGTCAAGTATGCTCTCTAGTTTAAATTGTCATGCCTGCTGTCACATCAAGAAGACAATTACAGTCAGTCCCTCTGTTGTAAGGCTAACTCTTTCAGTACAAAAGCCTTCCTACTGGAGGCAGAGCTGCAATTACAATTAGCTTATTTGATACAAGAGACAGAGATGCAGGAAACTGACATCTTAAAAACTCAACTTTACAACAGACTCCATTCTAAGATACTTGGCTTTGATCAGGTTTTACACATAAAGTGCTCCGGTAAAACCCCTTACTTTTCTTCCTTATTCTTCAGCAAAACATAAAGGAAGCTGGCTAGAGCCCACAGTTTGCAGTACTGGCTTTACCACTGTGCATGTAAAATGAGGCTTCTGGTGCAAGTTTTTCTATGCTCCTTTGAATTAAGCCTTCCATGTAAAAGAAAACAACCCACATACAAAATTAAATTAAATTAGAGTATTATATAGCACACAGAGTATTATGAATCATGAAGTACTTTATAAGAAGTAGTATAGCACTAATTACAGCATTTCCCCCCTGAAAAAAGATGGAACCAAAGCTTTTTTTTCGCATATAAAACCCCCAAAATAACATGAACAGTATCTACTTCCCTCAAAAAGAAATAGAATATCCAGTATTATTGCTGGGAAAAGCAGGAAAAGAAAAAAAAACATACAGTAAGTAACAAAACCCTCAGCCAAATGGCTTGGTTTCAGCAATTCTGCTGCACTTAAGGGTGAGGACCAAGCCTCTGAGCTGCAGCTGCCCCCCACTGAAGTCACTAAGATGCACTGCTGTGAATGAGACCAGGGACAGCTGGGGTACAGGAGTCCCCCCTCCACCACCCCCAGTGACACACTCCCCTTAGCTGGAACTGGCAGTTCTCTCTCTGCCTGAGCTGGCAAACTACAGGAAGGACAGCCAGTCACCTGTCAGATTAATTTACTTTCTATCTGCTTAACTGTGACAGTCTCTGGAGTCATTCGTCCTACAACCATTAACATTAAGTAGCTAGCAGCAGGGGGACAGTCCAGGACGTGTGTGTGACACAAATACAATATAAATGGGCTGTCCTGGACTGTCCACAAGGGCAGAGAGGGAAAAGTTAAACAAGAAAAACAAGGTTCTCCCTCAGAGGTGTTCTTAAATGAGTGCTAAATGAACGTGGTTATGAGTGCTTCTGCTGTTGAAAATGAAGTGGCCCTTGGGATAAGACACAAAGAGAATATGCTGGTGACTAAGAGGTATTTTAAAAAGCCCAAGAGAGTTTGTGAAGGGAACATATTCAGTCAGCATCCTAGTCAAACTCTCCTTTGGGAATAATTTCATCGTGTGTACAGAAACACATACAGGTTCATCTGGAAGAGGCTGGTATTTTTTCATCCTTTCCCTTTTCAGCAGAGATAGTGGCCACGTGGTTGATTTGTTACACCTCAGTGCTTGCTGCTGTTACTGACAAGTAAGACAGCCGTGACTAAAGGTTTTAAAGCACCCACTTTCTCTACACCCTCCTCTGCTTAGTATTCTTCTCTCCTTTCCTAGTGATTTTTACCAGCCCTACTCTCCCTTTACTGGCATGTTATTTACCTCTTCCTCAGTCTGCTGGGTCCTGCCATTGCCTATTCAACCCTACATAATCTTTCCAGTGATCTACCTATGGCCGGCCATGTTTCATATTTAATTTCTTTCTGCCTTTTGTTGCACATGCACATTATAGACAGGTGTATTTCCCTCTGCTTCTCTTCTGTCCAAAAAAGTAAAAAATATGAAAAAAACCCAACCCACTTTACAAGTTCATATAAGTACTTCGGAAAAGCAGGGTCTAAACTTAGGCTAACACTAATATTTATTAATTTGGGCTCAGAAGTGTGCTAAGGCAGACATGCACTTCCTCTCGCTCTCCAGCATAGGCAAAGAAAAGTGAGCTTGCATCAATACTGTTGCATTTGTATTTTCCTGTAAGGTAGTTTGTACATGTGAAGCCTGTACTGCTCACAGAAATCTCTCCTGAAGTAGAGACTCCATCACCACTGGAATAGTTGCCTTTCTTGGCTAGTATGCACCGTAGAATAAATTCAAGTCTTTCAACTGTCCTTACCTGCAGCATAAAATTGACTTGTCCTGAATTTTGATTGCTGCATTTCCAGATCCTTTTGTGTTGTACCTCCGACTACCTGAGTCTTTACTTTTGCAGTCATTTATTGGCTGCTTCTTTCTATTGATAGCATTTTTATCGTCCTGGAAAATTTCATATTGTAAGATCTAGGAACTACTTTTCATTTTTTTCAATACCAAATTGAAATCCTTATCCCATTCTCCAGACTTTTTACAAACTTCACCTTTGTTTTTACTATCTCAGATTTCATGGCTGTTTTTTGTCTCGCTTTACTCATTCAGTTTTGGAGTTCTGTGGCCGTTGATCACTAGGAGCTGCTATTCAAAACAAACAGAATAAAATATTTTGCACAATGTCTAAATGCATGTTTTATTGGTTGAAAGGTCTGTAAATTGTGTATGGTTGCAATGATACATTATTGCATTTGATTAGCCTTCTTTTATTCTCAAAGTAATATTAGGAAGGAAAAATATGGATTATTTTATATGCGTTGTTAAGTTAAAGAGCTGAACAGGTCTGTCAGGAAAAGCTGTTTTTCATTTTCTGACATAAACTGCTAATTATACTTAATTATATTTCATAACTTGTGCATTGTGCTTTTTTATATGTCTGATTCTTTCATGTCTCTCCCTCGAGTTCCTCAATTTAATAATCCAGATAACCAAATGTCCTCACATCTAATGCCTTTTCTAAAAATCATCTCCTCAGCATCTTGCAAGATTAATTCCCTAATGCACATTAAAAAACAACAAAAGATTCCCAGTCCTGAGACCATGGTAATATGGTATACGTGACCAATAAGCACGAAAGCTGCCTTACACCCTACAGAGAGACATAAACCTCACTACTGCTGGAGAAAGCCAGCTAGTCTCCATAGGGCTGCTCACATCTTCTGCACACTCTTTCCATGTGTATTCAGACTGCCTACACTGCAGACAGGTGAAGACTGCTGTAATTTATTCTGACATGGCAGAAATAACCTCATAAAGCTATAATTAATTTCACCTCATCTCATAGTAGAACTTTAATCTTCAAAGAACAAGGACATTGGCTGAGACTCATCCAGCCTAAAATTAGGGATTATATGGGCAAATATTCTAACCAAAACCCTTTCTGGGCTTTGAACCCATCTTTTACTGCCTGTAAATACCATAGGACTGATACAATCAAAAGACCTGTATTTCTGCTAGGTATCTCATGTTATATAGGTTAAATCTGAGCCTTAATTTTCAACATTCCTCTGATTGTCAAGTAAATGTAGTGGTGAATCAGCCCTTGCTCCTGTGACTAACAATTTATGATAGTGTGTTTATTATTGAGTAACTAAGAGGAGGTAAGTTCTAATTTTCATAGGAGCATTCAGAAAGTAGGCACTAAAACTCTGCATGATTCCTCATTACTCAGAAATATTCTAGATTGTCTTGGATCACCACTTGTCTAATCACCAGTATGACTGCTTCCATGCAACAGAGAGCTGTAAAGCATGATGTCAAGAGAACAGTTTTGAACCCTCTACCATGAAAATCCCCAACTGACTTTCATTAAACTCAGGATAATCAAAACCCTTTGACAGAATTCTTCCAGCCTCTGGGCATTTGAAACACTGATTTCTGATAAAATATCAGCAAGATATCTAACATAAAGACACTGATTCTATGGCAAAACCAGCTTTTAGTCTTTTTCTCAGAAGATGCAACACCTATGACAGAAGGGAAGAAAAGTCAGAAAAAAACCATGGAGAGAAACAGACAGGATATCAGTGTCTTGTGTGGAAAGAAGGTAGATTTATTATTCTAAGGACTTTTTTTCTCTTCTTAATTATTGAACCTGCTTCAACAGAAAATCTGGCTGGTTCTGTGATTGCAACTATGATTTGCATATGTACATAGAACTTCAATAATTTCTATCCTCTCTCTAACTAGGGTGTGCTGCTTTTTACTCTGTTTTCTCCTCTTCTAAAAGGGTGCATGATAAACTCCAGGGTAATACCGACACCTGAGTCAGAGAGTTCAATTCAAATTCAATACAGTTGCTTAAAAATCCACGTGAGTATTTGCCAAGAGTTGAGGATAAGACTGCATTCATGCTCAAATGCACGCACACATGGAGGAGGGGTTCCCTACTTGAGGCTGGACAGGATGTTATCTTTCTTCAAAGGAGAGGGAAAAGAGAATAGTTGTTGAAAACTGGAAAACCTAGAAAAATGTTTGACAATAGAACTTCTCAGCTAAAATGAAGGTCTTACACAATAGACTTTCTCAGTAAATGGGGAGGTTTTAGAGATTTCTGGCCATGTTAAACTCCTCCCCCACTTCCTTGGGCAGAAACCCAAAAACAACAGGGAGGTACATTGGTTGTAAGTGAATATCAAAATAGACTGAAATCCATGACCTTTCTGAACTCTCTAAGTGCCTCTTTAGCTTGTAGACTGGAGTCTGGAGTTACAAGTATTACCAGCAGTTGATACTTAGCCCTTGATCAGCTTGCAGGTAAATTGTACCAAACCCCTGTCGATGTTGTCTCTAGTGAAAGCTGTATTTTAAATGTCTGTGTTTATGCTGTTTATTGAAAGATCTTCAAGCTTAATGCTTGAGACTTTTTTGGGTTTTGTACTTTGTGCTCTTTCACACGTATGCTGATTTTGCTTGCATTCACAGAGGATGATTTGAGATGCTGCTTCCTTCTGCCTTTTTCTTGGCTTAGAAGGATGCAAAATTATAGTGACTATGGAAATATTTTGTTTAACGAGTAGAAAAAGATTAAAATGCAGTAATTTACAATGTATTCAGGTTTCACTGCACTTCCTGTGGATGCTGGACTGGAGACCACACATCCATGGGAGATTTCATTAATCCAACATCCGCTTGTCCCATGTGGTCTCTGCAGATGCATTACTGGAGCACTACAGCTAGCTGTAATCTCATGAAACATAGCAAATCCACACAATGCTTTTATACATTGCTAAGTATAAAGAAATAGACTTTCATTTAAAAAGGCTATTGTTGTACCTCTCTCCTCTTAACTGCAGCCTGAAATTAGTAAAATTTCAAACACATGTCAAGTACAGTGCTTGTGGCAAATTCTTCAGCTAAAAAATTATATTTTACAAAAGTTCCCAATGTTTGAAAGTCACCCTGAACTCCCTAATTAAACAAAGGAATGTGACAGTTTCTAGTCAGTATAAATAATGCATTTTGAAAAACTCACCTTTTAAAATGTTTTACATTTTATGTATTAAAAGCAAGGTTGTAGCTTCAAAATACAATTAAAGTCAAAAATTTTCTAATTTTAAATGATTGTTGACATTGTAGTCTCTCATGAAACAAAAGTGTCACACTTTGAAATACATTTACATTAAATAAATAGGCTTTTAATTTTTTATTTGAAAGCCGATGAAAAACATATTTCTCTGTTGTAATTTAGGGTCATAGGAAAGGTATGGTAGCTGAGGTAACAAGTTACAGGGTTTTCCTGACTCCATTGTCATGGACTTGATGGGATGAGGACCAGAAGAAAGTTCCTCCTGTTTCTTGGAACAATGTGCAGCCTAAGTTGTGTGTTAAATGTATAATATATATATAAAACAATGAATGTTTACAACAGTAATGCAAGGATATAATTCACAGGAAAAAATTCAATTCCCTTTATTGATATATATGGCCAGTTTCCTCAGAATATATTTGACAAAAGTCTGAATTACAAAGTTGGGATCTGCACAGATATACTCCACACGTACAAAACCAACCTATTGCCAAGTTTTCTCTCTCATTCTTTTTTTCTAGGTGTGGATGGAGATGCAGAATTCTCTGAGGCTCCATCCGAACTGCTATCATCCATTGTCAGTCACACACCAAGTGCTGGAACCCAAGTTACATGACAGACCCTGTCTTGTGGGTACAAACATAAATAAGAGAATGCAAACTACAGCTTCAACATTCAGCGAAGATTTATCTTTTTGGGCCTGAATGAGGACCTCGCCTGCTGAGAGTGGCTGAGTGGTGCCTGCCAGCTCTGTGATTCCACGGCACTAGGAAGCTTCTCAATTCCTTAACAGAATTACATTTGGGGGAAGGAAGAATTTAATCTTGTATGCATTTGTTGGCCCAGATTCACATACTTTGGTCTCAAAGTGGACACACACTTCGGTGTAATGTAAAATAGAGAGTAAGATCATATTTAAAATTAGCTTAGGTCCAAAATCACGGGCTGCTCTGCATACAGAAGTGTGTCTTGCTCTGGCTTTGAGTCTTCAGGATTTTGGGTGTTTAATAAAGCAAAGGCTGAACTGAAAATCTTCCAGTGGCATCCACAACACATGCTTATTCCCACAGAATTCTTTGAAGTGCAGGATGAAGTACAGTGTCTGTGACAGCTTTCCCTCTTCACTGCTTTTATAGTTTCCCTCCACTATCCACCATCTTATTTTCTGAAACCTAAAGGTCTGGAAGCTTGGAGATCTCCTACCTCTCTCACTAAGGAATGGCATCAAAAGGTTTTTAGAAGAGGGAGACAGAGTTTTCCTTGCACCCCACTGCATGTCGGCTTTTCATCAAGCTAAGCGGCATGAAAAGAAATCCAACAAGTTGATGATGATTATGATGATTGTTATTATTATTGTTATTTATTATTATTATTATTAGTAGTAGTAGTAGTAGTAGTAGTAGTAGTATTAAATGGTGTTGAATACTTTATCTATTATCTACCAGCAAGTAGCTGCATTAGTAATATTCATTTAGCAATAATGAGATTCGTTGCAACTTACTTTTTGGCTTTACTTACTAAGAATTACCCCTACTGAACAGCAACATTTTTCCATTACATATGTTTAATATTAAAATGCTCACAGGGATTAAGAGCTCAGCAATTGATGACAATGAAGTGCTATAACAGACAGGGCTAAATTGCTGGAAAATACTAATCAAGTATGTTGTTTGATGCAAAGAGCTGTATTTCAGAAAATATATTCTTCATCTAGCAAATTTTGCCCAGTTCAGAGATGTTATCAGGCTTGAAAGTGATCCCTGTGGTTTTCTGGGACTACTTGATTTGAACTCACATCTAGTTGTCCAATGTCATAAATTACATGAACAATTGCCAAGGTCACTTCAGATAGCCTTATTGCTTTTTTTATTCAAGGAGATAGCCCTTCAATAGTGAGAAATATGGTATCCAGGAATTCCAGCTTGCCCTCATGTAATCTCCTTCACAGAGCGCAACAAAGAACAATTGTGTGAAGCACAATGACCTCAGATGCTTGAAGTCTCTCAAACTATTTATGAATGTGGAGAGACTAAGCATGCATTCAGGATGAGGAAACCTTGACCAGAACGAGGCATTTCAGTTGTGAATTATTTTTATATGAGGAAACTTTAGCAGAATGCAGTAAGTACACGTACCGTGATAGTCAAGCCAAAGACAAGCACACACATTTTTGGGTTATTCTGAGAGAGCATAATAACTCTTCAGAAGTTTGTGAGAGCAAACATAACAGGCAGTGCTAGCATCCTTGAGAAAATTCCAGTTACTGTGACGTTCTCATACACCTACATAAGTGGAGATCTAAACTGTTACAGAGATTTCTCCCACCATTGCTGTGATTAAACCAGTTTACTTTGGTTTGTGAACCAGCAGGTCTGTTTATCCAAAGAAAAATAAGAACATATTATTTCTTGTTGTTAAGCAACATGCCTATGTAAGTGGCTTACTGTCAAGCAAGAAATTTCATCCACAGCAAGTGAGCTGTGACGTGTCCATTCCCCACACAATAGCTCCTAAGGTATCTATGATCGTGTGCTCACATGTGTGTCGATATAGCAAAATTGACAGTATTTAAAGGAGAATTTGTGGGCTGGACCAGAAGATCTGTCTGTGTTACACACATTTGCCAACTGCTGTCAAATAAAAAAGTGAGCAAAGAAACAGTGGCTTGCACTTGTAACTCTACTTCTATGATTTACAGCATCTGCAGGGAAATATATTATCCTCTCTGTTGTACCCTATAAAAAGCAACCTCTCACACACCCTCCACCCTAAAAATTACTTCACCTCTGTAAGTTTAAACAAAAAAAAAAGCATTGTTTTTTTCAGACTACCAGGAAACAGGAATCACCAGGAAATTTTGCACTGGAAAGAGATAGACACACTGAAGGCCAAAAAATGCAGTGAGACTGTAATACCCAGGAGCAGATGTCAGCGATATTAGAAAGTGAAATACATTCTTGGGAATGTCAGTCCAGAGAAAGACGAATACGGATCTATCCTTATTCTCGGCATTAACCAGGAGTTTTTAAGAAGAGTATACAGAGACAGAAAGGTAGATCCTCTATGTGAGGTCTGTGTATAAGTAAAACAAGGCAAATACTAAATTCTGAAGTTACATCTCATGTAATATTTTTTTGATTACACAAAACAGACCTGTCATGATTTATTATGTCAAAGACATCTAAGAGAGTGCTAAAGCCCTTGAAATTATGCTTGGTTAATATAGAAAATATTAGAAAATAGCATTGGAGGTACTTTAGAATACATTTCAAGCTTTTGAGGTAATTCTGGTTTTTGAATTGTTTGATAGTCATTAACAAGTGTGCAATCACCATTTTCTGTTGTTACTGCTATTGCACACGGAGTCCTCTCTGAGGGACCATAGCTAAGCTAAGAAAGGATAACTCAGGACCTAGAAAATGAAAGCATAGGAACCGAACGACAGCAAACTCTACCTGTGACTCTAGAAAAGCACCTGGTAAGCACTACTGCTGCATTTTCAGTAATGCCTAGCTCAGAGTCAACCTTACCTTCACTTAGAAACAGTGGCTGTAAAGCCTTACACTTCCACTATGTGCATCCCCATTATGAGCCTACAGAGATATGGTTACTGGACAAGAAGCTAGATAATAACTTTCAAATACAAATCTCAGTTCTCAACAGACAGCTGTTCTTTCAAGCAGTATTTTATTTTCAATGTATTTCTGTATTATTCTGTTTAATCATACAGCATCCCAAAGTAAGGAGCGTGTGTTGGTATATATTGACTCCACTATATACCAGCTATGACAGGTATATAGTAACTGTGCCTTACAAGACAAGTACAATTTCTCTTGTGACTTCATTGAGGTATCAAGGACATATACAGTGCAAGGATTTAAGTGTTGCAAGTGTGGTCATATCCTTCATATCTGAGAAATGAGAAACTACTTTTAAGGTTATTCTAAGTATCACAGCTGCAAGATGAATGTGTTGAAGAAAAGTTACTGACACCTTTATCTTTATAAATATCAACTGGTGAAACAAAAAAACCCAAAAACCAAAGCTACTATGGGAAGTACAGTGAAATGCTGCTCCTATGTAGTTCAATGTTTATGTAATGCTGAGCTGCCAAAGCCAGAGATACATGAGGATGCTGAAGCAACCTGTAATCCAGATGAGCTTAGTTTAAGCTGTTTACTCACCAGAGTTTAACACATGTACCAGGGGAGCGAGTCCTCACCTTCTCATTTAAATTAGGTATGTTATAACTAAAAATGTTGAAAAACATAAGCAATCATTTTCTTATTTTGTCCTCCAAAACTGTATGACATTTTTCACACAGCTCTTTCTGATATTTCCGTCAATGCAATCAGTAAAACTTTTGAATACCTTACTAGATATTTATTTAAGCAAGATTAGTGTTCTATGTATTTCATGCTGTACTTCATGCATGTTCTGCATCCGCAGAAGACTGTGTTTTATGAATTCCCAAAGGAATAGGCAGATAATCAGGTTAGGACAACAAGGTTAAAAACAGGGGACAAGGGAAACAAGGTTAAAGAAAAATCTTCTCACTGCACACTATTTCTGCCTTTTGAAGTATAATGGTCTCCATGACCACAGGATTTTGGTGCATTTCACTTTCAAATGTTTCTGCTCACTGGCGTACAAAATCACTATTATCCCCACTTTGCTTTCCATGGATGGATATATAGAGATATGCAAATGTAACTAAGTACCTTAATTTTGTTGGAAATGAGTAATCATAAGCACCTCTGGGAACTCAGCAGTCCTTCATACAGCACAGTTATGAACCCAAATCTCTTAGTCAGTAAATAAGTATTTTAGGCAATGGGCTACGTTATTTATTGTGTAAAATGCTGATAACTAACTAAAATATCTTGGAAGACTTTCTCTAGCCTGAGAGTAAGAAGCATGGCCCAGCTCATGATAATTAAATTTTCTTTCCTTAAAAGAGCAGCTGTGTCCCTGCATCTCGGGGGGGAACCATCTGTAGTCCTTGCTAACCCTTGAAGTGTGCCTGGGTGTTTGTGGGGATGTGAGCTGGTGTGGGTCAAAACTGAGCCCTGGTGCATGCAAACAACTAAACAATGATTATTCCATGGCAGTATTTAATATGCTATTGCGGATGGTGCCAATTACAGCAGCTACAAGCCTTCAAAGACATCAGTATTTGAGAAAAGAAGTAAGGCTGGGAAACTTCCCCACGTGGGGGTGGGTTTATCCGCTTTGGTCTCTGTGTGTAGCACCACACCCAGACTATTTTCTGTTAAACTCTGTACAATGGCTATCATGTCACCGTGCGCAGTGTACATGAATAGCAAAGCACCTTTCCTCTTTTCCTGCCTGCCCCTCAACACACGTACACACGCTCAAACTCAGCTCTCAGGAAAAACAAAACAATTCTGTGAAACAAGCCAATTCAAAGTAATACAATGAATTTGCCAAAATAACCTGTACAAATGACGAGGAGGAAATTATTTCACTTTTTGCATTATCCAGGGGGTGCTCTTGCATAACCTGTTCATGGTACACAGCAGCTCCATTTCAGTCTCTTGCAAGGCATAACTGAAAGCAATGCTGAGATCACAGTTTTAGGTAAAGGTTGTTCCAAACCCTGTGTTTTCTACAAGTCAAGAAAAACTTCCCTCCCTTTGTGCTGAATTGTTGTGAAGTACTTATTAAGGGCACACAGAAGGATGAGCTGCAAGTGCGAAGCTGATAACCATGCATTCAGAACTAAGGGCTGATAAAGTGCTGGTTATGAAAGTGTATTGCAGCTTAGTGGGTTTGATCCTATGAACCCTCTCTTGACTTTTCTGAATACTGTCACTGTGTTCTGATTGCATTCGATTCAAACATTGCTTGCATGAACTGACGCTGCTGACCAGCTGGATCGAGTACCTCTATTAAAAATTTAATTTATTAGATGGAATTTATCATAGGGTTGGTATTCTCTCCAAATGTCTCCATTACACTCCAGGAAATGCAGTATCCATTCAGCAACTGCACTGAGAAATGAGAGTTATGAACCTTGCCAACAAAATGGTTTTAAGAATTTTGAATAGCCATCCAAAAAAAAAAAAAAAAAAAGAGTGCAAACACACAAAGACACAAAGACACATGCATGTAGAAATTTAGGAAAGCTCATATTTTAAACAAGCTATTTAATCTGCCAGAGGCATGTTTGAACACAATGATGTCCCCTGCCCTCTGAGCCCCATCTGGCATGCTGGCTCAGCTGTATGACCAGGAGGTACAGTGCAGCAGGCTGACATAGAGCTCTCGGACTGCTGCATCAGAGCAGTCTCCACTACCCATATGTCCAGCCACTAAACCATAATCCCATTTTCTTTCTTACCCTCCCCAATCCTTACAAAATCCTGCAGGAAAGTCAGTTCAGTTAAATCTGAAAGGCATAGGTCTTTCCTCTGAGATTTTGGGAATAAAGGAATTAAGTAGGAAGAATCGTAATGTCACCGATCTCATGCAACTGCAAAGAGATGAGANAAAAGAGTGCAAACACACAAAGACACAAAGACACATGCATGTAGAAATTTAGGAAAGCTCATATTTTAAACAAGCTATTTAATCTGCCAGAGGCATGTTTGAACACAATGATGTCCCCTGCCCTCTGAGCCCCATCTGGCATGCTGGCTCAGCTGTATGACCAGGAGGTACAGTGCAGCAGGCTGACATAGAGCTCTCGGACTGCTGCATCAGAGCAGTCTCCACTACCCATATGTCCAGCCACTAAACCATAATCCCATTTTCTTTCTTACCCTCCCCAATCCTTACAAAATCCTGCAGGAAAGTCAGTTCAGTTAAATCTGAAAGGCATAGGTCTTTCCTCTGAGATTTTGGGAATAAAGGAATTAAGTAGGAAGAATCGTAATGTCACCGATCTCATGCAACTGCAAAGAGATGAGAATAAAATGAACCATCACCTTAAATGACCCTTGTTGTTCCAGGGAGAGTTCTAGGGAAGAAAATAGCCTTTAATAATTTTAAAAACAACACTTTTTTTTCCCTGAATCTGAATTATAAGCCATTTACTAACCTCTTCAATTCAAAGAATGAAGGCCAATTCAGTTTCATAAAATGTTTATTCCTTTATATGGTACAAGTTCCTGCTGTCCTTAACTGAAAATTTTTCCTTCCTTTATTTTAGTAAAAATATATTATGGGAATGAGCAGCAAAAAATTTCTTTAGCTTCTTTTGTACATTCCTTCACTGATTTCTGAGATGATAAATTGTTTGTAATATACCTATAAATGCGCTTATTTAAGTGAAGATTACTCATAACAAGATCCAAATCTGAGTGCAGTATCCAGCTGTCTCTGAGAATATCATAATGATTCTCCTTTGGGGGCAATACTCTGACACATTAACATAAATTCAAAGGAATACATGAAAAGCATATATCAAGCTATATCTTTTCTGCTTCCCTTGCTTGTCTGGATTCACTGCAACCCAGTAGATGAATTAAACATATTTAGAGAGGTCTTAGAGACTTCTGTATTGGGGTAGGAAAAAAAAAATCAATAAAAGGCATAGTCCACACCTGGTAGGTGTTCTGAAATAGTGCAGGGCATTTCTATGGCATTATTAGCTCCTGTTTTTCTAAACTCTGCTTTTCCATGTCAGAACCAGAAGATGAGATGATAGAATGTAATAAGATAGTCTAATTTCTGAACTGTCAGCACAAAGAAATGAACGGAGAAGATAGAAGGAAAATTCAAGTGTGATCTCCAGGTCCGTTTTTCTGGCCAAGAGTGGCTATCAGTCTAATGTATTCTACTAAAGGCTGCTACACAAAACAAGGTACAATTTTAGAGAAGCACTGATCCAGAATGACCTTTCAGGAGATTTTCAAAGTTCACCATTGGAGTTCTGAAATAAATATTCACCTTCATGTCAGGTTCCTAACATTTATTAATTAGCAATGTTTTCAAAGGGCGTGAGGCTTTGATGTGCTGTGGGATGGCACTAGACATGACATGTGAGAAGCTAATGTTTCAGCTCCCATCATCTTTAAAAAGAACAATGTGATTCTCCACTCTGTCTACAAAGGCTCTAA
Source organism: Ifrita kowaldi (assembly GCA_013398055.1). Classification (NCBI taxonomy): domain Eukaryota; kingdom Metazoa; phylum Chordata; class Aves; order Passeriformes; family Cinclosomatidae; genus Ifrita; species Ifrita kowaldi. The sequence continues at coordinate 265,180 of VZRS01008063.1, forward strand.
GATTTCTGTGTGTTTAATGTAGACAAGATCAAAAGGTTAAAATTACCATGTCCATGTGTCATTGATTAACAAGAAAATTTTTAAACCCTGAAGTGCCTACTGAATACTGATGGATGCACACTTATGTGATGCTTTTTGTGAATACCACAGGAAGGCAGAATATTTTGGGACTATTCCTTCAAAATTTTGTGTCTGTTCAAAAGTACAGCTATTGCTCTCACTTCTTTGATAAATGTTGTTACAGATAGCTTTTTGTGTTATGTTGACAACCCATCCATTTCTGAACTGAGGAAAATGGAGGTTTTTTAAGTATGAGACAGAATCAGAGCCACATATGATCTACAAAGTAAGAATTCTCTGAAGAGACTTGAGAATGATTTCAAAGAATTTTAAGAAACATACTCAGCCTTAAGAAAAACTCCAACAGTTTTAGATTAAAGTAAAAGTTGATAGAAAACACAACTGTTGTGCCATGAAGTACAGCAAGTTAACGAGAAATGGAGGATTCTAACAGTGTCTGCCCTTATCAATCATATTAACTGCTTTTATATTCATTTTATGAAAACTGCCACAAACATATGACTGACGGAAAAGCGGTTTGGACCAGCTTTAGGGGAGGAATGGCAGAAAGCTACGGTTTTTTTTCAATTATCTACTTCAGTGAGAAGAGATTTGGCATTAGAAGCTGACTTTCACAAAGCCCAACAAATGTAATTCAATCTGTATTGGAAGTTTTTGGCATAGTTTTCCTTATTTTCCTTATATGTATGATGTGAACTTCTAACTGCTACGCAGATTTATTAACGACTTAAGCTATATAGAATTTATGGCTTAAATATATGGAACTGCAAATTTAACAGTCATGTTAATGGCTTTGTATTAACTTCTGCTGTCTGAAATAGATTTTGTTATGTCCCCATTGTCCATGAGGTATGTCTGTTGGATTAGTCTCTAAGCAAACAGACTCTCCTGGAAGAGTATATAAAGTCTGTGTGCCTTCCTCAACATAGTCAATAGGCCTTCATTCCTTTTGTAGTGTGTTCTTTATTGTTAGCTTATTGGAAAGATTTTATCAGTAAGGTTTAATCTATTTGCCTTGAATTAAGAATGCATCTAAGAAGAAGCCATACCATACTCTTTCTTAAGCCAATTTTGGTTGACCAAACAGTTAAAGGATTCAAATAATTATGTTTACCATCAGGGACGCCTTAAAAATCAGAGCTGGGCTTCAACTCCCTTCTTTCCTACACAGTTTTTCTTTTTTCACTTTCATTTTATTTTTGCCTTTTATGTTCTACCACAGTCTCACAAGATACAACTTCATTGTCATGGAGGAGAATCTACTGGAAGGCTCAGAGTTCTGTTTAGGGGAAAAAAAAGCTTTTTTTTTACTAAGAGATTTTCTGTTCAAAATTCTAGTTCATTCATCTTAAAGCAATTTCCACTGCACTTTCACTTGCTTATCGAACAAATTTCCAGGAGAATGTGCTTTCTTCTTTCCAGAATCATGCTGATTACCAAGCAGAGCAAGATGTTCTGCATGTCTCTGGCACTGGCCCCAAAGCACAGGACTAAAGCCCACCAGCACAGCTGCATCAGCCAGTAACTTCTTCCACTTCTCCCATGACGTTAAGTATACCCAGAAAATTTTCCAGAGAGAATTTTAAATTGTTGGTATTCTCTTCAAATCACCAAAGTTGCCTGTAAACTGAACCTGCCTGTGCAGTTGGGGGCTGAAAGGCTGTTCAGCAGCTTCTGACTTCTTAAAGGCACAACTCATGTCACAGTGGCAGTGCAGAAGCCTCAGCACGGGCACACAGTGATACCCCCTTGACTCTTTTACTCACATGCATGCAATCTTGCCTTTGTTTTTTGCATAAAGATATAGATTTGACATCCATAATTTATACCAGACCTCCCACTCATCACACAACTTTCCACAATAATTGCTGGACTTCCGTGAGCAACATAAGGTGTACCTTGAAAATTAAAAGAGTGGAAATATTATTTTACTTGGAAAAATACTGCTTTTAATCTGAAATATCCTCCAAACACCTCTGATCAGCCAGGTTACTCAAGAAATTAGGTAAGGACTACTTACTGAGATATTCCTACTGTCTAGTTTTAGCCTTTGTATTTAAGTATTTCAAGCTGACCTTCCCTGGCACCCATTTCTCTCCTTTGACTACAAGAAGAATTAACCTTGATTATACCTTTTTTATGTACTGAAAATAGATACATTGGTCAGATTACAGTTATTAGGAGTTTGAACAGAAACAGAATTGTGAGTGCCTGGAAAATGTCTCAGATTAGTGGAGACCAGTGCCTTCAGGGTTTGTTTTGAGAGTATCTGAGTGTGAAGAAAACAATCCTGAAGAGATTGGAATGAAATTCTGACCATAGCTAGGAAATGATATAAAGTCTTCCTACTTGATAAAGACTTCCCACCATAAACATGCCATTCGTATCATTTGCTATCCTTTCACAAATGCCAAAAATTTCAGCAAACAGCAAAACAAAAAAATGGATCAACAATATATAACAATTCTACAGCCTGTGTTCATGCTATATACAAGCTGACTCCAGGCAGGACTTTGCATTTGACAGTCAGGCAGAAGAAATTCAGACGCTATGAAATAGACAGCCATGTAAAAGGTTTGGGGGGTGTTTCACCTCTGAATAGGTGCCTTTTTAAAAGTCTCTGAGCACCCTCCAACCAAAGGACCACTGCTCTAAAGGTTTTGTCTTATGCTGATAGTCTTATGAAGACTGTTGCAGGCACTAGACACAGTGCTTTTTCAAGGTGGCAAAAACAAGGAGTTGTAGGATGGAACTGGAAAGCACATATATGAAAAAACATGGAAAAGCACATGTTCTTGCAAAATATCAGTATTAGCCAATGCTAATTTTAAAGTATAATGGTAATAATAATAGTGATCATAATGCTACATGGAGAAGACCCTTCTTAGTACATGTAGATTTGAAACTGAAATTAATGGGAAGCTGGGCTGAGTAAAGCAAGTGAGCCAGATCCAATTACTTGCTAGCCATCAGGCCATCAGTCCTTAAAGTATTCTAAACATTCCCTGGAGGCCACAGGAAATTCTGGTCCAAGGCATTAACCCTGAAAATAAAGATGTGTGCAAAATGGGCTTACCACACTTCTAAAAATACGAGTGCCTGCCTCCGTGATTTAGCTGTAGTTTTGAAGACCTGCTCACCATCCAACACTGGTAAAATATCTGTATTGATTACAACTTGGCAGTAGGTGCTGTTATTACTGTTGTCATGGCTCCCTTCCCACTACATATCATCTTGCCATTCACACTTTTAATTAAATACATTTCTCCAAGTGAGTTCTAATTACAAGGATAAGGCAGAAATTGATGCATTCAACTGGTCCAGCGTGATTACTTGCATTGTCCATGTTACTAGCAATAGTGCACTCAGTATCCATCTGGAAAAGCTGCAAAAATTAATGGAAGCTTTCCTCAGGAGAAAAAAACAAATGATATTCTTCCTTTTATTTCATCTGTTCCAGGGCCATTAGTAGGCTTTACAGTTCCTTTCTTCCTTTATAATTATTTACGAGAGCACTTTTTTTTCTGTTTACGGTCATTGTTATTACTTGACTATTTGATTTATTCTCACATCATTATTACTAGGTTATTTAAAACATTCTCTGATAAATGTAGAAATTACTGTTTACTAAAGTTCTTCAATTAAATTACACTGTTTACTAATCTTCTTAAATTATGGATCCCATGCTGAGGAAATAAAGAAAATGGCAAAAGAAAACTCTGAAACACCTAAGAGAATAAAGGAAATTACAAGCTTACGTAACTTAATTACATAACATTACTGATCTTACATAACTATAGAAAGATCAGTGGCTGTAAAAATGCATCTAACTGAGAGATTCAAGCCTGTTTAAAAAGGTTTGACATTGTCCGCTTATTCATCTTTCTTAGCTCTGTGTGGCAGGTTTCAACAGAAAATTTCTGGGAAAAAATTCTTGAAAAACTACAGAGAGATGGTGAGAGCAGGGGGAGCTGGGAAAAACTTATTTACCCAATTCTTCATTACCGGTAAAGCTGCATTCCCAAGGTCTGGAATACAGATTCATTTTAAAGATACCTGTTGTGATTACCTCATATAAACATCAGTTTTGAGAACAAAGGCAGTTCTCAAAAGCCAAAGATTTTATCATAGTTCTAGTGTAGAAAAAGCATTAATGGTCTGTTGCAGAGAGCTAACAACTGGAGCTAGTAGTCAGAACATTTTCAACTAAACCTACAACCACCCAGCTTCACTAGAGTGAAATTTATTTTGGAGAGGCATATCAGTTAGAAGTGCTTTCACAGGAAGCTTTAAGAGGTCATGGTTCCCTTAGGCATCTCCAACAAGAAGTGAAGGAGAGACAGACTGTGAACATGTGCTAGCTAGGAACAAGTATTTTAAAGTAATTCTCTTAGCAAATACGTGTTTGAAGGATTTCTTTTCTTTTGTTCCATAAATGAAATTTCAGAAAAAAAATACTGAAACAGAACTAGGTTCTACCAGTCTGTTCTACTAATTCCTGATCTGGTTGGGTTGCACACCAGCCAAGGCCAAACCTTACATGGCTGTAGCCACAGACTGCACGGCAGAAAGATGCGGGGTAGGCAAAGAAGAGGAGGATGGAACAGCAGCCCTGTGGCCTGGCTGATGGTCCTGATTTCCCTCCCCACTGAGCCATACTGTGTCCCATAACCCTGACAGTGCTCTCAAGGAAAGACAAGAATGAGGTGTCTGTGTTTACCAAAGAGCAGGCACATTAGCATGGAGATACTATGTTTGAATTTCAATACTTGACACAAAAAACCCGCAAAACAGGGGCAAAGCCAAACTTTAACTTGATGGTAATTGCTGAAAGCCATCTAGAAGGCAGAGTCTGAGTGCACTGATTCTTACCTTTTTACCTCCAGTCTTCTTCCCTAAGTTCCATTGCAGTTAAAGCAGAAGAGTCAACCACCATAACACTCACAAGCTAGCTAATTTGTAAAGACTATAGGCTACCATTTTTAAACTTTTTTTTTTCAGTGGCTGTGGGAGGTTGACATTGTCAATTTGCCATCTTGTGAACCAAACCTATGTATCTCTCAGGCCTGATTTATGGCCAGAACTTGGTGCTTCTAGAAAAGGTTGTCAGAATCAGTCTTGGAATGTAGGTGATCGAACTAACACAGTGTAAGGTGAATTGCACCGCTCAGCTTAGAGTTCATTCCCTCTAAGCAAATAACTTTTGGGTCAAGTGGCCTTCCTTAAAACATCATATCATATAAAATAATCTTCTTATAGCCTTTCATGATGCTAAGAAGACAAGAAGAAATCATATTTGAGAGCTATTCTTTAATGAATGGAAAGGATAACAGAGAACAAAGAGGAGACATGATTAATAAAATAAATATGAGTGAAAGTAACAAAGGGAGTTAGTGTTTTCTATGAGATATTTCCAGTAATATTAAATGTATTATGCGAAATTCAAATGTTTCTATGAATTAATGAAGTCCAAAAGCAAAGGGATCTAACAAACGCTATGATGTGCAGATTCTTTCAGTATGTTCCATGAAGATGAAATTGCTTGACTGAAGAGAAGTATCTATGGCCAGATGAAGGTTAGATCATAGGCTGTTACACCCAACACACCTATTAAAAGTTTGTGAGCCTAGCTGCTACAGGACGGAAAGCCACTGAAATGAGAGAGACACAGATGGAGAAAGAAGAATATCAGATATACAGTGATCCAGAGATAACACAGTCTGCTAAATCAGACTGCTATAAAGGTGCTGTGAAACTTCACAAAGTTCCAGCAGCAGCATTAATCTCCTAGAGAAGTAGCACTTTCTTCTTTTTGGGATTTTTTTTTGCTTGTTTGTTTGGTTTTTGGTTTGTTGGGTTTGTATTTTTTTTTGTTTGGGATTTTTTGGGTTTGTTTGTCTGTGGGTTTATTTGGGTTTTTTTTGTTTCATTTTTGGTTTGTGTGGTTTAAGTTTTCTTGGTTTGTGTTTTTTTCTTTTTTTGTTTGTTTGTTTGCTTTTTAAATAACTAACACCAAAAAAAATACTTTTGTTCACAGCATTCAGGTCTGACAGGATATTTCATGTTTCTTCTACCACCAGTTCAGCAGAAATGAAGATGATTCTGCTTTGTATGACGTACAAGAATAGCTACCAGTTCAGGTGAGTGAAAAAAACTGGAGGGTATGAAAAGAGGCCTGGTGCCTTCTCATTTATTGTGATCATGCTTAGAAGCTTTAGTCAGTAGTCAAGGCCTAACTGAAATGACAATTAAGCTCATTTTATTAACAGGTTATTTATAATCTTAGACTTGAATTCTGCCATCACTTTTGCGTGTGCACAGCACTCCTGTTGAAGACAATTTCATGAGGGTCACGGGTATTATTCACACTAAGATTAAGCAGATATTGAAGAATAATAGGACTAGGATGTTGGCATACTCTTTTGTGTAATCACCAATGATTTTTGACATAGTGTAATCACAAATGATTTTTGACGTAGTTTTGACAACGTTCTATAAAAAACATGGAAAAAATTTTCTGAACAAAGGAATAATAGACACTGAAGTCCTAGGTCACATCCAGATTTTGTCAAGACCTTTAATTTTACAAATACCTCAAAAGCTAACAACTCTCATTGTCAAACACTTGCCACATTTTTTAGCACATGTAATTGGAAAGCTGGAGTCACAAAAGCCTTTACTGGAGGAAACTTCTGTGGACATACCTTCACAAAAATAAAATGTGAGAGATACGGCCACAGTGGCTTATTATTTTTTCTATTAGGGCACAGGTATCTGCACAGGATGCATAGGCATGGGTGTGTGCATAGGATACATAGGCCTGGGATAGCTCCACACTGTCTTCTTACCAAGCAACCACTGATTTGGCCCTTAGGTGCATGACGTAAAATCTCATTGAAGGGAGTCCTGCTTATGCAGATCCCTTACCGGTTTTGCAGCATCAGACCTTCTCCTACTCCAATTACATCTCTGAATTACAGGCTCAAAATCAAATGGCTGAACAATATCCTTTTGACCTTTCCTCACCTGAATTCCTTATCCAACCAAAGTGTCCAATATTTTACACTGAGGCCACCACCTTGTTGCTCCCTAAAATCTTTACTTCTCAAAACCATGTCATTTCTTGCCCATAACAATCTCAAAAAAAGAGCCATTACAAAAACCTAGTGATACAGTAAAACATTACGAATATTATAATTAGGGAATATGTGAATTCAGATTGTTTTCTCCTATCAGACAGGAGGAACAGACAACTTACTCATTACAAAGTTCATCACTCTAAAGATTTTGTTAATACAGAAAAAAAAAGAAAGCAGCTTAGAAAACAAAATGGCAAAACATAGTTAAATATCTGTGATTAGCATAAGGAAGATTATTTCACTTTTTCACTTAGAGAAGTAAATTCCAGCCAGTCACCATTTGTGCATAAAATATATATAATTAATATAGAAAACTCAGTATTTGAAAAGAAGGAGAAAAACAATCAAACCAAACCAAACTGAACCTCCCAAACAAAACCCCCCTACACTTTAAAAAGTGGAAGGAAAGATGTAATCAAATGAACATTTAAATACTTTAACAAGATTCTCTTCCTGAGCAAAAAACCAAACCCAAACTTTTTACACCATAAACGTAAAAAGCTTTAAATGTAAACCAAAGCCAAACTTACTACACCATGAATGTAAAAGCTTTTCTGAGAAGATGGAGATCAAATAAAAGTTAAAATGACCAATTAGCCTTGCATAGTGGTATCAAACCATACAAAAGAATAGAATGTCTCAAAGGAAGCCATTTCAGATGGCCTAGTCATTCTAGAGCATGATAGACTAAAGAAAATGAATACATTTACACAATAACACTGGGCTTTCAAAGTACATCAGCATGTATTATATCAACTTCTTTTATCTACCAAAATGAAAACTCACCTTTCGGAAAAACCCAGAGAAATGTGCACTGAGCACCTGAAAAAGTTTCTACAACATAATGTTTGCTTAAAACAAGACAAAGCAAAAAAACCCAAAGCAAAATAAAACCTTGATCCTCCACGTTAAGGGGCTTTTCCCAAGTCCAAAGTAAAGAAAAACAGATGAATCTGAAAAAATCAAGGGTTTTTATCATACACAAAATAGAGGAAAAGATTGTAATGAAAGGTAACAGCTCTGTCACTGAAGCAAAGCCACACTGCTTTCCTATAAAAAATAACTCAGAAAGTTTGGTTAATTACAGAATAAATTTGATATTACATCAAATAAATGAAAAGCTTGTACTAGAGCGTTTTGCCTGTTTTTGAAATAGAAGGTTCACACAAACTGAATCTCTGAGTTATGTTTTGTTCAAAAACCAAATCCTAAATATATATTTGAAAGAAAGGGTAAAACAAAGAAAATATTGGCAGCTCTCAGATAACATAGTAATTAAGAACAGATGTATACAGAAGTTCAAACAAGAAGAATGCTCCTATCAATTACCAGTGGGTAAAATTCTTGAACTATTTAGGCCATTCCCTGTATTGCTAGTAGCCCATTGGAATCTTCCTGTCCCGTGTTAGCCCCATAGAGGTGTACTTGATACGTTCATTCATTCTTCTGCTACTTTGTCTCCATATACTAAACCCGCAAATATTTCTTATATTATTTTTGAACTGCTCCGCCCAGGATGTGGTAAACTGAGACATACAGGAGCAGAAAAGACATTTATTTTGGAAGAATAACAGCTTTTCTCTTTCAAATGAAACTGAGTACCAAGCCGAGCATGTTTACCCATTTTGGAATTGCTGTGAAACTTCAGTGATCTCCAAAAAAAGAGTTCAGCCTCAGCAGTGAACCTACCATATCATCTCATGCAAGCACAACATGACAATTAGAAAATGCAGGGGATTTCAGCAATAGGAGTTTGGGACTTGGGCATTGTCTGGATTAAACTGAATGTTTGTAAAAATATCATAGAAAAAACTTCTATTAAAGGGTGCTGGAGGGACCTTCCCTGACTCTGTAAACACCGAGCCTGTGACTTCATGCATGTCATCAATTAAAAAGGCTTTCAGGCAGTGGGATTTTGTGGAATTTTAATCTCCTAAACTGTTTTTACCTCATGTGTAGAAACTTGATTGCACTTCAGAAACAAACCTTCAAAAAGATGCACAATTTTGTGTGTACAGCAAATTTTATTCATTTGACTTTTCTTATAGCTTCTGGGCAGCACTGAGCACAGACTTTTGGGATGATATACAATCACAGGGATGAAAGGCTCCCTTCATTTCCTGTTTTAAGATTCCCTTAGGGGAATATATATCTGTTGGGGTGAGCCCTGACTGGCTAGGAATCCGC
>VZRS01008064.1:0-35960 GCA_013398055.1 Ifrita kowaldi
ATATATATATATATATATTTGATGTCCCATACAGTGAACTATGAAGCCCAATGGCTCCTGGCATATTAAACTGATATTGTAGCAACTTGAAAACTGACCTGCAGTAAATATGTTGTTGTTCTGCATTTGTGCTGTTGCTGTCAGCATTTAGCAAGGTGGCTGGCTCCAGGAAAATGGAAAACTTCTGTCCTGGAAAGCAGTATGGAACTAGAAGTGTTGTCAAGAAGTGTTTAAAAGATGAATTCCTAGATGCCTGAATTAATCAAGGCTCCTCTGTACATAGGTAACTTTTAAGCACCTGGTTCTGGGTGCACAAGGGTTTGCTGGATGCTTTGTTGAAGGGGCTGGGCCTGGGTCTGGGGTTTACTGGGTGCTTTACTGAAAGTTTTGTACAAAGAAATAACATTAAACCAAAACTTGTTCTGAGCTAGGTCTTGAGGTGTGATAATCATATGGACAAAAATAAGGACGTTTCAAACCCCTAATTTACTCTTTCACATATTAGTAATTTATTTGGCCTTCCTAAATGGACTCTGTTTTTCTGCCTTACTTTTTTGTCTCTATTCAGCAGCGTCCATGCTTTAATTCAAATGTGAACTTTCATTACTATTTGTGCCCCAGAGGAGGTGTTCACTGTTGTTAATAATGCAGAAGATTTTAATTTATGCTGCATCCAATGTAAAAATCACAGTACCCCTGCTGCTAAGAGCACATTTCCATCCCCTTATACAAACTGGTTGTTCTGTGTTTAATACTGCTAATACTCTGCCAGCTTTTCTTAGTATTTTGATAAAGTTGACCAGAAGTCATTTTACCTTTATAGCCATTATACTGAAGTGTAATTCTCTTTTATTGATCAGTCCTCAACATATGACTATAATCATTTTGAGTGCAATAAGCAATGTTATGAAGGATTTTGCTTCTTCATCCTGTTTGTTTGAAGTCTCAACTGTAGGGCCAATTTTCACATTCCTTAAAGAAAGAATTGCTAAAATAAATTCAATCACAGAAGCTTTTAAAATTTGAAATCCCAGGAAGCTAATTGCATTTCCTTTTAAGACTGCTTCCTGCTTTTTTATGTACATATAGATTTGGACCTCAGATAGATTTGGCACCTTTCCAACATCAAGATCAGGTGATTTTTTAAGATTTTTTTTTTATTTTGCCCTGCAGAGCATTAAGGTTTTGCAGAGCATTATAGCAATTAAAAAAAAAAAAAAAGAAAGGCAAAAAGTCTATCATTGCTGCCTTTTTTCCCCCTAGTACACAGCAATTATTTATTAACATGATACTTTAAAATTTGTGTTTGTGTTGTTTTGCTTTGCAGTCAGGTGATAAAACCATATAAAAGTACAGTGATATTGTGCAGTACTTACTGTTTTCCAGCAATAAATGCAGCATTTGGAAATGAAATACTTTTATAATCCATGCATATTATAGTGCAGCAAGCTGCTCGTTTGTTCATGGGCTGGCTGGCAAATCTTGCAATTGTGTGAGATACAGCATAAAATGCTGGATGCATCAGCTACATGACTAAATCTACACAGGAGCAGTATGATCTTTTAATAAATCATTGCACATCACATCCACTTTATAACCTTAAAGAGGTGCCAAGTAAAATGGAGACTTTGGTCATATAAATAATGAGAGATCCACGTTTCCTTCTCAAATCTGTATACTCAAACAGAGGCTTAAGTGGAATGTTAATACCAGACTCTGCTTTTTTTTTGTCACACACTCCCAGTGTAAAGTCAGTTTGCACAGTGTTTTTTTCTTCCTTGAGGGTATGATCCACATTAGGCTCTGCATCAAGCTTTTGCACCCGTGTGCACATTTTTATTTTTAAAGGAAGCATAGAGGCCTGTGAGCTGATGCAGAGCAGGGGGGGGATAAGGGAATAATGATGCAGGTTTTAATAAAGAAATCCTTCCCATGAGGGAGGAGAGGAGAGGACTGTGGCTTTAATGAAAGAGAGAAAAAAAATCTGCCAGCATCAAGAAAATAAAAAAAAATAATTTGAAGTTCAACTTGTACACTTGAGATGCTTCCAAAGAGAAGTGTTTACAACCTTTGAAGAAAATCTGGCTTTTTGTTATTTACTAAAGGTCCTTGGAGTAAAGAAAGGGGGCCTTCATTTGGTAGGATTCCCTGGAGTTGCTCTGTAGGACAGGAACGTAAAACAGCAAGTTCCTGGGTTGTGTCATGGTCCAAAGTTTAAATAGGATAAACTTCAATACCAGCGGCCAGGCAAAGGATCTATGCTGCACACGATTCACAGTTATTTTTTTAAGAGTATCTATGACAGGATGCTGATAAATATCTGTATTATTAATGAGTCATGGTTCATGTTAGCCAGATCTTTAGTGATGTTTTCGCTTCATAGACATTGAAGTACTGGTGGGAAAATAGCTGATGATTGTCAGGTTTAGGTACACTTTCCATTTGCTTCGCTGCTCTAAATCATTAGTCAAGCAGTATTTATAAACCTGTGCTCAGTAATTATAGTACTTTTCTTGAGATGGAACTTTCATCTGATATTCCCCAAGTCAGGGCACTCTCCTGACTCTGTGTTTTGTCATTTCTCACTCTTGCTGAAGGCAAGTCAAAAGAACCTGGTTGATATAAAACCTGTAGCACTGAGTTACCAGTGTGTCCATGTGTGAACATTGTGCAGCTCAGAGAACATTCCTGTGGTGGATTCACATGTGTGATGCCATAACAGTAAATCACACAGTGGCTACATTAGAGAGGAGGAATTATTTTAAGGATTTAAGAATTTTTAATCTCAACCCATTTTTCCTTTCAATAGCAAGTTGTGGTAGCTGGTATCCATGTCAGTACCTAAGCTGGGGTAGCTGCTGTATGTGACTGATATTAATGCTTCCTTTTCTGCCTTCACCCAAAGGAAAATAAAGTACCTGTAACAAAAGCCAGACATTGCCCTGCCACCCCAGAAAAGATATTTCATTCTACTCTTCCACAACTGGAAAAACAACGTCTCTGATAGGCTTCACCAAACTTGTACCTGACTCAGGACTCTGTACGAGAGCAGAGAAATGCACATTTTAATATTTCCTGACCTTCTTGTTCCCTGTGTCCTTTTCTTTTCCTTTTTATTTTCACTCTTAATGGGTTTTCACAGTATTTCTCACATGAATGTAGAGAGTTGTGACAGGTTGATAACACTGCACTGAAATTTTGGGTGCTGTAGATGCTCTGCAACTGGTCACTTTGATTGTTTCCCTTGTTTTAAGATTTTTAAGAACTGCAAAAATTCCTTCTGCTGATGTGGCATATTTTTTGCAGTTTATCTTTCTGCCATGACTGTGGTTTCAGGTGGAGCCTTGCACAGGGGCTGTCTTCTGACATTGCTTGTTTGGCAAGGGAAAAAAGGGAGAGGTTCTGAATGATATTTTTCACATGCAGTGTCTGCCTTTGGCACTCCTGGCCACGTGGGACTGATCTGGATTGAACCCCTCCAACAACTGCTGTTTGCTGTGTAGATCGGATTTTTAGGTGACACATTATCAGTTATGCATGAAGTGATGGATTCCTGCTTAATTCTGGTGGCTCCCAGCAGCAGAGTCCCTTGGTGCCCTTCATTTGTCTCAACGAGGGGAGTCACTGCGGTCATATGCAAATCTTGCCATAATTACCCACGACTTTCTTCCTTCCCCACTGACTGGCTGCTCCAGAGCTTCCACTCCATGTCTGCCAGGAAACTTCACCCATGAGCTTATCCCTGACCCAGAAGTGTTTCCTTTGCTCTCCAAAATTAGCACTGATTTTGTTCCGAAGCAGCTCTAAGCCCTGGTTTGGGCTGACAGCATGAAATCTTCACTTTGCAGACTACAGGCCAGCCCAGCTCGTTTTCTAGAGCTGACAATTTTATTTTCAATAATGCAAGTCTAGAGAAACTCAGGTTGTTGGCCACCAGGACAATGGCACATCTCTGCCCGAAGCAGAGGAGTGTGATGGGGTAACCTTTATGTCTTGGTGAAGGGGTGAGTGTGTGAGGTTTGTGTCAGACTGGGAATATGCCTGCAAATAGACATTTCTGATGGGTAATAAAGTCACTTAAATGTACACTCACCCAAACTGGACACCGTAAGTCAAAAGTTATGCTGTTTTAATGAGAGCTTTATAATTAGGTTGTTCATTTGCTGGGTGAAAATGTCATTAGTAAAGGAAGGTTTTATTAATTCACCTTTTTATATAAAGATTATAATGAATCACTAATATTCTTATAGATACAGACCACGATTATTTCTGCTTCCTGCCTTGCAAACACCTTGTTTCAAATTAGGTTTATCTGCTGTCTAAAACTAAATACAATGAATAGATGTATAATAAAATCTTTTAATTGTCTTAGCATATGTTGCTTTTATTAGGTGAGAATAATTGCATTCATGGGATCACCTACAAAGTCCTTTAGAATATAAAATTGAAATGGCTTCACACTGAGTGCACAAGTCCTTCTGAGCCGTGCCATTTTCCCCTTCACTGCCTCTTGTCCCCCTTTCGCTGTAAAGTTCACATTGAAGTGTGACAAGAGACACTTGACAACTGACACATGCTGGATCTTATCAGCAGTGAGTGCAGTCATGGGCCCTGACTGAAGAGCGATTGTCATTTCTACACCATTTATTCCTCTCCTAGCCTCATTGCTTGCTTCCTTTCTGAAGAAATTTTCCCTGTTAAAGTACTGTACTTGTCGTTCTTTTTTGGCGCACGTCTGTGGGGGTTTTTACTTTTTTTTTCCCCTCACGAAAGGATTTTGTTATGCATTCATCCCATAGGCAAGCCTCTAACAGACTTCCTCTAACCTCTTAGTGTCAGGACTGCTCTAAGCTGATTCAGGCTAATAAAAGCAACCCAACAAAGCTTTGATGGTGTCATTACATCTCCCTTAAATCCCCTTCCTTGCTAACATCCAATAATTCTATTACCTCTAATCAATTCACAGGCTATTTTATTTGAAAGGAAGAGAAATCAACCTCAAACCATGCCAGTGCAGTTTGCCCAGCATTCACAGAAGGTGATGATGTTTCTGCCATGGCTTCAATTGACTCTTTAAGTGAGTTCTGGGCTATTGAGCAGTCTGAACTTTTATCTGTGCTCTGCCAGCCCAAGCCAACAACAGCAGAAAATAGACCGTTGTAGCCTCTTGGAAGTTCTTCTATATAACACTGTGTGTCATTTCTGTAGTTTAGATAGTATAAGCAATAGATAATTTGAAAGTATTGAGAATAAAGCAAGGAGTTCCCAAATGCAGGAGTTTGACCATTCTATTTTAAATTAATTGTTCCTGCAATGCTTTGCATTGGAGCTCCCCTATTTTTCCTTTTTTGAACAAGAATTTTTCTACTATTGTTTTAACTTACTAGAGCTTTCACGCGTGCTCAATCCCACCAGGGTGATTGCTGGATTTTGTCATTAATGCTGCAGAGATGTCTGAGCAAGCTCTAAGGCTATGTTCATGCATCGTTGTCTGACGGGGCTTGTGTCTGCCAAAAATCTTATTGCCCCCGGCTCACGTCAAGCGGCGCGTCACGATCGCTCTGACAGAACTGCTGCCACCGCTGCCCTAACACAGCTCTGGCAAAATAAGCTGGGTGTCCTCAGCAGCTTAAATAATAGGTCTCTGCTAAGACAGCCTCCAACTGAATCATCTGAATGATTAGGGGAGCAGCTGGGGCTGCAGGTAGTGCAAGGTGGTACCTGCTGGCCGGCAGGGGATGATGAGCAGCAGGATGTGGGGCAGAGGTTCTAACACCTCAGACCGACATGGAAGGAGACAGTAAAAGACTTTGGAACATACTCTGAGTGATCAAACTTGGCTCCCCAAAGGAATTTCAGCCACATCATCTATCCACAGAAATGTACCCTTCTTAGCTGGTAATGATTCCTGGTTCTGTGGCAGCATGAAACATAAAAGTACATTAGGCATCAAGATGCCCCAGGAGCTTGACACTGAGCAGATGGATGACACCCAGGCCCTTACCCCAATGAAACTAGGGTGTAGTTAGGAGACTACACTCTCCATAACTTGCTGCTGAGAAGACTCTTCGTGTTCAGAACTAGCTAAATTTTATCTGGGTTAAGGCTCTGTCTTGTCCCTAAAAGATTTTTGAAGAGTCTGTTGCTATTGTCCCTTTTCTTAATGAAAAACATGCATCATCTCATCACGCATTGGTTTCCTCCTTTATCTCTTCTGCTATATGAAAGGCAGAGTGGTGGGCATCCTGTTTTCTCCCACGCCGTTGTAGTTGTTGCTTTCAGAATAAGTTGAGTTTACGCTCTGAACTGAGGAGGAATTCATTGCTGTCCTCGTGTTGGTTAACAGTTACTCACGCAGAGCCCCTGGGATGACTCAGCTGAGCGTGGGTGGCAAACCAACACAAGTCAGGATTGCCTGCGCTCTGTACCCAGCATCCATTCTGCTTGTTAAGCCATGGCCTGGCCTGTTTGGAAATACGAGGACTTTGTTTTCTACCTTGTATGTTCATATCCTAGGAATAAAGCACATCTTTTCTGTAAACATCTGTCAATCAGATAAAAATTACAGAAGCTTCTCAGAGCATGGCTTGGCTGTGCTGCTCGTAATTTCAGTTGTCACACGCAGTACACCTTGTACAGCAGGATTTCATTGCTCTCAATTGCCAAGGGAGATTTCTAAGTGTACGTGACATGTAAATGACACTGGTGTCACTGCACACAAGCCTGTGGTTGCGCTCGTGTCTGTTCCCACGTGTGCTGCCTCTGAACCTGCACGTCGCAGGCTCCCCCAGCCCCATCTGGGGCCCTGGCCATGGGATCAGAAGCTGAATGATTCCCCTGCAGCAGTGTCTGATGGAGGGGTGCTGGCACAGCCCGTGGCAGCAGCGTCCCCGGCTGATGTTCCTTCCCCAGTGCTGAGCGAGAGGCCAGGGATGGGAAGTGGAATAATTGATTCTGATTGAAGTGAAATTAAAATTTAGGACCTGGGTAGCAGTGGTGATTTACGGCAGTGTAACTGAACTATAGGTTTTAATAATGTATTTCAGCTTCTACAAAGATGGAAGAAATGTACCAACTTCTATTAGCCTAAAAAAGAGAGGGAGCTTTGCATGGAGGTGCTTGTTCCAAAAGGCAAAGTTCATCTGCATTTCTTTGTCTGATCATCTCAGGAAACAAGAAAGGTTTAAATGTACTTTTTGTGCATGTGAATGACCATCCTGTCTCTGGTCATGAGAATCTAAGTTCAGTTTTTCACATTACCATTTTTTTAACTCCTCCAGTACACCAGCAGGCAAAAAATACACAGAAAAGGTATTTAAAGTCATTCAGAATATAAATTTTTAGTCTGTTAAATTAAACTCTTTGTATCAGAATCCCTGGACTTCCAGTCAAATATTCTTTTTATATTATGATTTATGACCTGAATCATAACAAAATTCTGCCCTATAATTTCAACACTCAAGGTGAGAAGAGGTAGACAGGTAATTTACAGATTAATATTTTCTTTAGGTCTACATACCACTTGTTTATTTAGAGATAATTTGATTGAACAGGCAAAGACCATGTGAGATGGGTTTTTTTTAATAGTGTGTTTCTAGATCAATCATAGTTTGATTACAGGAAGTCCATCCTGTTATCAAATATATTTCTTATCAAGTACTAATTAGACATGTGGACAATACTATGAAACTTCATCGCTTTGTCACAATGTTCACAAGCAAGTGTCATTTGCTTTGCGTTTTAACATAGATTTTTGGTTTATTGAATTAAGTGTTGGAGTTTGCTTTCATTAAAATAAATTTTAAAATAGTTTTTCTAGTAGCAAGACATTGAAAACAGACCCCGACTTCTCCATTTCATAGTTAAAAGCTGGAGAAATACAAGTAATGAATCCAGTTCTGGAGTTAGGCTTGATGGGTTCATGGGAGAGAGGAAATTTAGGAAGACTGTAGGAAAAAATGGAAACAGAAAAAATTGTGAGGCAGGCTTGACAAAATGGATTTCTTAATTAGTTAAATCACCTTTGGGATCAGAAACTGGAACTGCCCATGGCCTGCAGTCAGTGGAGGGGTTCTCTCACCTTTCTCAGTCTCTGATGTCAACACTGGGTATAACAGAGAAAAACATTTTGATATAAGATTCAAAAATCCTGCCTAGCAGGATGAGGTGGATTTAAGCCACCATGGTAATTCCTAAATCAATTTGATTTCCAGATTCTTTGTGTTGTGATATCAGGAAGTCCCAAGCAGACACGTGGTTGGTTTGGAACAGATGAACTGGAAGGAAAGGAGATATAAGCAAGGGAATGCATGGGAAGAGAAAAAGAGTGAAGATCAGGAGGAAAGAGTTATGAGAAACTTCAGTATTAGGATGTGAGGGGGATGATAATTTATTTTGTTCCTGGCACAATGAAACTGCTTACAGGGAGAAGTTATTAGCTCTCCTTGGTCATTAAACCAAATGGAGAATTTGGAATGCAGACAGCAGAGAAAGCAGAGGTTTTGAGGAAGAAGATGACTTACTCTTTTATTAGAACTATCTGAACCCAATGTAATTGCCATCTCAGTTCTGGAATAGCAAGTTGTGGCTTTTCAGAAGCAAGGAATGTGAAATGGTTGGCTGGCCTTCGGAGTGGTGAGGTGTAAGTGCGTGCAGCATAAGCAGCAGTTGTGGTTGCGCTTGCTGGGGAGCATCTGAGGAGGATGTCGTGCAGACTGACACCGACAGCGTGGCAGTTTCAAGGGGCAGGTTTGACACTGCTGTGGCACTCACTGCTAGAATTGTTTGGGGTCTGGTGGCTCACCAGGAAAGGCAGAAGAAAAAATTGTCACTGTTTTGGGAAATGTTGAGGACAGATTGCTTTGACAGTGAGTAAATCAGGATAAAACCCTGTACCTATCATCTGCCTCTTGTTTTGCCTGTTATTTCTTTGCAAAATGATAGAAAACATTCATCTGAAACACGTCTAAGCATTAATCAGGCCAAACCCATCAATTCAACAGTGATGCTCTATTTTATCCAGACTGTACTCTGTAGCAAGAAGCCACATTATTTCTGCACAAATTCTTCTCCCTTTTCCTGTATATTTTTGTCTTTCCGTCTTCTGACTGGTATTTGTTGAAGATATCTATGCACAAAGAGCCTTTTTCTCTTGTGCCCTTCCTGCCCACGTATTACAATTGAGCCCAAGTAACACGACAAGCGGTTGCTGTAGAAGTTACTGAGATATAAACAGAGAGACACAGCCTTTGTTATCTAGACATGAAGGAGGAAATGGAGAGTGGGGAGGGGCAGGGAGATTTTTTATTAACTTGCAGTTAGAATGGATTCGAGCTGCAACATCAGTGGAAAGGTATATATTTACCTTTAAGTGCCTTGCTTAGTTCTGTGTGTTCATATGAGCTCCCTTTTACGGTGTGCAATTTCTCTCACAGATTCCCCTCTCCAATGGACTCTTGCAAGGCAGCAGAGCTAGGCCATGTTAGCAGAGAAAATTACAAATTACTAATTTAAGTGCTTCTTAGAATAATTTTCTTTCTGTTTTGTATAATTTCCACACTTATAAAATCAAACTCTCAGTTAAATGTTTATACAGTAATTCAGCCGGCTTAAGCCATCTGCTAGTGTGGCATCTGCAAAGCTGTTTTGTTGCATCCTCGGTATTGTTTCCTTCACACATTTTGTAGCCTGGTATTTTGGTTGCAAAAGGATCATTTTATTTTTTCAACACAAAAGAAGTGCTGTTTATATCTCTGGATCTAATTGTCAGCTTTATTTCCAAACTCTACCTCAAATCAAGTTCTTATGCCTCTAAAAACCTTATTCTGATTGACATTTACTTTTCAAAACCTATATTCAGTCTTGTCTTGCTCTTTTATTATACCTGCCTCTATATCAGTATTTGAAAAAATCCTTATCATTTGTGAAGAGTATAGGTGGGCTCAGAGCATTAGTATTCATACTTGCATGTTAACAACTGTTATAACGTGTACCAGAGGGAAAATATTATTTCTTGTAAATGCTCAATAATTACAGTCTTTATTGCATCAAAACCTATGTTTTGACAGATAGTGGAAAGCTTTCAAAGTTTGTGTGGGATGGATGACAGCTGCAGGTGGAAAATATTTTTTTAGATATTGGGTTTGCTATCCCTGCTACTGTAAATATTCTTCCAAAATAACATTAACCTTCCACACAGGGTTGGTAGTGTTCAATGATAATACGTGTATTAGCAAAAGATACCTGGGAAATAATTCTTAATGATTCCATCTAATTAATCTATGGCTGGGACATTAACGTCTCTTTTCATTAAGTTGGAAAGTATGAAAGACTAGAAAATTACTGCTGTGCTGGATTTAGTGCTTTAGGTATAATTTGAATGGATGTGCTAAATTCTTGGTCGTAACTTGCACTAACACCTAGTCTAAGACAAATTAAAAGGGAAGCTTATCTGCTATTGCACTTTCCAAGAATACCTGGATGCTTTTAAGCCATTTGCAAGCGTATGCCTTTGTGAAGGGATTTTTTTTTTTTTTTTTTAATACATCCTATGAGACATTCTCCAATAATTTCCAGCACATGTGATATCTCGGGTTTTGTAAACACCAACACACAAGATGAGGCTGGATGGTAATTTTTTCTGTTTTGCTTTTCTTTTGGTTTATTTTTTTAAGTGTTCTGTCTTACTGGATAAACATTTGTGCTTGCAATGAAGTCGTATCAACCAGTAGCCCACCGCGCTGCAAATGAGGTCATGAGAAGTCTGAGAAATTTCATCTGAACTTGCAATTCTTTTGTTTGGGGTGTAGATGTTCTGATCAAGTTTGTGCTACAGTCAACTGGACCTAACACCATGATTTGTGCTGAAAGCTTAACTCGTGTGTTTTAAGAGTTTAACGAGCACAATAGCAACTCTGCCTCCTCATTTAGACACATCTTGGGTTTTGTGTGAAATGCCTGAGCCTCTGGAGTTTCAAGTGTCTCTTGAGTGTCAAGATACCACGATAACCTAACAGGATTTTAGGTTTTCAATGAGTTTGAGAGTTATCCACTTGTGTTTATTCCATCTTGAACACTATGTTTGTAGTGTTTGGTCTATTGAAGTCAATGACAAGGCTCCCACTGACTTTAATGGGATCAGAATTGCCAACCTAGAGAGAAAAGGCAGCGGGATGTAAGATTTCTGTCAACTGCCTTTAATATTGCATCTAAATTGAGAAGGCCACTTCTCTTACTTGGAGGTTGTGGGGATGCTAAAGTGTACTTGACAGATGTCTTGCCAAGGGTTCAAGCTGATTGCTAAGAAGTAGCTCTCAGCAGCCTCTCTTAGACCGATAGTGAATGCAAGTTGGGCTTGAGCATCACTCCATTCAGAGTGATTAAACAAGGCAGAGACAAACTATCTGACATCAAGTGCTGCCACGTTTTATTAGCCCCTTGCATCACACAGAAGGCCAGAAGGCACCAGCCAGATATGTGGGCAGACATAAGATGTTCAGATTCCAGCTATGCTTAACTGATAATACTCCTGAAAAACAAATTAACAGTGTCTGGCTGCTTCAAGGGTTCAAATCTGGCCTTTTATCCTTTTTTTCAATGATTAGATGGACCAGCCAAAACTGTAGATCCCAGCACCATTTCAGGTCGCCAGTAACTTTCTGAGGAAGAATCCTTTCCCAAGAAAAAGTCCAAGGAGCTGAGACAAAGGGTTTGATTTTGTACTGGAACCGCTTGTTTCACAGATGGGACTCCCTATGGAATGTCATTCCTTGAGAAGTCAGCAGGGGTCACTTAAGTTCATTATTTTGCAGCAAATTCACTTTTGGACTTGTCAGAAAGTAAGCGCTAAATATCCTTTAGGTATTTATCATTTATGCCACTGAGTGATTTTCCCTTCTGTAATCTAACTGGGCTGAAAAAAAAGTGTTCAAAAGTATGTAAGGAGAGTTAGATAGCACAGTTCCAATACAGCAGTTGGACAGAACACATATTTCACATGTTGCCAACTGAAAAAGATTGTGCCACTTAAGAGCATATTGCACTTTAATAGAAATTTATTGTCAAAAGAGTATCCTCCTAGCAGGATATGGCATTGTGACAAAACGGGGGATAGAGATCTTGTTAAAAAACATCATTTTTACTTGTATGAAGCAAATGGAAAAATACTGAGATAGAGTCAACTGACTGGCACCAAGGGGAAAGGATCTGCGTGTTTGCTGGGAAGCCAGGCACATTTCCATTCCTCCTACTGCAGAAAGAAGGAGAGGTGTGTATCCCATCAAAAGAAAGCATTTCTCTCTTTGAGTGACAGCACATGTGCACACTCACACTGTGGAGGTTCCTGCAGCTCCAGCTTCCCATCTCAGGGGCTCCCCAGGCTCAGGGAATTGTCTCCCTTCCCTCCCACCACTGCTGTGCTCAGTCCCCTCCTCTGCCCTGGCCTCCATTGAGCATCTTAGGTCTTCCATGAGCAAAGCTTTGGCTCCATTTCTGGAAAGGCATATAGATCCAAATATTGCAAAAGCTAGATTTCCAATGTTGGTTGCTTCTTAAAGATCTATTTGAGGAGATCATTTAAAAGGAAGGCCTCTGAAATCCATATGGACTCCAGGAGAAATCCTGGATTTTTCTACACATTTGTTTTGTATTTCAAAATTTTTCATGTAGAACAAACAATTTATTGAAGTTGCAATGGAATTTCCCAATTTTCAAGATGGGCTCATCAGAGTCCACCTTGAACATCAACCAGAGGAGTAGCTCAAAAAAACCCTTTGTGGTGAGCAGGATGTTACCTTGTTTATGAGAACACCATGCTGTTGTCAAGAAAAATGAGGATGTAAAAAAGCTGGGATGGGAAGAGCTTCAAATTTTTTTTGAAGCATTGAGTGTCATGTGTGGGCTTGGAGCCGGAGCTCCTTTAATCCTGAGTTGGTGCCAGCTAAAACTGACTGGTCTATTGAATGTCGTACAGAAATATATAAATGTCGTACAGAAATCAGAATTGCTTGGTGCATGATCCAGAAGATCTTTGCATCCATCTGTTTTGTACCTGGAGCAGTTTGGAGTTGTTCTAACTACCTGCCTCACTCGATCAGGACACGCTGTTTTCTTGGCGAGCCTTGGCATTGCAGGTTCCTGCTTTTCTGTTCGTGCCAGGACACCGAGCAGCAGGGCTCTCTGAGCTCCCATCCCTCAGCCTCCTCTTCCCTTGCACTGCAGTTTTTGTGGCTAGATTGAGTGTGAGCTGCAACAAAAGGAAACTAATGGTTCTCTCAAATTAGACTGTCTTTTGCCAGAGGAGTTTAAGAGGTGCATGGCTTAGTATAGCGGCTTTGGCATCGTTAGTACTGCAGCAGAGAAGGCTGTCCAAGAAGCCTGGCTGAGGCTGGAAGGTGGTGCTACAGACAAACGAAGAGGACACCATAAAGCCTCTAATCCTCCCAGAGATAAAGCACTGAGGGAGCTAATCGGGGACACATAAATTATCAGCATAGCAGATGTAAGAAAGAGCATTGCACAAAGAGCAAAATAGAGTTCAGTGGAAGTAGGTCTGACCAGATGTGCAAACACACACCTAGGCTGATAGAAATAGGAACAAGGAATATGTGGTCTTCAGCAAAATTTAGGATGACCCAGTAATGTCGTTCCTGACCTTGCCTCTACTGTGGAACTTAAACCTGACTTTCTTTGCTCTCTTGTTCTCCTATTGATTAACCTGGGCATGAATATTCTCTTTTTACATTTCTTTTTTTCTTTGCTACTTGGCTTGCTGAAGTTTATTCATTGTGTGATTATCCTAAAAGAGCAAAGGCACTTCAACATGGCAACTGAAAGCACAGAGATGCAAAGGTGCTTCATAGTCTGACAAGGTCAAGAAGTATCAATAGCTCGATGCACAAAACTCTGCTACTAAATGTGAATATGACGTGTGCGGGAGAATGTCCATGAGCAACACCAAACAATTGCATGAAAAGGGGCTGTAGGAGCTCAGATACTTTACTGGTGTTCATTTGATATTTTAAGTGAACAACTTATAAGTATTTAAATATACACATGCACTTTTGAATTTCAGCACTGGAGAAAGATAACCTGCTGCTGGGCAATATCAGTTCCTGCATCTGTACAACAGCTGTTGGACATGTACTGATTTCCTAATAATAGTCAACGTGATCATTCAACCTACATTTAGCATGCCAGGATTTAAAATGCAAAACAGCAACATACTTCATGCAAATGTCAACTCTGCCTATGTTCTAGGGTGCATGTCCAGAGGAGGAAACAATAAGTTTATTCTTCTCCCCAATTAGACTTTTGTGAAAGGCTCAGTTATGTCTCCAACTATCACATTGAACACGCACTAAAGCAGCACATTAATGTGCCTTTTAATGCTTCTTAGGAGTAGATCAAAAGAAATGTCAGGTGCACTTTACATTCCTCCCGTGATGTGTCTGAGGCTGTTAGTGCATCACCTCCGCAAGGGCCGTTGTTCCCAGCCTGCTGTGCTTGGGCTGCGGGCGCTCTGCTGGGACACTGCCCTCCAAAAATGCTCAGGGATTTACCTCCATCCTGCTACACCTTGTGTCTTGGCTCCACAGCTGGAGGAAGTCAGTAGAGTCATGCTGCTGTCAGCAAAATAAGGGTTTGGCCTTTGCTTTTCAGTGGGAGAAAGAGTTGTTGAAATCAGTCCTGGAGAAAACATCTTAAAACTCAAGATGCCGGAAAATGGAACTTAATTAATGGGAGCAAACTTGCAAACCTCCACAGCAAACTGTTATTATTTTGCTTGCTTGCTTGAGGGAATATGTCAGAGCAGTGTTTACCTTTTCTTAGTGCAAGTTTGGCTGTTCTACCCATCATTTACTTTTACGTGATTAGCAGGTGAACTTGTAGCTCTGTCACTCTAAACACAGGGTGCTTAAAATGTGCAAGAGACAACTTTCCTTAGCCAGGACAGGATTGTCATTCCACTGGCCCTGGGTCCCTTGGCTCCACAATGGAGTGGTGACGGATGCAGCTCATTGTTAGCATGTGGCTCTTGTTGGAGTATGGGGCTAACATTGGCCAAAAGATTGGAGAGTGCATTTGGTATGTGACACAGCCAGGATACTGCGGGCACCCTCTACCGTACCAGACACTGAGAATAGAGCTGGGCCTCTGAGGTTTGCAGAGCTGAGTATAGCTTAAAAATGGAAGATAAACAGCAGAGAAGATGTACCTGGTGTCAGCTATAGGGGCGAAACTGCAAAGCAGGAGACAAGGCTAAGGAAAGTATGTGACGAGCAAGAAAACAGAAACGCTGCAGTGTGCAGGATGGCATGGACGAGGACAAGAAGCTGGAATTAATGCAGAAGTGGGGAAGCAGTGAGAAGGGTTCAAGTTTAGTAGCAAAGTTCATTTCTATATGTTTTCCTCTTTCAAATGGATGCTTTGAATAAATAGTACTTTCATTTCCCGTGAGGCAGAGGTGAATAATAAGTACCTCATCTGGGGACGCCGATCTCCCCAACATCAGTCATCTGCTTGCAGCCTTACACTCCGGCAGCGCTTTGGCTGAGCAAATTAGCCTGAAGTGTTGTGCCCTTGGCTGGCAAATCCTTTCAACCCGGTTGAACGGACAAAATGAATACCCAGATTGTTCCTACGTCTGTTATTCTCTCGTGTTTATCTGGCTGAGCTGTCAGTCAGGCCATTATAACTGTGGTGCACACTCAAATGACTTGTCCACTCACAAAAGCAGAGTCTGTTGATGATAAGCTAAACAAAACTGGAGAGCGACTGTTGACAGAGTTGGGGATCTTGCAAATGTCTCAGGTAAAAGCAGAAATGCAATTTGGGAAGGTACAGACAGAGCTTTTCTTAGGGTTGTGTAGTTTTTAAGGGTTCACGGGGATTTGTCGACAGACGATAAATGGGTGTTTGTAATGAACTGGGTTTGTCTCTACTTTTAGCAAATTAAGCGGCACGAAGAAGGTTTCTGAAACTTGAACGTAAGGGTATATTGCACTTCCAAGAATTAATTAGCCTGAAAAGACATAATTTACTCAAGCAGGCTTTGCCAGGGCAGAGCGTTGCTGCTCCGGCCATGTGCCGGGAGGAGGGACGAACACCCACAGTGCATCGGGTGGGCTGCGCGGGGCTGTGGGGAGCGCGGCCAAGCCTTCCCCAAAGGGCTCTGCACTGTCAGCCCTGGGCTTTAACTGCCCTCTTTCTGCTTTGCAGGGCCTGAGGGTTTGAATGTGGCTGTTGCTTGCTCCTTCCTAGGCAGGGAGGATGTTTGCATGATGGGAGCTTATCAGTTTTACTCATAAAAAGAACTGGGCTTCGTAAATATCCAGCAAAGCAGTGAATGACACAAGTGGAGTGTTGTGTGAAGATTTATTTTATGAGTTTTTCCATGAAGACCCTGAGTTAGAAGTAGGACTCTGAGCCACTCCTGAAACTGATTTGATTGCATGGTATTAAATAATGCAGTGCCTTACTGCTGAATGTGACTATAGCCAAAGCCACCTCGGTCCTTTAGTCTGATGTTTGTGGCAAAAATGAACAAGTTAAAGTTCAGACTGTGAATGTGAACAGTCTCAGGTGTTTGAGCAGTACTGAGCCGCATAATAGAAATTGTCTCCTTCAGCTCCTTCCCAGACAGAGAAACCCAGCATCTTACTTTCTGCAGTGGAGAGAAAAGACAGAACTGAGTAAGACTGCAATGGTTTAAATCCTTGTAAGTGTCATGAAGAGGCAGAGGAAAACTTAAGCGAAGAAGGTCCTATGTCTTGCTGAGAGTTTGTTAAGATGCACAGTTAGGGAGGGAGATGCTGCTGAGAGCACAGCACAGCAACAACTCTTTTATCAGCAGCTGGTGCCTTCAAAATCCCAACCCCAGTAGCCTTGTTGGCGGTGATGATAACTGTAACGGATGGAACAGCTATTTTTCATCAAATGCTTGTTAGTCAATTTATTAGACTCCTAATATCCTAATGCACTCATTTGGCAGGCATCTCAGCAAACGAGGCTCGCAGTGGAGTGTACTCACTCAAAGTCACGGTAACTCGCAGGTTGCTGATTTCTCATCAGCACTCAGAAGATAATTTGCAAATGTGCCATTTATCATTATGCGCTTTGTAGAAGCAGATCTCATGAATGGGATAAACAGATAAGAGAGTCTAGTAATGAACATTTCCTTCCCAAACAACGCTGCCGCCTTCTAGGGTATTATGTTTCATATACCTTGCAGGTGCTGCACCTCTGTGTGCACCTGAGTTTGCCTGTGCTAGTGAAATAGCCAGGCACACAGTTTCTTAAGGATGGCTGCTAATGCACTTAATCATCTCTCTGCTCAAGGAACACAGAGCTGAACCAAGTTAGACATTGTCTGCTGGAAGACATAAGATTTCTATTTGTTGCAGTTTAAAAGCAATGGGCATATGTAGACTTCACCATGAAAAGCCACCACTTACCTTCCAGCTTTCCTTTCCTCACTGGAAACACGAACATCTGTGAAAAACCACTGTTAAAGCCAGCAAAAGGATTATTCAGAGGCGGGATGGTGAGGATTATATGGTGGGGGTTGCTGAAGGAGCACTTTTTTCCACACCAAAGACAACAGGCTCTATGGATGCTCTGACCTGCACTGCTGTTCACCGCTGTGTTTGACTTTGCTTCGCTGGCTGCTTTTTATTTGCTTGTTCACTTTTTACTGGGAAGAAGTCGAAAGTAACAGAAGCCCAGTGATCGGTCTGTAAATGTGATTCCCATCTCCCTGTGTGACTTTCAGGGTGGAAGCCCTGCATACAAATCATTGCTACTTATTTTAAAATCACAGATGTGATTTTATTAAATGAAAGGTGTAACAAGAAGCCCAGCATAGGCAGGACCCCTTTTGCCAAATGGCTCTGTGTGTTTAGCTCTGTGACTGCTCTCCAGCAGAGCTGGGAAACCATGCAAAGATATTGATAATTGATTTCGTTTTATATAAGTTAAAAACTAGCTTTTCCCTCCTAGTGTGAAGGTAATGGGTTTTGTCTGTAGAAAGATAATAATTCTATGAACCATTTCTACGCCCTCTGCTAAAGAATAGTACAGCTTGCACTTGAACGTAATGCCCGTGTCAGCTCAGCTTTTTAAACATTCATCTTGAAAGAGTCTTCAAGGACTGGAATGAGATCTTCCCCAGACGCCAAGCTAAGTTCGAGGAACTTAAAAAGTCATGAAGGTCCTGTCAATTAATGTGTTTATTCTCATACGCCTACTCCGGAAAAAAACATCTTCAGACATGGAAGCTGTTTTCTTTCAATTAAAAAGATGTCATTGCATTTAGTTTTCATAGATAATGGAGAGGGGATTTTTCTTCTCCCCTTTACTGTACTGGGGGATAAATGCTTCTCTTTTTGATTCTTACCTTTTTCCTCAGAGTAATCTTCATTTATTGCGTGAACAAAAAAAAAGAAGGAAGAGGAGAGCTAAATTGAAACCTTGTCTCCAAATTTGTATGCAGGAGGTGGCTTGATTTAGAAGCTTTCGGTAATTTCTTTTTTGTTCACATTCCTTCAGTTGAAAGGCTTCCACGAGCAGTGTTACAGCACGGAAGGGAGGAGATGGAGAAATTTATCAAGCTATTTATCAAATTATTTTCACAGTCTGTCAAAGTCATAAGCATGCTGGAAAAGAAACATAAAGAGCGTGTTGAAACACAGGAGCATGTCTGAGTGAGCAGCCGGACTGCAGCACAACCAGAGACCTGGGGACTGCTCTTGACTGTGGCTGCATCTGCCCTCAAACCCAGCCCTGACACTTGTGGTATTAAATCCTGGCTTGACGGATTATGGACTGAGAAAATGAAATAGAAAACATCAAAACTGGCCTAGTGGAATGTGTCCCTACCCATGGCAGGGCTTTGGAGCTAGAGGATGTTTAAGGTCCCTCCCAAAACAAACCGTTCTACGGTTCTATAACTCTGTGGTCATTAAATAGAGGGAGAGGTCAGAGAGAAGGATGTAGACATCCCCTCTCTGAGTCTCTGCTGAGATTTACAGCTGGGCATGGTGCTGAATCTAAATGGTGCCCATCCTGGGGTCAGAAGTGAATCGTATCCTGAGACAGGACCCCGGACTTTGGAGAAAACAGCCTTGGAATGTGCAGCCTTGGTGGTGGGTCTTGGGAGACAGCACTGGCAAAGCAGGGGGAAAAATAAACAAAAAAACAACTGAGAGTGAAGGAACCAGTCTAGTAAGAAATCTTTAATTTCTAATGAGCTTTAAAGGATTTGAGAGAGTTGATTTTTTTTTTTTAACAAACCAGTTCAAGTACATGCCTTCAGATTATAAAAGTACCTGAAATTGCCTAGAATATCAGCATGCATAGCTTGTTAATATTTACATATATTTACATGGGAAAACAAGAGAAAGATCTACAGTTATTTACAGTCTACATAGGAGAAGAGAAAGGCAGCATAATTGTATTTCCTAAAATACAGTAGTTGAATAGTCAGCACATGCATATTAAGATATGTTTGCATGATAGAACGCAAATGTTTTAAGACATACCTTTTTAACTCCCTATGCTAAGGTATAGCATAATAAAGGTAATTTTTTTGTGTTTTGTTTCTAGTCTATTTGCATCAAGTGCTTTAAAATGTTCACTAACACAGCGGCGGCATTATTTACCCTGGCAATTAAAGCAACAGTACACACGATAATTTCCTACTAACTAGCAACAAGCTGCTGGTGAATGAAATATCTATTGTTTCTCATTATCCATCGACCAACATACAGGGATCTCTCCTTGTAAAGGCAGTGCCTAAGCTATCACCATTAATTATAGAAGTAATATAAATGAGACTCTACAGTATGTACTAAATGAAATATTAACAAGACCAGTGTCTTTGAGCCTGAAAGATGCACTAACAGGGCACACTTTACAGCAGGCTATCTATGAAAATCACACATACATAATACAGGAGTGCCTGGCTTACAGCTCTAAGCCTAGACTTTAGAGGCCTGTTTGCTAGATCTGTATTATTGCAAAATACATTCCCTTAATTAGTTTCTGGAAGACTGAGTTAGTAGTTACTTTCTTACCATGATACTTCCCCATCATAACACCCTGTGGTTTTTCAATGCATTGTTATTGAACTGTGTATGTCTGTATGTTTATGTGCACGTGTGTGTGTGTGTGTATATCAACAGATGAAAAACTGTTTTTATCTTTAAAACCTAAACAAACAGCTCGTTAAATATCTGTCCCAAAAGGTCACTTCCTTAAAAAGCATTGTGTTGTGTGGCTTTTTTTTTTTTCATTCATGTCTGAAATAAAATTCTGTCTAAAAAATTATCTGTGCAGTGAAGGAAGAAGCCAAATGTCAGCATTGCTATGATATTCTTTGCAATACTGCATATGAAAAAGTCTAAATTTGGACTAGTAATAGTATTAAAAAGCTATATAAATATATACAGCATATACAGTACTGTATGTATACATACATTTATATAAAGTATATATATAATTAAAGTACAGCAAAAACATAAAACATTTCAATTCAGCATAAGTTAATAACAGAAGTGATTTCAATGAACTCTCATCTGTGTATGCCCAAACACCAGCCAGACCAGTTCTGATGATTTAGTTGCAGCAGCGTATCTAATCTCTCTTTTTTGGCAGGTTATGTTTACTGTCAACAACCTGTTTGCTCAACTCTTTAAATTGCCCTTGCCCGGAAGAATCCACCTTTAGCTGGCAGGTTGTGTGTTTCAGGAGAATTTCCAATCCTCCACAGGATTTCCATTTTGACCGTGGCCAACATGTATTTGTGGTTGTGTTTGTGTAAATGTGCCTCACAGCAGGTGAGCTGCCGTGGATGCTCAGGTGGGAGCAGCCCCCAGCAGGGCTGGGGTGCCCAGGGACTGTCCCTGACATGCCCTTTTCTTCTCACTCCACTGGCCAGTGCTGGTACACAGGGCAGGGGGCAAGCAATGGACTGCAGCATCGTTTCTTCAACCTGATCTCACCCTTACCCTGTTACGCTCCAAAATGAAAATCGATAATTTTCCTCAGGGATTTTTCCCAAGTCTAGAAATGAGCAGAAGAACGCTGCATTGCTGCACTGCTCCCTGCCAGCCTGTGAGAAGAAAAGATCGTAGACATTTGCATGCAGTGTTCAAAGCTGCCATTTCAGTGGAGCAATGATGTCTTAAAAGTGTAAATCAGGTGTGAACAGGGGTTCGGTGGGCAGGAGAAGGAATTGCAGCACTGATGTGCCTGGAAATGTGGGGTTGATAAAGAGGAGTGCTGCTGCTCCTGCCCTGAAATGCTGATGGAGCAAGGTAAAGCCACGGGCTTCATTACAGTTTTTGGAGCTTAAGATGGCTCTGTGTCAGCCTTGAAACATTTTTCAGAAGCTGGTTGTGGACTTTCATAAGACTCTGGAAAAAAAGAAATACAGTGCTGCCTGTGGGAACCAGCTCCCTTCCTGGTGCTGTGGCAAAAGCTTTTAAGTTGCCCAGTCTGGTGTTGTCTTAACCATTGTGTGGTTTTAGCTGAGATATCTGTGAGGGGCTGGCAGATACAATACCAGACCTATGGGAAATATGTGCCCTTCTGAAGGACAGCTGTGGAGCACGTGGGATATCCTGAGGCAGCTCAGATGTCTCAAGATCCATGTTAGGCAACTGAATCCCACCCCTGGTATGCCATGATGGCTCTGCCTAGCATATGGAAAGGGTGGGAGAGATGAATGCGTGGATCACCCTTTCAGGACTGTTTCCCTCTAAAGCATCCATTTTTTAATAACTCACTGTTGTTTTGGCTAGTAAGAGTTTTAGCAAGTTCTCTGTGAGCTGGGCAAAAAAGCTGGATGTGAGAGGGAAGACACTGGAAGACCCAGAGTAGCAGACAGCTTCACAGGTTAAAGAATTAAGTTTATACAATAGAGAAAAATAGGCATGATTTTAAAAGATAATTACATTTTTGTCAGCTATTTTGCCAACCTTGTTCTACATCTTCTACACATTTTAACAATGGTTTTTAATATAACACTTTATACTTACGCAGTGCTTTTCCAAATTAAGTGTGAAAGCACTCCATAAATCTGAACAGCTCCTCACAACACCCCTGTGAGGTGGGTAAACAAGAGTACTCTCCCCATTTTATAGCTGGGAAAAGTGAGGTACATGGAGTTGAGGTGACTTGTCCAAGCTCACTAGGGAAGGAAGAGTCAAAAAGAGGAAAACAACCCAGTTCTCCCGACTTCATGTCCTGTATTGTATTTTTTTTTCTCCCGTGGAATGATTGCAGACAATCTGTTTGATACCAGATGTTGGAGGTTGGAAGTTTTCAAGTGCTATCATTGCTGTAATTGAGAACATACTGGGGGTTGCATAACACAAACAACATGGTGCATTATCAAAATACATTTATTACAATGGACACGATTTCTTTTGCAAAGTTAAAACCCAGAATGTAAGTTAAATATAGCTGCATATAGTGAATAGTTGAAATAATCACTAGGTCTTAATGCCTCAGCAGTTGAAAACAAATCCTCTTTCGTGAACTGCTGCAGTTTCCTTACTCAAAGAACATAGCACGCTTATCTCCTATAATGTATGTAAAGAATACTGTAAATGTGTAAGGGTCTTAATGACACTAAGAAAAGTTACAGCTTGAAACCAACCATGCTTTGCAAGTAGAGAAGCTGATGGAGTTTTGAGTCTTTGTAGTTGGGAATTAGTTGAAAAAGGAATACATCAGAGGGAAAAAAGCAGACCTTATAGATTTTGGTTTATCCGTCGTGTTATCTTCTAAGAGATGCTTTGCTGGTTTAATTGTGGTGATGGGGGAAGGGGAGGTGGTTGAGCACCTCTGGTTTAGATGTGGTTCGGTGAGACCTTTGAAAAGACTGTACATACAGTGTCAGTTCAGGTCACGTTTTCCTGCTGGCACGTTGGTGGAAATAGGACCTGAAGTCAACTGAGCCCAATTTGGGGTTTAGATCACATTTGGCAGCTCCAAAGTTTTATTTTTTTAGCTGCAGATATGATTTCAGTTTCACGCTCTCCCAAAATAGCAAAGGCAGGTCTCAATTTCATATTTCCTTGCTGAAAAAGCAATCAAGGAATCCTGTTTTCCTACAGGACATTAATACACATATTCTGAGCATTATTCATAAGATAACTGTGCATCTGGGATTGCTCTGAGTAAGAGGACTGCAGCAGGATCTGAACAGTTCTCCTGTCATCTCACAGACAAGACTAAAACTTGTTCACTGCATTGTTGGAAAAGTGACTGTTCCTCACAGCTCTGAATTATCCCAGTAGGAAAAGGAGCAGAGTAATGCCTGACACTGAGAAGTAGTTCCCTCAGCTATAACTGGCCTCAGCCATGGGTGATATCACCAAACTCCTCTTAAGATTGCTCCTAAAAACACTTCGGATACTGAGGAATCCTGGAGGTTGAATGAGGACGTGAGGATTTTAGACGTGCTAGTGTTTTTCAGAAGAGGTCCTTGTGCTCCATGTTGTTCACGAGGACTTGGGCTTGATAGGAAAAAAAACTACCAACTCAAATTACAGAGAAAGGAATAAGCATAGTCTGAGAAAGCTCTGCACCTCAATCCCAGCTGGGGTTTGCTTGCAATACCAGAAGGAGACAAATCCGTTCCGAGGGCAGTTGTCTCCCAGCTGCTCCCAGGCAGCACAAACCCCACAGTGCCCACCTCAAGCATCAGCATCAGGCTCACAACAACCTCAAGCCACTGCTCCAACCTGTGGAGCCTCTGAGAAGGCAGCAAACCTGTGCTAATTCCCACCAGGTGGAGATGAGGCTCGAGGAATGTAAAACTGCAGCTGTCACTTTAGAGTTTGGTTTGGATAATTTGGAATTGGTCATTGTGGAAATAGATTCTGTATAATTTTGTTTGTTATTCCAAGGAGGTTTTATATTTTGCATCAAAGCAGGGAATGGCCACTGCTGAAGCCAGCTGGTGAGGGGTTTTTCCCTCTACCAGAATGAACTCTTCAGGGTGCTTATCAGAGGCACAGAGAAGGTATGGGACACCCCATTGGTTTCATATCTGGAAAAGGTTCATGCTACCTTTGTTGCTAGGTTAGGTCAGTGGTTGGATTCGATGATCTTCCCCAACCTTAATGACTATGATTCTACCTCACACTGCTGTGTAATGAGTTATTCGGCTGTAAATGGTGTGCTCACAGTGCCTTTGTGTGGATCTGATATTTTACTGTAAAGGATGTGTTGGCTTTGTCTAATAGTCCTGATATGAATAACAGGAACAGCCTGAAGAGTTTTAAGGACTTGCCTTTTTATTTCACTTGAGCTGCTTGCTTTGAATCTGGCCCTTGTCACAAATACTCTCCTCTCGTGTCATTTTGAATTCACCTCTTTCCACTGGCCATCTTTTAAACTGCTCTGTGCTGAGCTTAACCTCAGGCTACCAAGATAACTGGCCTTTATCCTTCATTTTTCATAAGAAAATAAACCCCTCCTTTTCAAATAAGCTGATCCCATCTCACTGGGAGACAATGTTGAGTGCTGTGTGCTCTTAATAGAGTTTACAGTGGATCCTATTCATTCATAGTTGATAAATATACAGATAAGTTATGGCTTTGTTTCTATTATTTATATGCTTGGAATGTAAACTTGCTTCACAACAAAAGTCTAATTTTAGCAAATAAACATGCATTTGAAGGTAGACAAATCTAAAAACTAAACATTAACTGTGTAATACATTTTCTTATCAGGAACATAAATGGTATCTCAGAATACTAACGGATGCATTACATATATTAATGAGGGTTTTACCATGTACTGTATCTCAAGAACCCCTTTTCTTTTACTGTATTCAATATTAATTTGCATTCAGTGCCATCAGTTACAAATTGACTGCTAGCAGTTATGAAATAAAGGCCTGTGAACTAGTAGCTACTTAGTATTTTCAACTCAACAAAGGATTTTAGAAGGATGGATAATTTAGATCTTTGAGCCTCAACTATAAATAAACAGCAACTGCTGTATAAATCCCACCCTGCTGCAGAGGAAGATTGTATTACAAAACTGACAAATGATTTGCGGAAGAGAATGATGAACCCTTATTACTAAGACACTCTTCAACTTAATCCAAAACAAGATTCCCGGGTAATTTTACGTGCGCTGGAAAGATTGATAGCGTGGTGCTTGCCCAGCAGCTTTCAAATGTTTGACTGGATCGGAAATGGCATTGAGGCATGATTAAAGATTCAGTTGGGCTTCTCACAAATTCTTTATCCTGTGTATTCATTATTGCAACCCACTGCCTTTGTTGCAGGTTAAAGAAGGCTGACCCCAGCTCTGGTGATTAGCACCCTGTACAACTGATGGACCTATGGAAAAAAATGTTTAGGTTGCCTGACGCTTTTAGCATTGTTTATCAGCTGAAATTGTTGGGAGGGGGGGCCTTAATCACAATGGATCGGGGAGAGTCTGTGACAACTGACAAGCTCATTGTTTAAGACATTTTTTAACGAAGTTGTTAACATTAATTCTTTTATATAGTACTCTAATCTTCTTCAAATTATGTTCTGACATGGCACAAACCGCTTGGCATTGAAAGTCATTCAACAGTGATTAAAGTGCTCTTTTTATTGGTTTAAGAATGTTTCATCTTGTATCAGCAGTATGGAATTGTTTACTAATTAGATTCCCTAACATCCTCTGCTGTTGTATGCTGATGATATGTGAACAGGAAAGCTGATGAGCAAAAAATTAAAACTTGTTACTAAACTGTCATAAGGCCCAGCATATAAAGATGTCATTCAAAGGACTGTGTTCATAAGGGATAAACAATATTTGCTGAGAAACAGAGCAGTTTCTGGCTATCAGTGCAGGCAGTTTGCACTTATCTGTAGCTCTGGCTCCTCACAGAGGTTTGTGGGATCGGAGTCGTAGATGTAAAGGAGGAATTTATCCCTTGGGGACCTTCCCATTCAGCATGGCATATATGAGGCTTCCAGGCATCCCACTTTGGGCAGGAGGTTGGGCTGGAGACCTCTTGACACCCCTCCCAACCCAAAGTGGGATTTGATTGCTGTGATGCTCAATCCCTTCTGTCCTTGGACAAGTCACTTAGGCAGATCCTCAAGTGTCTGAATGCAACCAGCTCACATTCACCAAAGGAAATTAGGTGCTTACGTGGTTCTGAGCATCTGGGATTTACCTTCTGTTACGTAGTTATGCTGTCTGAAGAGTTTTCCTAGGCTTGATGAGTTCATGTTTGTCCGTTGTTGTGAGATACTAAAGCTTTACCCTCTGTCAGTGAAGGGATAAATATGACTGCATTTCTCTTAAGTAATAAGAAAGGTACTTTTCTTTCAATGATAGAACCATTGAATTTCCTTCTTCCAAAACAGCCCACATGATTGAAGCATTTAGAAAGAAGTAAGGATACACACAGCCAAAAAGCAAATGGCACATTGCTTACATCCAGTTCTCAGCAAAACACTGGAGGCATCGCAAGATAAAGTGCTTTGGGCTTCCCGCCACATAATCTTTTATCTCTTAAAGTAAATATCCTATGCTCACACAGGGAAAACTATCCTCTTCTTCTGGAGTCTAGCTCGTGTCAATGCTCAAGGTATAAAGCGCTGCTGTTGTGCTCTGGGACGTTTTTCTGCCTGCCGAGAATTTTGCTTAAACATCGTCAAATTTGACTCATTTGAAAAGATAAATTATTGTTTGGGTTGGATTTTAAACTGGCTCTGATAAACTTCCATTTTATGAATTAGCTAAATTGTATTAGAGATAGCCTGAGTTTAGCTTGGCTGGACGGATGCTTTTCAGCAATAGCTTGAGGGTTCTCGCTCTGCATTGAGCAATTTAGTTTAATTTTACCTTTCTAATGAAAGTCCAGTTGAATTGCTTGCAAAAAAGCAATAATTCTCTTTAGGGGCTTTCAGGCATTCTAAACAGCTGAATACAGTGATCATACCTGTACTGTGGAGCTTTATAGGATAGTTGAAATGAGCATAGAAATGTTATTGTTCTCTATTAATAATATTTTTAGTAGAACTCTCTTCCATTTCTGCTACCACCTTTAAGATATTTTCTCTTTTTTTAAAAAAGATACTGGTTTAATAAGAGGATTACTATGTATTATACTAACTTTAAAAATATTTTGGTCTCTTGATAAATATATGCCTTTCAAAATACTTAATACAGACAGTTGTGGTTTACCTTGTGATGGGAGATCATTTCTAAGCTGTGGAGTCATCATTATCAGTTTAATCCCATCTGCTGAGGAAAATGCATGTCTTGCAAACAAATATGCACTTCTTTGCTGCTACAAAGTTGAGATGCCTCAAGTAAGGAGAATTGGGGCTTTTTAAACTGCTTCCTGTCCTTGAAGGATGAGAATGCAAAGTAGAGATCTTCTGCAGGTTGACCCCCTAGCAGCACCCTGAGTTTCCTTGGTTGTGACAATGAAAGGCCAAAAAAAAGAGGAGTGGAGGAAAATCACAAGAGGTTGAAGCCTGTTCTCTTTTCCCATTAAATTATCTTAATGCGGCAACAACTAATTTCTCTTCATTTACTTTTTCAATTGCACTTGGCAGCCTCTTTATTCTGATTCCTATCAGCTCATAATTAGTTACCACAGAAAGGACTAAGATGTACATAAATAATCATAAGATGCCAGATAAACTCTATCGGTTTTAAATTAGTGTTGTGTTTTGCTAATGTGCTCTCACCTATTATTTTTAATTATAGTTTACAAAGCAAAACAGCTTCTTGCCCTCTCTCCAGCTGTTCTGGCACTGTGCTTTCAGTCTGTGCCAGGGAATAGCCCATCACCCGTGCCAGGGTGCTTGCCCCAGCCCTGTGGCCTCCATCTGCAGGTTTCTGTTGGGAAAATTCAGAGAAACCCATTCTTCCTGTTCAAACATAAGTTTACTTGGTATTTAACTAAAAAAAAAAAAAAAAAAAAAAAAAGAGGGAAAGGAAAAAAAAAGGAGAAAGCAAGAAAAATAAAAAAATCCCATCTGATCCACAAAAACCTCTAATCTACCCACTCCATTTCTTAAAGCATTATAAGACATGAGAAATGGTTGTTGCAGAACAAAACTCCACTGGAAAGCCTCGTGTCTCTGCAGAACCAGCCCCTGTCTCTGCCTGCAGCAGACAAACGCTGTCCCACGGCAGCCGTGACAACTGCCATGGGGAGACTGTTGATCCAAGATCCATGGGCAGGTTTGGCACCAATCCCGACTGCACTTTCCGTGATAGGTCTTAATTGGAGTGCCCAGGTTAATTTTGCACAAGAGGTTTAGAAAACCCAAACAAACCAAATCCATCTCTCAGGCTGTGTTGCAGGTCAGGACTGGGCAGTGGGAATGCCCGGGCATATGGTCAGTGATTTCTGTGATGCAAAGGGAAGTTTTGAGGTGCTGCTTTTAAACCTGGCTCAACTGTTCTGGTGTCAAACACCACCTGGGCAGCCTCTGCCACCAAGCCAGGTTTTTACCGAAAATGGGCAAAACACCTGAGCATGGGGCTGTGCTTCAGGATTCTCTTTTTCTTTTCTTTAGCTCTAAGAGGGAAGGAAAAGAAAAAAGTCCTCATTGAAGTGGTTTGTAAGTAAGTGTCCAGGAGGCAGGCAGTGCCTTCAGCAGGGCTGCAGCCTTGTCACCAGGCAGGTTACCCTGCCAGCTGTGGTGCTTTTCCAGTGCTTGCAGGAGACGCAGCTTCAAAGGGCTGCGGTCGAAATTACGACGATAATAATAAATGAATACTAAACGATAAAATATCTCTATATATTTATATAGTTTTGCTTATTTTATCTCTCTTTGTTTTTTTTTTTCTCTTAAATTCCAGCAACAAGGAGCTGCCACGACTGTGTACTGTGCCACGGCGGCAGAGCTGGAGGGCCTGGGCGGGATGTACTTCAACAACTGCTGCCGCTGCCTGCCCTCGCAGGAGGCGCAGGGCGATGCCACGGCCGCCGCCCTCTGGGAGCTGAGCGAGAGGCTGATCCAAGAACGAATTGGCAGGCAGGCCAAATAGCAGGGAGCTCCTGGAAGGATCAAAACACACGAGTGTGTGCACGCTCGAAAACTGCCAACACTGGAACCTGTCCAATCTTATCATCTAGAGGGTTTCCATGTACCTCAGATACAGATTAACCAGTGTTAAATGAAATAATAGCAGTCACAACATAGTGAAAAATGTTAAGTACTAATGGGAGGTGGGGAATACTGCGGGTTAAAGGGACAATGCGGCTTCCTGGGGCTTAGTTAGTCTCGGTTCTCTTTCTTTTGATTATAGCCTGTTCAAAGTGTAACCCAAGGAGGCATCTTTTGTCTTATTTTAGAAAAGCAATGCTGCAGATAATTTCTGTTGTTTTGATTAATGGGTAGGTGCGTAGCCCAATATGGGATTTCCTCCTTATTTTGATAATTACTGTCTGTTAGGCTTTAGGTATTGACTGGGAGATGGTAGTTGTGTTGATTCTTTTTCCCTACAAGGATTTTATTGGGTGTGGCAAATCAAAAGATTATTGGGGAAAGAAATCTTTTCTGCCCTTGACTCTTGGCTGCAAATACATCTGCACTGTCTAGAAAAAGAAGGTGCAGGAAGACATCTGAACAGTAATGGTAAAGTCACAGCTAATTAAATTTTTTTTTTTTTCTTCTTAAAAGATTACAATAAAAGATATTTTGTAAACCATTCCCTAAGTACTGTTGAGTTAGCAAAGATGATGATGTCTCCTTAAGAACACACAGAGTGTAATCAGGGGTTTAAATGGTATTTCCATCCATTTCTCAGTTCACAGTTGTAAGGAGTTTTTTTTCCTTGAAAGTTCACAGTTTCTCAGTTCTCCTCATACTGTATCCCATTCCAAATCTGTCTTTTCTTATCTTTCCATTTAAATTCAATAAAACAACATGCTTGCTTGAATATTGTCACCTGAAGAGAAAGTTTGTCTCATTTCTGCAAATGTCTTAGTTCCATTTTTTTTAGAAAAGAAAACTTGAGGAAAAATAAAGAGCTTCTTGTTGATGCCAAGAAAACGCTGCTTTTTTCTTGTTTCTTTCTGAGTTCATTTTTTGTAATTTGTGCTTTGTAGCTGTCTTCTTGCCAGAAGGTTGTTCTAAGCCATCCTCAGTCCAGCATCACATTTTCTGTAGACAGAATATAAACAAATAAATAGAAGGACACATTGTTAATAGAAGTTTATTTGATCCCCTTATTATTTAGGCTTTATTGTTAACAGTCTGCCTTCCATGATTTTTCTTGTCTGCAATCATAGTGCACTGGATTAGTTGTTGAACAGGAGTCAAAGCTTCTGCCCAAGTGCAGCATTAGCTGCTCCCTCCTTCTCTGCTTCCTTACCTGATGCCATAGTCTTTCCTAAAGCAGCAGTAAAGAATATATGGCCTTTTTTTATTCCTGCTGTGCCAACTCTGTAGCAACAGCTTCAGGAGACAACAAATCTTGCCCACTCATCTTCCTCGACTCTCTGCAGCCCCTTCCCCAAGGGCAGCACATCCTGCACTGAAACAATTGGTGGAATAAAGAAATAAAAGGGGCTATTCCAGAAAGAACAACACCTCTTTTCAGCCTTTTGCAGAGTGAAAAAAAACAACCTTTCTTTTCTCCTAGAAGTTTTCTCCAGTCTGTGCTACGCAGACCAGATGCTGGTGTAGTGCAGTGTCTGAAAATTCATGGCCTGGGTTGAAGGTTTGCAAGTCGAGGCGATGGTTACAGCCAAATTCCTTGTATTGTCTGGAGTTTATCTGGGGGGAAAAAGTGATTAACTCCTGTCACCTGTGCAACAGCCCTCACACATGCATTATTTTTCCCTTTCACAGCCAGACAGAATTACTCTCGGATAACACGGGCGTGTATGGCCGCACAGCTTTGCACTGGAGCTTGGCATTGCTGGGTTCAGAAGAGGCAGTAATTAAGTGATGCTGGGAGCTCTGCGCTCCCCCGAAGGCCTGGGCCTTATGCTCCATTTAGGCAAACATTAATAACCGATAATGAACCCCCGTCATTCCTTGTTGCTGAAATATTGCCCGCTTTTATGAGAATTCAGTACTTAGGGATATTGCCTGCCTTCCTTCAAAGAACATCTGTGTGTTTTTGCTCTGTACCCCACTCTCTATTTCAGTGTTACAAGGTAAGAACACTTTTAATGTTAGCATAGTTTTAGTTTTGCACTAGGATGAAGTAAGCTAACTTCACTGAGTTGTTTGGGTTCCTCTAGTTCTTATTTCTGGTGATTATTTATGGACACCAGTGTATTTCCCTGTCTAGAATTTCACTGTCACAATTTTCTCCAATGCAGATAAAATTACTTGCTCCCTGTTTCTTACTTTCTTACTTTTTATTTCACTCAGTCATTCTCTGTTTCTCCTTTTTCCTCTCCTTCATTTTTTTCTCTCTCCATTTTCCTTCTTCCACTCTCTGTTCTCCTCTTTGTCTCTCACTCTCCTGTGTTGAGATAGCCAGTATAAAAAAAGGCTTTTTCCAAATGAAAAAACAAGACGCCAAACTGTAGAGCCCTCGCTTCTATTAGAAACACTTGTGAAAATAATTTTTCTTGCAATCTCACTTTGGTTTCAGCACAGGAGGGAT
Organism: Ifrita kowaldi; assembly: GCA_013398055.1. Classification (NCBI taxonomy): domain Eukaryota; kingdom Metazoa; phylum Chordata; class Aves; order Passeriformes; family Cinclosomatidae; genus Ifrita; species Ifrita kowaldi. Next base: position 31,612 of record VZRS01008064.1, read on the forward strand.
GTGCAGGGAACATTAAAAAAGGAAAAGCAATTGAAAAGAAACAGACTCCAAACCCTCCATTTTAATATCCTAGATGTGCCTAAGTCATTGGCTTTCAAATATATTTTGGTGTAAAATTTGGCACATTTACAGCCGGTCAGATTTATTTATTTGACTGGCTTACATTTTTCCGGTTGATTTACCTGAGGCAATGTCTGTGTGAATTACTCCACAATGCATTGACTCCAGTGTTCATTAAAGGTAGTTAAGTGATCCTGTGTCTAATATTAAAGCAAACCCCATTAACCTTAACTAGTATCATATCAGCAAAACAAAAAGAACTGAATAAAGCAAAATAGATCGGGTATTTATAGTTCTTGGAAAAGATCCAGCAAATTCACATCAAGCTCCTAATAGTCCTAATAAGCACTTGCTAGTTATCTCCATAAAAAAGGAGGAGGCTGGGTTAGGGCTGTGTCTGATGCACGGCTCAGGCCCCACAGGACTTTGGGAAGGGGAGGTGCTGGCGGGCGATGTCGCGGATCATTTCCCACCCACACCCTGCAGGGCGTTGCTCGACCCTTTCCCCCCTGCTTTCCTTCCAAAGTCAACAGTTCCCATTTTAATGGTGATTTTTTGACCCTATTCTGGTGACCTGTATCTTCAAGTACATGCAGGTGAGTGAGCAAACTCCCTTGCAAGGATTGAAGAGCCAGAAGCTTTTAGGGGAATGGAGGTGCCTTTTCAATCCGCGGCAGCTTCCACTGCTGCCCATTGTTCTGCCCAGACACTCACTGACTGCTGGGACCTCTACTTGCCAGATCTGGTGGAGGTGGACCAGCAGAAACCCACGCCAAATCTTAACTTCTTTTATTTTTCCTTCCTGCTTTTTCTTTTGACATCTGGAAGACAAATCCCAGATATTCTCAGACCAGGTAGGGCTTTTTATTAGAGAAGTCTTTCCAGCAACACTGCAATAATTTGACTTATATCAAGGTTGAATAACTCCTTGTCAGGTGTTAAGCTCATGACCTTTCAAGCCAAACACACTTATACTAACCAGTTTACCATTGGAATGATCAATATCTTGTAAGTGAGAAAGTCTAGACAGATCTCACTTTGTCCTTTGGTATCACTTGTGGCTTTGGAATTGATCATTATATGTGGCTGGGGAAAAATTGCCTATACATTTCATGCTCTGTATTTATCTTGACAAGGTTCTCTAGGATTATATTTTCATAATCTGAATGGCAGTGGAACAGCTGCTCAGACTGTGCAAGCCCTTCTTATCGGGCTGAATTTAAGCTACGGTAATTACTCTTTCTCCTTATGTATTTCTTTTTTAAACAAGCGTGTACTATACATTAAAATGTATGGTTGGGGCGGCAGGGGGCATGCTGAGAAGCTTGGAAAATGCTGCTAAAGTGTATTTTCTTCCACACAGTGCCTGATGTAGGTTTGTATTTTATTCTAAATATAAACCCATGTCTGAGCACGAGTGGGCTCTGAAGCAGGGTCCCAGCCTACGCAGGGAAAGTGTTGTTTTATTAACAAATCTTTTAGAGTCAAGATTCCCCGAGACTGGAGGCAGTTTAGGAAAGCTAAAATAGCCATTAGTAACACCCAGTAGTAAACACATGACTGACTGAAACCTTCAAGTGGTCCCTTTGCAGAGAGACTCCTTTGGTGAAACCCATGCCCAGGGAAGCGGCTGAACCATCACCAGGGGCACAGTCCCCAGAGAGGGACCTGCACAGGCTGGTGCCAGGCTTGGAAGGTGCCTGAACGACACGGTGATGGAAGCACTGAAATACAGCAGACAGATGGGTGGCTGTTTGCTGGCGCCCTTCACCATGGGACAGAGGAAATGGCAAAATAGAAAGGTATCTTGGAGAGAAATAATTGGCTGCTGCTTTTCTCTTGAGTTTTGTTGTTTGTTTTTTTTTCCTACGCTGCTAACTATGTTATTTACTAGATGCCTTTTCTGGGCTGTGCTTTTCCTTCTCTCCCCCACCCCTGTTGCGTTTGCAGAGCACTTTCCAAGGGGTGTTTTGTGAATTAGCTTCATGCTTTAAAAGAGAAGATTGCTCTGGCAGAGAACAGCATAGTTGTAAAAGTGTCAAGGTGTTATGAATGTCCTGATGATAGAGCCCAGTTGTTATCTGCTGGGTAGTGAGGGAGGATAGCTAATGATGTGCAGCATGTAAACCGTTTGTTGCTCTAATCCATCTGTGTGGAGAGGAGTGAAAAAGAGGGGCGAAATCCTGGGAAAATTACTTGGACAGCTGGAGATAAAGTGTGTACTGATGGAGTCATCCAGAGGTAGCTGTCAACATGAGCTGTGTTTGCATATAATCCAAGTGATGCACAATGATTCCTTTTGGTACTTTTTTTTAATGGGGGTTCATGTGTCTGTGCACAGACCTTAATTACTACCCAGTATCTCTTACCAACTGGGCTCCAGTTTTAAGTGAGGAATGTGATTTTAATCAATTTGTGGCTGGGTGGTGGAGAGAAGTACTACAAACAGACCAAAGCAAGACATATGGATCCCTTTGGAGGACCTGAATTAAATGAGAAGCAGTCATTTTATTAATTCTGCTGTGTTTTATAGACCTTTTATATGGAACATTACCCATACAACTTCACTAGCTAATTAAAAAGGGCTCTTATCAATTTGCTGGGCAGTTGCTTATGCAGGGGAAAAAAAAAAAAAAGAGAGGAAGAAATAATATTTTTTTTTGAGTCCCAGAAAATCATCAACCTTAAGGGGGTACAGAACAGATCACCAAATGCCTGGTGAGACTATTCTGACTACTTATCTTCACTCTTCTAAAAGAACTGTTGTAAAAACTGAACATTACACAACACTGTGAGACTGATCTGCACCGTGCGTGTTGTTCATATGGAAACCTTACACAGGGCTGGTGCAGTGCCTGCAGGTATGTGAGCACGGGCTGAATTAGGGGCTTTGTACACTGGATTTCTATGATCCCTCCCGGCAAAGAAGGCACCCTTTTCCTTGGGCGGGCGTTAGCCTTTAACAGCAGCAGTTTGAGCAGCTTTGTAATGTTCTTAGCCAGGATTGAGGAGTGCATGTGATGCTGGCGGGCGTGGAACGTGTAAGCTTTTTGCAAAGGGAGGAGAGAGAGAAGTGAGAGCATGGGAGCCGCGTTGGTCCCGACTGATCATCGCATCAACACGGAGCTGATGGCTTTAAAATGGACTTTGCCTTCTGCAGGCAGCCTGAGAGGAAGGGCAGGAGACAAGGGGGAAGGTTATGGAAATGGGGAGTGGCTCTCTGAGCGCAGCCCTCTGTGCCTTGGGCTGCTCCCTCTGTGGGATGGGACGAGGCTGAAGCTTTCCCAGCACCTGAAAAGCAGCATCGCAAAAAAACAAGCCGGAGGGATGGAGAAGAGGAAAGTCTTCTAAACCCCTCGCACCTCCATAAACCCTCACTTTACGTTGCGTATTGGATTTTACAAGCACGGAGTCTGCTGGGAGCTGTCTGCCGAGCGCACAGTTAGCAGTGGTTGAACACCAGCGTTTTTAGCATTTTGACTTAAATCCAGTGTAAAGTTGTAAGTGAACTGCTGGCCTGGGCTGGGTCTCTGGTGGACAGCAGTCAGCCGTGCATCACAGGCCGCGCCCGGACAGTGGCTGCGGGTCACAGTTCAAAGGAAGCCTGAAATTTCGCTTCAATGGATCCTGAATTACCTCTCATCCCAGGGAAAGCTTTATTTCTCTCCCTCCGTTTTCTCCCAGCATTGAGCCGGCATGGCTGGAGAAGAGAGGAGAAAGGGAGCTGGTACTGAGACTATCTCAAATGTACCTGGACTACAAACAAACCAGTATTTTCCTTCCAGCAAAGCTGTTCCTTTAATCTTTATGAGCAGGAGAAATTCATGCATTACAGAGGCACAAAAATGAGAAGAGAAAGGCGGGTGGGAATAGTTGCATTAGAATTAAGCCCTGTTTTTAATATGACACCTGTCAGACTTATTGTTAAAAATATGGAGAAAGGCTCCCTTCAGAAATAATAACATTGCAGCAAGGTTAGTTACACACAGTGAGTCCTGTCAACAGCCGCAATTAGAAGTTGTTTACCACCGAGCGAAGTAGCTCGGCAGCATCAGGCTGCGCGGACCTTCCGTGCTGCCTGAGCCCCAGCCCAGGGCTCACAGATAATCCTCCCTTCCAACCCAGCCCGCAGCCGAGATGGGAGATTCTTCCCCGCAATCACATTACTTTCCTAATGACACTATCACCCGACCAGGGATTAAGTGCTGCTTTACAGTCAGCGGCCGGTGTCACCAGGTTTAGGCTGCCGAACAATTAAAGGGTCAATTTACGGCGGGCGGGGGGGGGGG